>LPNX010606859.1:12319-36373 GCA_001517045.1 Pseudotsuga menziesii | reverse complement strand
TATATGAAATTCAAACATTTCATCAAAACAAAATACAATTTTATTTGATGAAATAATGTTTTTTAAAGGCTGTTGGGTAGGGGCACAACAGATGGCGACTGACTAGGCGAAACAGTTATCTCTGTGAAAACATGAAATCTGACTTATATATGTTGCAAGATAAGAAAAATTTTCTTTAACTCAGATTGACATTTAAAGATAAAAGAACTGTGCCTTGTGATAAGACTAGATTTCAAACTAATACTAGATTCGATTATTTTATCATTATCCAGAAATTACCTTAAAAAATGATACGAATTTTAAGTTTTTTCAGAAAGCATAAGACTCCAAAAGAAATTAGTCCTAGGAAATACAATGCAATTTTGATATTCAACCAGTTTTTAAAGATATGATCCCAATACTATAGTCATAACCCTCCTACCCGCAGGCGTCCATAGCCTCGAAAGGGTTGACTTTTAACCATGCATCCTACCGTTCTAGTCCCAAGATAAGATAAAACATGAATATTTAGAACTTCTCAATTTATTAATGGGTAAGCTGCATTGGAACCTCTTCACGAGTGTGGGATGACCTCAGATTCTTATAGATTTTTGTATGTATAACAATATATGATTTGGAATCCAAGTATGCCACAGACGGAGCCCTCCTGCCTGCAGGCATCCATAGCCTCGAAAGGGTACGTCTTTTAACCCATTCTACCCAACGGCTTATATCCCAAGCTAATAAGTTTAAAGAAGGCTTCATACTCAGCGTTTAAGTGCTCATCTACAATAGATTTGCATATTTATAATGGGGGAACGTAATAGGAAACTCTTTACGAGTAAGATAGCGTAAATGATCTATAGATAACTGATTTTATGATTAAATTGCAACTGCTTTCCCAGAACTGATTTCTAAACAAGTAATAGAATTCTTAGTAATAGTGACTTTGATATTCATTAAATCCAACAATTTGAGGATAATGATAAAATAAACGAAATAAAGTGAAAGTTTTCGTCTAGTAGTTTTGTTTGCAACAGTTCAATTTCTTTTTCTTTTATTTCTAAGATAAGAACAAATTTCCAAAAGTCTCGCTTTCTTCATATTTTATATAATCAGATTCCAATTTTATGACATAAAAACCATTCTACGATCTGAATCATGTCTCTTGGTTTTTTGAAAAAGCAAAAGAACAACAAAAATCAAAAGAAAAAGCAAAATAATATATACATGAGTTTTATTTGGACAAATTGCAAAAACAAATGATTTCAAAGTCTACGAGAAAAAATGAAATTTTAAAATAAATCATACACACATAACACATGAGTTAAACCAAGATTTCATCAAACAGAAAATAGGTCAAAACAACATATGACTAATTATTAGCAAAAGAAAATAAGAGATTAAAATGGATTAACAAGTTTTAAAATTTTTATCCCTATTTTGCTTTTAAATCTTTCAATTTAGTCGAAGTTGTTTTTTAATAAGTGATGAGATATTAATCTAATATGTTTTATTCAGAAATCAAAGTAACAAAATAAATCCTAATGAATATGCAGCTATAAAAAGATGAAATGTTCTTTCTTTTAATGAGACGATTAAAGAAAACGAGAGAAAGTAAAAAACTACTTCCCTAATAATGATGTCGTCATCTCATTCTTAACAAGATGTCGTCTCAACTTCGTATATCTGCATTTATTCAAATGTAAACAAACATAAATCATTCTAAATTATAACCCCAACCTAAACTAATAAAATAACATATATACAAAATAAGTAAATGAAAATTTCCAATGAAGCCATTGTAATAACTCCAATCCTGCAAGATCAAACAAAATGAAAATCAGCAATAAGAATTGAAGTATTTTGAAACCAAAAATAAATAAATCTGACTTACCATTTCGACTTTCAAAAAACAAAGTAAATGCCAACTTACCATTCTCCGGAAACTTTGCAAGAAAAGATCTCTCGAGCCAATCTGCAATCCTATCATAATATGTGTGATTAATAACATCGGATTGTTCAAAAGAATATGGTAATGAGAGAGATATATCGTGACAGTCATGTGCTAAAGTTTTGTGCATAGAATCATGTGAAAGAAACTCAAAGTTCAACAATCATTCCTGTAGGTTTTCCTCCCTATGAACATCATCTTGCAGACAAACACGTCGTTCAAAAAGATCATCAAATTCATATTCAATTTTCTTAAATTCAAGTTCAAGAGTGTTCTTCGTATTATGGTTAATGTCTTGATCAATTTGATAGGTATTAAATTCCTCATAATCACTAACTTGAGATGAACTAATGGAATCCAACAAGGTAGGTGAAAAATCATCATTAATTGTTGTAAGATATAAATTATTAATATTGACTTTACCTGTTCCATATTGATTTTCAAACTTAAGTGACTGATCATGATAAGATTGTTGATCTAAGAATTTCGATGAATCATAAGAGATTTCTTCAAGTATACTTGTTTGAATATTTCCTAATTCCCATGTATGTAATTGAGGAAATGTTTCATGGGAAGAAGGATTCATCTCTTCATCTTCTAAATACAAATCATGATTGTATTGTACCGCATAAGATTGTGACAATGTGAAATCAAAATCATAAGAATATGAACCATGCATTGCCTCTTGATAAAAAATATCAGGGTACAAAGAAAAATATGTTGAAGCATTAATAGAATGAAATTCTTTTCGTGGATAAGAAAGATCATTACAGGAAAACTCTTCATCAAATAATTCATCTTCAAAAGATAAATCTATGGGTGGTTTGGTTTCTTCTTCTAGGACAAACTGATTAATATCCGTGACACGATCCACAGAAAAATCTAAACATAATAAGTTATCTGAGGTTTTACTATGTTCATCATTAGAATATAGATGTGGTAGAAAGTCATTGGATTTTTTAGGATAAGAAAAATCAAGAACTAATGGAGATGTGATAAAATGATCAATGATAAGATCTCCACAAGATGAATCTCGAATCTCTTTAGTCAAACTAGAAGTTTTAGATTCAATTTCTTTTGTTTCTGAAATAGAAGTAGGAACATGACAATTTTCTTCATAAACTTCTTTCTTATTCAACGAAGATATGGACATATCATAATTTGAACTATCACGTTTTTCAAAATCCACATCCATCAAAGTGAAGAACGTTGTCAAACAAGATTGGTTTTCTTCCACTTTTAAATTTTCAGAATTTTCATGAAAAACTAAATCAAACTGTGAATGATCATTAAATAAAAATTCAGATTGATTAGCTTCTAAATCTTGTTCATTTGAAAGAACCAAATGATGAAGCCATTCACCTAAACAAAGAATATCTTTCAAAGGAAATCTATAACAAAGATCAAGAAATCTATCAATGAAGTCTTCCACTGATTCATCTTTGTCTTTCCTTAAATTTTTTAACTCAGTGCACAAACTAATGAAATCATAATTCCCAAAAGAAACTAAGAATGCACTAATTAGATGTTCAAAAGAATGGATGGAGGCTACCGGCAAAGTTTCACACCATTTCTTGATTCGTCCTTCAAAAGTAAGAGTCAAGCATATGCACAAAACATCTTTATCAGTAATCTCGTGAAAGATACATTGATCACTAAATTGTAAAACATGTTCATATGCAGATGTTACTTTCTCACCATTAAATTTGTTTTCTGTCAAGAGATCAACTATACTTGTTGGAGTATCAACCATAATTTTTCGAGAAAAACATCTCGAACGAGAAAAACATCTACAAATCGGAACATAAGCCATTAATCAATGATATAGCTCCAGTAGACTAACTTGTCATCTACTGGCCCTCCTTCTAGCGCCAATGTTGACGGGCATATGTGACTATGCGCGTAACAGGGAAGACAACCCAGACCGGGATCCTTAGAGTAGGTTCCAAGCTGTTTGGGATGGTTGTTTCCGACAGGTTTAAAGGCTCTGTTAGCCTGAAAGTCTAACTAAACTAAGTCTAAAAGATAAAAAATAGAGCTATTGCTTTGGTTAATTAAATCTAATAAATACCTACAAATGTACAAATTAAACTAATTAATCTACTTACTAATGAATTAGTAATTTAATTAAATTAATCTATGAAACAAATCTATTTAATTAACTGAACATATAAATAATCAAAAATTAATCAAACATTTTAAATGAGTTATAAAATTTGCATTATTAACAAATATACATTAATTACAAAAATCAGGAAAGAACCTGAATGTAATTCAATGGCTGTTTTCCATAAAATAATTTAAAAGAAACAACATATTAATCTATTTTCGATCTTATACTTATCAAGAGTGAAAAGAATATTAAACCTGAAATCAAAATAACCGAAATCAGATCTGTTAACAAGACTATCAATAATCTTGACAATCTTCAAAACAAATTTAGAAATTATCAAGATCATGCAACAGACATATAAACCATGTACGTAACAATGAAAGTCATCGATTTACAACATAGTATTTATTAACAGAACGATATTCAACATAAGTCAATAGCCAGAAAATAATATATTTACACAATTTCAAAAGTGATATTATGACAAACATATATAATATTGAAAAACAGTAACAAGACTATAGATAACATACACATGTATTAAGCATAAAACCATAAACAAATATATATTTATCACCAGTTTAAAAATCGTATCTGGTAACAGAAAGCTGTCTCCAGTCACCAAAAATCAAACTGCAGTCTTGTTGTCTCCTTTCCATAAACTATCAACCTCCAGGAAGCAGTGTTTTCTAAGATTTCAAGAGAGAAATCTCTTCAGCTTTGGCAGCCCCCACCTCCCTTCCATTCCAGCAAATTTCAATCTGCTTAAATAACAAAAAACGGAATCCAAATTAGGTTTTACACAGTCGAAATTTTGCCGGCCGCAACTGCAAAAATCGCGTCTAGAAAACCCCCGAAATCTATTAGAATCCATCATTCTTTGGCAAAATCCTCGTGAGTACAACTAAATAGGTCTGTTCTGAGAAAAACTCATGTCGCGGATTTTTTAGATCTGTCTCCATTTGTTCATAACGTGGCCTGGAAAAACACCTATTATTTGAAAACGCGTTTTTAATAACTGACAGAGAATAAAATTCGTTTCCTGGCAATTTCCAGAATCATAACAATCTCCTTAGCATCTGCACATGAAAAAAAAAAACCCTAATAAAATAAAGAAGTGTAAACACAATTCAATTATGAGAAAATAAATAGCTTAACCAATGAGCTTTCCAGCTCTTTTGGCGTTTTCAAAATGTGTGATTTGTTTCAATATGTGCAATTAAAACATTTCAGCATCTACATGATATTTGTTTTATCATTATTAGCAATATAATAATCCATAGATTTGGCCGGCATCTCTCAAATCTCTACAATATCGGAGAACAGATAGCTGGTTNTCCTTAGAGCAGGTTCCAAGCTGTTTGGGATGGTTGTTTTCGACAGGTTTAAAGGCTCTGTTAGCCTGAAAGTCTAACTAAACTAAGTCTAAAAGATAAAAAATAGAGCTATTGCTTTGGTTAATTAAATCTAAANATATGAGGATCACGTTGTGGATAAAACAAAATTCACAAACATTTCCATTGAATTAATAGCTCCTTCAATCTTCATTGATAACCACGTGCCGTTATTCAAATAACCGATGGATAAATTAGACAATAATCTTCAATAAAAAGGAAAAGTATGCTCATTTCTAAGCCTTTATAAAATTCACATTAATTCCTCGTGTTTTTGCAAATATGATAAAATTAAAATAAAGTGTTAATTATACATAATTTTCTAGGTAAACATTTAAAAGATCAAAAAAAAATTATTTATTATATTTATACAAAATAATTAAAATATTTATTTACCTTGTATAAATAATAAAAAATAAATAAAGTCTATTAATTATAAATATACTTATTTGATCTTTATTTATTCAACACTTTTAATAATGTAGCAAAAATAATAAGATAGGCTTAGTAAAATATTTTTCAAACTCTTAAATTGAATGCATGGTTTTATCTTTCAATATCCATCGTTAAATGAATCAGAATTACCAAGTTGAATAATTGAATCAAAATTACCCATTTATAAGGTGTCATCAATACCATAATCAACCTCCCAATTTCAAAACCTTATCAACATTTATGATAACAAAATCACATAATAAAATTAAATGATAAATATTCGGATAAGAAATCACTACTAGGTTATGACAAATTATTAACACTTATTCACTCAAAATAATAATTTCAAAATAGTAATTTTGTCAACTAATCCATAGTCTGCAAAGGTTTTCTTTAAAAACATTGAATTTCATGTTTCAGTAGCTTCTGGAATGTCACCATTTCAGTAGCTATCAATTCTTTAGGTTTGCTATATGAAATTCAAACATTTCATCAAAACAAAATACAATTTTATTTGATGAAATAATGTTTTTTAAAGGCTGTTGGGTAGGGGCACAACAGGTATCCATTACACCCCTCGGTGATACTTATCTAAAGCAAAACATCTCAAATAGGTTTCCAAGCACTTGTTAACCTATTCTATTTAACCATTAGTTCAGGGATGATAAGCTATGCTCATTTTAAACTTCGTGTTATGCAATGTAGACAATTGCTACAAAAATTCATTAGTGAATGTGGGATCGTTGTTTGATACATTGAAAGTGGCCATGCCATGTTACTTAACAAAATTATCTATGAAAACTTGGGAAACTATGAAGGGTGTAATTGAGAAGGGTGGGACAAAAAAGTGAACATGTTTGAAAAGGTGGTGAACTACCACCATGATAATTCATTCGTTGTGGACTTTAAGGATTCCCACTATAAATCCATGAAAATGATAGTCCAAATAGTCCAAGGATCAGTAATGGTTGTAATATCTTCTGTATCTTCATTGTCTCACCTTGTTCCTTTAACAAATATCACAATCAACTATAAGATTTTAGTTTATGTGACTTCCCTTAAGAAATATTTATTACCTCATTCTTAGGTACTATGAAAGCCAAAGTGATATATTGTAGGGGATGAATGGAACTCCTTTAAAAATCTTTCATTAAAAGTGTACTTTGCACCAAAAACATGCACCCTTAATACCACAAGGTATCTTGCTACCGAGTATAACCTAAGAGGGATTGGGGTCCCGTTGAAGGATTTAGAAGACATCAAAGTAATAAAAATTATAGTTGGGTTTTCACTGTAAAATTAACAGTATTTATATACTTATATTAATATAATAAAATAATAGGCGCAAACATATGATTGATGATATTCTTTATTTGATTGATTTTATATTTGACTTTAAGTTCACTATTGTAGACTAAAATTAGAGATATGGTTGACTATATCATTGATTATATAGTATATTTTTTAGTTGATATGGTTGAATTGATAATTCATCATGGCTGTAAATATGATTATGTTCTTATCGTCTAACAAGGAAAAATTTAGGGGCAAAATTTAGCCCACGGGCTATTTTCGACATTTTTTCCCCAAAAAATTACCAGTTTGCCTATTTTTCAAAGATGATTCACCGAGATTTCATGGGATAATTGTTTTTACTCTAAAAACCGTGAAAATTGTCCAAAAACAATATAAAATCCTTAGAAATTTGAATCTTTTTTTTTAATTTCCAAACCTTTTATGGTCGTAAATTTAAGAATGACTAATATTCGCCAAGGTTTCTACAGCTTGAGAAAATTACGGATCCTTAAATTTTCCTTGTCGTCTTATATAGTTCTTTGCAAATAATTAACCATTATGTTAGTAGGAGGCATTAATCCTTTGTAACTATCTTTATTGGCATAAGGATCATCATATTTTTGGAGATACTTATTCGACTATTGGATGTTAGTAGGAGACACTACTTCTTTGTATATACCCAATGGAATAAGAATCATGGTATGTTGAGACTAAAATGTAACCATAGAAAACCCCTCATGACCTATCTAGGATAAGACAACTAGAGGATACTTTACAACATTGAAGCTAATCTAACATGCCACAAGATAAGTGTATCATCCACACATCGAGATGAAATTTTATTGTCATAGAATCTATTATAAGATGCCACAAAATAGGAAGATCCAAATATTGTTTTAGACACGTGCACCTACACAATATGTCACATAGAGGGGAATTTATGTGGAATAGGAAATCATACTCAACCAAAAACCAATCAACCATTATGTTAGTAGAAGACGTCACTCCCTTGTGGCTACCACTATTAGCATAAAAGTCATGGTATGTTGGGACTTATATTTTTTTATAGAGCATTTAATATACTTAACCAACATAAACACTAAAGCATGAAACATATTAAAAAATATATAAATTAAAAATAGGAACACATGATATTATGTGATTTAAACTTACAAACTATAACCCCTATATTGATATTTTTCAAGAGCAATGTTCACAAGCTTCTTCAAGGGGGAAAACTCATTTGAGTAGAGCTCCAATATAATAATAATCCTTAGCAAAATATTGTTGTATTCTATGTCTGTAAATAGTTTTTTAATAGAAAAACCTAACTGCTTGTAGTCTTGCCATTAATGAGTATAAACCACTTAGTGAGCCTTTTTAACAAAAACTAGAAATTGTGTATATATGAACAGACTTTTACAGAGATATATTGTCTTGCCAAAAAAATATCTCATGGAGAGTGACACGAGGAAATTAAAAAACAGAGTCTATAAGTTCTAATAGTAAAATACTATTACCAAAATTCCATGTAAAGGGGCTAAATCCTCTTGTGGAATAATCCCTAACAAACTGATTACATAACAATTGGAAAAAATACATAACATAATTTTAGAAAAGGTCAGGCCTGGACATTCTTGGAGATGGATTCCTCATTCTCGAGCTGTTCTACCGTAGCTTCCACCATACATGTATCTCCTCCTTGCATTCTGTTTCTAGAAGCTTTCACCTCTAATGCCTCCATAATTTCCCGCAACTCGGACAAAGACTCTTTCAGGAGCTCGAACCTAGACTCATTCCCTTCATGGTTGAGCATGAATTGTTCCTGTTGGATATCTTTTAAGTAAAAAATCATCATCTTTACTTCCTCAAACTTGGCTTCATGAAACCTTTTCATCTCTTGCATGATTGGCATTGAAACTCCTCCTGCTCACCTGTTTGGACTTGAATACCAGTTTCTGCATCTTCCATCCTGGTATTTATTTGTGATACTTCAAGAGAGAGATTCCTATTTTCCACCAGAGCCACTTGTGAAACCTCAAACATGGATTGCATAAAATTCTTGAGATCAACAATACAATTCATAATTTCCAATATATCCCTATGCACTTGGTCAATGACATCGTTAAGGGTTTCTTCCGTAGTGAAGGAGAACTCTTTACTGCCCAAAAATTCTTTCTCATCGAACATATAATGAGAGACTAACCTTATATTAATATACAACTCATTAAATCTCCTTAAGATCATGCCATCCTATGTGGGATCATAGAAAATAAATTCCATATTTGGATATCGTGATACTGTACAAGTCATTACGTGAGGGACCTTACCAGAATTGTTTCCTGAAGGATCGAGGGTTTGGAGGCCATAATTATTTATCGATACTTGAACCTTAACTCCATGATGCATGAGAAGGCCACTTGTATCCCATGCACTCAGGATTGAACTATGTGCTAATGCACTGTCATTTCAAGCTAAAGCCTTGGAATTCTCTACTTCATCCCCCTTAGTGATGGGGTCAGAATTAATTTCCCTAGCTTGCCAGGAGTATGAAATTTTAAACAAACACTTATTTGTTAACATGCTAACCATTTTCTAATGGGGGTATTGTTAACCTCTATTTCTCCACATTTTAACCTTGCTCCAATATTTTCCATTATTTTCCAATCTTTCATCTAATCTATTGTTTTTCCTTTTGACGTGGAAAAAATGGATCTAAGATGTTTGAGGAAGAAGAGACTGAATTCTCTTTTGTATTCGATCCTTAGCCTTGTATTTCTCAGAATGATTTTTTATTTTTATTTATTGAATGACTATCCATGAGTCACCAAATACTTGGAAGGAGTCAATGTACAGGAGTGTCAAAGGTTTTAATCCCTATCATAGAGTTTCCCATTCAGCCTGATTATTTGTTTTCCTATCTAGATCCCTAGCAAAGGTATGGATTTGATTTCCTCTGGGATGAAAAATGACCCCCCTGCACCTATTACCCTTGGATTTGATTTGGAAGCTCCATCAAAGAAGAGAGAAAATCTATGCTGACTCCATTTCCAACTCTGACTCTGTTTCCAAATCTATTATGAAAAATGATGTTTGGGAAGTGGTTCCTAAACTTGAAGGGAATTCCATAGTGTAACCTCCAAGTGGCTTTATAAAATCAAACATGTAGTTGATGGTAGTATTGAAAAGTATAAATCCATATTTGTATCCTATGGTTTCTCACAAAAAGAAAGCGTAGGCTATGCTGAGACATTCACTCTTGTGGCCAGGTACACCACTATTTGAGTTATGATTTCACTTGCTTCAGTTCTTGGATGGAAGCTTCACTAGATGGATGTGAATAATTCCTTCCTCAAAGGTGAGGTTGAGGAAGAGGTATACATACAAAAACCTGAGGGGTTTGTATTTCATAGGAAGGAGTCCCATGTATGCAAACTAAAGAAAGCCTTGTATGGGCTAATGCAATCCCAAAGGGCTTGGTATTCGAGGATGGATAGTTATCTTCAGATCTTGGGCTTCTCGAAGAGAGAAGTTGATCCAAAACATTTCTTCACGATTGTAAAGGACCAAACTCTGATCTTGGTTCTCTATGTTGATGACTTGTTCCTTACTTGAGAGAAACAACAGATAGTTTGGTGCAAGAGGGAGCTCTATTCTAAGTTAGAGATGAAATACTTGGGTCTTATGAACTATTTTCTTAGTCTTGAAGTTTGAAAAAGGAAAGCTAAGATTTTCCTTTCACAAGGGAAGTACACAATTGATTTGTTGTGCAGGTTTGGTATGTTTTCAAATCCATGACTACACCGATGATTTCTAATTTGAGGAAACAACATGAGTTAGATTTTGGATCAAATATAGTGGATCCTACTATGTATAGGTAACTCACTGGTTCCTTGATGTACTTGATACATTATAGACCTGGCATATGTTATGTTGTGACTATCTCGAGTTGGCTCATGTATGAGCCTAGACATAGGCACTGGGTTGCTACTAAGCATGTGCTTATATACCTTCAATGTGCTATTGCTTATTGACTCATATACGGCTTCAGTGGAGGAGTGATGCTACTTGGTTATGCAGACTTTGATTGGGGTGGAATTATTATGGATTGAAAGAGTATATCTAGATTTTTTTTTATTATCTTGGGTTCAACTAGGATCTCTTGGTCTAGCAAGAGGAAGGGCTCTGTAGGCTAGAGTACTACAGATGAAGAGTATATTGCAACTAGTTCTACTTACCAAGAATTTGTGTTACTTAGGAAGCTACTTGTTGTGTTGTTAGGTGAGAAGCTTGAGACTATGGCCATTCACTTTGATAAGAAAAGTTGTATTAAGCTCTTAGAAAACCCTATGTTTCATGACAAGTAGAAACACATTGAAATGAAGTATCTCTACATTAGAGACATGTTCCAGAGAGGTGTCGTAAGAATTTAGTACATTACTATTGATAATTAGATTGCATATATGTTGACTAAGCCTCTATCTATGATGAAGTATAGGTACTTCCAAGACATTCTTGGAATGGCAGAGAATGCCTCCCTCCTTGAGAGGGAGTGTTAAAGTTACAATATCATGAGTTATTCTCCAAGCCAATCTTGTGTACCAAGATTGGGCCTCATGTGTTGAGGTAGTGCCTTAGGGAGCCAGAGTTGGACTCAAGGATGAATAGGAATCCTATGTGTAAAGGATAAGTCTCATGTGTTGAGGAATGTACTTTGCTATGTCAAATTGATGATGTCATCTAGTCTTGTTGGATAAGACTAAGGACTTGTGTGTCAAGTCAGATCCTCCTGTGTTGAGGTGGACCTCATGTGTATAGGTAATGCTTTGCATGTTGAAGCATGAATGGCATGTGATGTATTACTAACCATGGAAAATCAAAATAGATGAGCTATTAAGTCTCCTCTAGATACTAGTCACCTCTAGAGTGAATTACTTTAGCATATCACCACTTGGAACGACAGTAATAAAATATGATCACATCATTGGACAAATATCCTTATTCCTTAGTATAATTGATATGATAGATAAATAAAGTTGGCACATGTGGACCATGCAGATAATTTAAGAGATCAAATATAAAGATGCATTGAGAATAGAGATAATTAAAAATGCTCGAGATAAAAAATTTAGTTGATTAAGGAGAACTTGAATTAATAAAATCGAGTGATATTAACAAGAAATAATTTAGTTAACTAAGGAGAATTGAAAGTGTTCACTTCAGTGATGTAATCAAGAAGGATTTAAATTAAAAGAAGTTAACTAAGTGTAAAAAAATAACAATGAGTTGACTAAATTGTTATACATGAAAACGATTTAGTTAAAATAAAATACGACACTTAAGTCAGGACACTTTAGTTAAAATAAAAGATGACACTTAAGTTAACTAAGTATTTGCATGATGACACTTGAGTGCTTGCATAATGACACTTGAGTTAGCATCTTAACTAATTGATCTAGCATCCAGTTGAAGACTGAGTTCATCCTAAGGTCAAAAGATAAAGATATATGCCATTTTTTAGTCAAGAATGAATATGGTTATTCAATGTTTGATGAGACCAAGGAAAAAGTCCAAATTGGTGTGAAGACTTTGTGTATCATTGCATAAACTATGAATAGATTTGTGCATTGGGTGCATTGGTGCAAAAAATATGAATTGAAATGTGTGTTGGGCATACATTTTATCTCTTCTATTCTATATTGCTCAGTGATTGCACCTGGGGTGCTTGGTACTTCTCTTGTATATTGCACCCAGGGTTGTTATGGAGAGAAATTCCTATGGCTTGGGGTACCACAACAGACAGCTTGACTCCAGAAATCAATCCTTTCCAATATGCAATAGAAATCAAATATCTAACACTAAAGGATCAGACCTTGTACCTTATTCCAGACGATTGAAGTAGATCCCCGTTGAGCTATCCAACTTCAGCTTGAATTGATAAATCACTTCCTCAACAACAAGTAAACAATACAAGCATACTATATATATTGGTGTTAGATCTATTCTAGCATATATAATCAACAATGTATAAACATTTGAAATCATCCATGGATAAAATATTCATTCAAACATACATTATTGGAAAGGAAAATACATTTCTATTAATATAAAATCAGAGATTATAATGGATACAACCTCTGTCGGCACGTCTGCGAATCGGAGAAACTGAATCCCCCACTTGGACCTCCACCACCTCAATCCTCCATCTCTCGATAGCAAGATCACAAGCAAAAGGAAAGCTTGGGAAGAACACAAAAGTGCTCCAGGGACAAAGGGATGCAGACTCGAGCACAGGTTTCAGCAACAATGGACTATAGTTTCTTTGCTCACAATTCTCTTATGCCTTCAATGTATCCAAAGAGTTCCTTATATAGCTTTTCAAAGGGGTAATGAAAGGTTGAATCCGAGCGATATCAAGGCATATGGAAGGCCAGGAGTCAAGTGAGTTGGATCCAAGTCACGAAAAACTCCAAAAGGATTTGGATTTTGCACACATCCCGATGTATGCGGTTTTAGAGGTCAAACCCGCGTATATACGCGATTAGGGGTTTAAAAGTCACGTGTATCAATTGTCACATGTTTATAGGGATGGTCTAGGAAACATCAAAGGACAAAAAATGGTCCAAGGGGTCTAAGGAGTCTGCAGCGGGACAGGGGAATGCCATACAAGTGTGATTCACCTGGTGTGGTAAAATCAACTATAACAAGGGTGTCGAATGTAATCTGCAAATGTAAAGGACATTCTCTGCTATCTATGATTGTGGTAAGGATATTTATTGGGGGTTTTCTTCCTCGTTGTTTTGAGTATTTTCCCCAGGGCACATATTGTGTTATGTTGAATTCTTATGTTTATGATTGTTCAATTGATTTCAGGTACTCAGTGATTATGCAAATTAAGATTAAAGATCAAAGCTCAATAAAATTTAACAAAAAGTAACCAAAATAACTAAACTTGCTATGGTTATGTTCAACATCTGAGTAGTGACATAAGCAGGAGAAAATATTCCTGGAAAAATATCCAAAGTGGGAGTATAATCTTATTAATAAATCCCCCCTTAGTCATCCATAGCTAACCCTTTGTTAATATGATAAGCATATGTATATTGTTGAGAAGCACTTGGAATTTGCACTAACACTAGATTTGAGGTCTAGTTACAAGAGGGTTGAAAGGTCTAACAACACCTTGGGCTTATAGATCTTCAACTCTCGTAATGTGTGGTGCAAAAGTGTTATTTCTTGTAGGTTGTGGCTCACTGAGTAAATAGACGGGACCTATTGGTTCAAAAGAACAAGACTCTAGTTGTGTTTGTTTTGTGTTGTTGTGGATACGGTGGAGGTTCAAATGGAACCAGAGGAAGATTTTGGATCCTCCTGGACTAGTGAAGAAATTGATCTTCCACACATAAATATTTTCAAAATAAATCAAGTCCTAAGGATAGATAGATCACACAAAGCACAAAGAGCACGCCACTAAAAAGAGTCCTAGAATATCAAACCATGAAAACAAATTGCCTTTTGAAAGTCAATGTGAGTTTATTAAGTCCCACAATCCAAATAGAAAAGGAAGAGAACAAGTACCAAGGCCTCCATTGATAGTCCTTCTTGGTACAAGTCTCCCCACAAGGAAAGAGATCCCCTCCAAGGGTTTTATCAGTTTGGCTCAACATCTATTAAAGTTTGGCAGGAAACCTCCTACTGCCACCTGTGTAGAACCCTAAGGAAAATATACTATGGTTACCAATCTGTAGTTAGTGTCTGGGAGAACATTCGATGGTTGGGATCATACATATGGGCATGGTATTCAAACCTAAAACCTCGACAGTACTGGCACCTCGCATGGCCCAAATATTGGTACAGTAAAAGTATTTGTACATGCAAAATCCCACAAATGCTCGATATACATATCACAGGGAGTTCTCTTCCACTCAACTTCACACAACCTATTGCTTAACTCTTTTGTCAGAGGAGCTTCCCGGCCACAATGTTATGGAGTTAGATTTCTTCTTATCCTTCTGAAGAGACCATTATGTTTATTGATTTGAAATGATCTTTGACAATTGGTGGCCAACCTAGTCAAAGATCCTAAACTTAATCTAAATTGATGAACCCTATAAAAATAAAGTTCTAATAGATTTTAAATTGAGCACTAATTTTAAGTGGTTGTTATTACTGTTATACCAAAATCCTGTCACCATCATGTGATAAGACCTTTTTGACATACCTACTTGCCCTGAATCCTAGCTTCTGGAGTGAAGACTGAATGACTTTTTTAATAGTCTATCATACAAATTCCCAGCACTACTTATCCTCCCTTATCCAGGAGCGGTACCCTTGTTCACACCGCTTCTCATCGGTTGTCCACAATCGGTGCCATCGCCTATCACCCTTGGACCATAGGCGGTTATTACCAGAACCGTTCTTTCATAGAAGGAAAAGCATGGTACCCTAGGTAAAAAGGGAAAAAGAGAAGCTTCTTGAGGCTTCTAGATGACAAGCCTTGAGATATCCCTTATCCCTACTGTTGTGGGTTAGTTGAGCTCGAGATCCCTCATCTTAGGATCTTAGAGGCCACCTCACCCACTCATTTCTCAACCATCTCTATCCATTTAGCCCTATATATATGAGCTCATAGCCATGGTTGAGGGGAGAACATTGAAGGTATTGTTATGCTGTTGAACTGATTCTTGGCCCAAGATCATTTGGAGAGAGCATAGAGAGCTAGAGTTGGAGCTTTTGGGGATTAAGAGCTAGTTTCATGGAGATGCATGTCAACACTAAGGCTTGGTTGTAAACTTCTTCATATTTCTAATGCAAGTTGATTTTATGTCCCATATATATTGTTGATGTTTGATTTCAGATATATATTGCTAGATTCCTTAGTCACTAGCATAGATTAGTAGATCATATTCTGGTTGCTTTGATCTGTTTCACATTGAACTCTTTTGTAGTTACATAGCTGAACTATCAAATCCTTGCATTCCAGATATCTACAATGTCTAGGGAGAGTTATCAACCTCTATGATCTAATTGTTCTGGATCTGAACCATTTAGACTAGCGGAACACCTTGCTGTCTGCAGGAGGTGAAATATTCCGAGCAACAATTACTCAAGGAGACAAAAGTGAAACTAGTGATGTTCTTGACACTTACAAGAATTAAAAGTATTTTTAAGATAAACACGCATAGAATTAAAATGATCTTTCATTGTTTCAAGCGCTATATAACACTTTTAAAAGTGCAAATAGTTTTCCAATTTTAATTTTTAGTTTTTCGTTATTTTATAATAACTACTTTAATTGAAAGAAATTAAAATACAATTTTTTTTTCAAAACGGAACTGAACAAACTATACCAAAAAAAACTCTTTTTTCCTTCTCTTTTAAATAAAAAACCGAAATAATACTCTTAAGTTTCAAAGGAAAGATAACAAAAAACTTTTTCTTTTTCTTTTTCAAAACTTAGAAAATAACTATTTTTTTAATTTTAAATGAAAACAAATCTTTTCTTTTTTAACAAATAAAAATAAACTTTTCTATTTGACAAATGCATGAAAACAAACGAAAGGATTGTTTCATTTAAGGCACAAGAGTGCAGATAAAGGATCAACAATGAATCTTTTTTTCAAAATGTAAAAAAAATCACAAGGAAACTTAAAAAGGGAAAATAACTTTTTCTCAATTTTTTGTGATGATATGGACATAAAAGTAAACATAAATATTTTAAACAAAATTTAGATTGCAAAACGTTTTACAAAAAACTAGTCCAAGCAAGAACATTCTAGGACAAAACCCTAAAACCTAAAAAAAACTTATTTAGATTTCATTTTGCAAACAAAAGGTACTTACCTCTAGAAATAAAAATGAAATTCAACTTTACATAGTCAACTTAAATAACAACAACCCACATTTCTAGTTACAAGAGAAAGAAACTAAAAATGAATCAAAACGAGTATGTACATAGACTGGGCACATGTAGGTCGTGTTACCACCCAGTAATTTTCCTATGGTTGTAGTACGAGATCACTGGGTAACCATTTCAAACCAATATTTAGACTCTATTCTAGCCTATACAGTGAGAGAGGGCTCTCTCTTTGTCACAAGAACATTCACATACACATATGGCTTTAAACAAGCATCCAAAATGATAGATTTTTTAGGGGAACTGATTTCTATGGTTTAAAAGAGTGTAAGACAAAAAATGTCAAATACCATTGGGAAATGGAGTCACAGCCTGAATCATTCAAGGGTTTTACATCAATAATGAGTGGTGATTTTCCTTTGTAATATGAGGAAGAGTGGGTGTCACATTCAATCAAATATCTTCAAGTGGTGGTAGGAGAAATGAGAGAAATCCCGGTGAAACAAGAGGCACCTATCTATGGATGAATATCTTGTAACACTTTTAGCAGAAATATAACAAAGGATAATAATTGAAACAAAGCATCTAGCAATGGATGAATTCTATCACAACTATCATAACACATAACAAACATGATATCTGATGCATGAGCGTTTGACGAATTCCTTGCATACAATCTAGAAATGTGTCAGCAGAGTACACATGCATGAAAATGGGAAATATAGGAAACACAAACTGAACATCGAACAATGTGATGAATCTCAGAAACTCAGGAGAATATTTCTCATTAACACTTCCAAGAAAGTTGCAGAACTACAAAAACCAGGCACAAAGGGATTCAAAAATGAAATTCCAACCCCTTCTTCCTCTCTTGAGGCTATATTTATAGTATCATGAGCTCCCAAGACCAACCTCGAAACAAAGGCAAAATTAGTTACAGTGTGGGGATCAAAACCGCACAGACAAAATCTTAACAAATTATGACCTAGCAGATTTTCCATGATCACGAGCAAATCGAGAAAGCACATTGGGCTGCGCATGTGATGGATAAAAATGGAAAACTAGACACCTGGGACTCAGGCATGCTTAGTGAAAACGACTGGTTAGAGGATATTTGAACAACTTGCACCAATTTTAATCCTCCTTGCATCTTCTGCCTGCAAAATTATTCTGGATTGTTGATCTGGATTAAAACTTAATTTAAGCTGCCGAAATAAAAAGCTCGTACCTGATTTCACAATTTTCCAACTTAACTTATACCTTGCTAGTTCTAATTGTGAAATCATATTGGGCCATGGATCAAGAATCTACTCAGATCTCCATCATTCATCCGGTTAGCGAGGAGCGGTGCTGCTTTGGAAATGCTCTTACAACACCTGCAAAGCGCAGTACTAGGTAGGTATTAGTCCAAAACTCTTTTTCCTCTTTTTTCTTTGCAAAAATTTGGAATTTTGATTTCTTTCAGTTCTATTATCAGGCTTGGGTTATTGAATCTGATGTGTGTGGCTTGCTGTTTTGATGGTTAAGATTGATTTTGAGTGGAATTTCAAAAATTTGTTTAGTCTTTTTTATTGTTCATCCGCTTCTTGCTTGTTGGTTGTGCTTAAAGAAGGATTTCTTGTTTTCTGAAAGTTGGGGTGTTCATTGAACTCTCTTTTCATTGCATATACTGAAAGAAGAACATTATATTAGCTTCTAGATTTCATTTCTTGCTTGCATAGTAAACTTCTTTTTCTTCCCTTCAAAAAAGAAAAGTTTTGCTTGAGATTAGGACGTCGTATTTGAGCATTGGATTTGGGTTTTTTGATTGGCTTCATAAGCTTTCATGACCTTTATGATCTTTCATCTCTCATGCATATAGGACTATCTCAATCAAAAAAAAAAAAATGGTAGTTTTAAGTTAGATTTGTTTATTTTTTTAAGAAATTTGAAAAGTTAGACTGCATCGGCATATAGGTGTGCTTGGTGTTGTTCTTTTAGGAAAAGAGATTCTCATCCTTTCCATTTGCTTTCGTAAAGAAGAATTTGTTTTGTAAAAGTATTTTCTTGTCTTTGATTTGATGTTCATGACTGTTGATTGGATTGATTATTTTTGGTTTTGAAACAAAAAGAAAAACACTCTCTTCCCTCCCGTAAGTAGGCATATGGAACGGTAAAGTGAAAATTTGCACGAGCATTCTGCATGGTTTTACTTTTCTGTTAGAACATCATGCATTCACCCAACTGTAAAAGTTAAAATGAATGGTAGTTTTATGTTAAAATTTACGTAGTAACTTGAGTGATAGGTTAGAGACGTGTTCGGGCGTCATAAAGCGTAGGAGCTGTCATTATTTGTCAGCATTACATTCTGGGACTCGCGCGGTTCTTCCATGTACCATCGGTATATCGAATGGCCTTTCACGTACCCTTGAGGTATATAGAAAGGTACTTCACATACTCGATTGTATATCGGAAGGCCCCTTGTGTACGGTTATGCATTAGACAACACTACTACCAATTTGAGCTCCCACGTACCTTGAGTATATCGAGAGACCCCACTAGGGTACCTTATCTATCTAAGAAAAGCCCTTTGGTTGTCTTGTTTGGAGCCATACATCGAAAAAAACATTCAGGGAGATTACTACGCACGTACCCTCGAGGTATATCGCGAGTGGCACCGGCTTGACAATCCTAGTGAGAGACCTGACTTTTGAACTCCTCCTATCATTTTAAGTTTGCTTGTTTTGACCTATAGTTTGAGTAGGGAAGTCTTTTGGTGTGTTTTTTTCTAGATTTTGAGACCCTAGGTTAGATAGGAACTGTACACACTGGCTGAGTTAAGACAGCCCAAGAGAGTACGGGGCTTGCCACCTGATTTTACTTCTGTTTCAGAAGAAAATCCAATGGAAGCTATCGACCAAGGAGCTGCTACCACCTCCCAAGTGGGAGATCATGTGGTGGTGTAAAGTGGAGTACCATTTTATTCACGTTCGCCTCCCTTGGTCCAACAACCTTCCCATGATGATTCATCGCTCCATCCTCCTGTGGAAGATCATCTTGATGATACTCGTTCGGATTTTGGTCCTAACACTCCTTTTTGGGAGACACCTATCGGACAGGCCATTGCCTCATTTGGCACCTGTGTAAGCTCTCCTGAGAGTGAATAAGAACGCAGGCAATACCATGCTACTATCCTCCGTGCACAGGAGGTAGAAAAATAGATTGACAACCTATTAGGCCCTTCACCAGTACGTTCCACTTTCCTTCTTGTGGGATATCGTTCACTAGCCGATTCTATGAGACCCATTGAACCGATTACAGATCGTCCATTAACAACCCACAACCCAGGTCAAATTTCCACCCTTCTCACCTCTTATGTTATGTCTGATCCAAATCTAACCAGATATTTTGCATCTGGGGCCCAACCTTCAATTCCTGTGTCTTCAATACCTCTGAATGCTAGGGGGCAACCCCTGGCATGACCTATGTTATCTGATCTCGAAGTTGTACCTAGTTAGGAGCAGAATTCTAACACAGAAACATCTACAATTTTTTTTGCTCCCACCCACACTAATGTGGTAAATCCCCCATCTAGTTTAGGTCAGCCCTTGGGGACACAACATGTTGCCATTTAGTCTTCTAGTGGTTATGGTTATCAAATACCTGTAGGTAATCATCTATCTAATACTACTGGAATTCCATTCCCTAGCAATAATTTTATGCCATGGGGGCAATCCAACTGGTCTTACATGCCAGCCATGGGTGGGATACCCATACATACTGTGGGAGGTGCGGGAGGACCGCCTTATGGAGGTCCTCCCCCCAGGGGACCTAATGGTCCTGGAGGGACTACGATCCTCCTCATGGTCCTGGTGGTCCTAGTGGTCCTGGGGGACCTGGTGGATTTCCTCCTTATGGCTCAGGAGGGTCTGGAGGCCCTCCACCTAGTGGTTTTAGTGGCCCTGGAGGTGTCCCACCTCCTGGAGGTTTTAGAGGGTCTAGTGGTCTGCCTCCTGGTGGTCCTGGTGGACTTGGTGGTCCTGGCTGTCTCGGTGGCTCTGGCGGTCCTCCTCCTAGAGGCCCTGGTAGTCCTAATTCTGGAAATCAAACCCCTATGGGCGGATTTCCCGGTAGTTCTTCCTCACAACAACCTGTTTATCAGTCAACCTATGGCCCTACTAGTAATTTCATGCCATATCAATATTACCAATATGTGCAGCCCAATAGACAGTTACCTTTCCTTGCAACTTTGGACTTGTTTGATTTGTCCAAGTTGATTAATGATCCCATTCGACACAATCCCTCGTGGCCTCCCATTCCGATAAAGTTACCATCGGACATTCCAAAATTCGATGGTAAGTAGGGTGAAGATCCGCGAAACCATGCTATGAATTTTCATTTGTGGTGTTCCTCAAACTCCCTCATGGATGATTCCATCCGGTTACGACTCTTTCAACAAACTTTGATCGGTACGGCCGTGAAATGGTATATTGAACTCCCACAATGCTCGTTTGTGGATTTTGGCTCATTGGAAACCGTATTCCTTACGCACTTTCAGCTCCCTATTCGTTATGAAATGGGCACTGATCTTTTAACTTCTTTGCAATAGAACACCTCCACCCACATTTCTGACCATATTCATGAGTGGAGAAGGCGGAGAAGACTTATTAAGGCCCCTATTCCGGATCAGTTGTTAGCTTATTGGTTCACTAAGTCCTTGTTGCCTCCTATTGCCCGAGATGTGTCCATGGGAAGTGCCATTACCAAAGAGCAGGCTATTAGTTGGGCTCAGTACCTAGACTTGGTCTATTCCCAGTCCGGGACCCTTTACGACTTGATTCCTCAAGCTCCTTGCCCCAACACCGACCCTTCCAAGCCATGAGCAGAAGTACCCGTTGATGGGATTCTTGGTTCAATCCAGTCCCCATCCATAGCGAAATCTGCCAAGCAAACCCAACCTGTTATTCCTTCAACTCCCAAGGTTTCTGTCAAGGTCAATTCTATTCAAAGTACTCAAACCTCGGGTAGCAAAAAGAAAGGTAAAAATCAAAATAAAAAACCTGGAAACCAGCAGGAGACCCCACAATCAAACCATAATGACACCAACATAGGGAAAAGGAAGGCTAAATATGCTTGTCTGTTATGTGGTGGTGACCACTTCTCAAAGGAGTGTCCCCATTGGGACGAAATCTCCCAGTTTTTGAAGTCTAACCCCACACCTGCAGTACTCACGGATCCCTTTCCCTCTCAACAACAACTGGTAGACGACATGTCAAACCAGGGTAACTTTAGTTCATCAGAGGAAATTCATATGATGTCCTCAGATACCATCCATCTGCAAACTCAAAGCCAGAATTATGATAAACCCACATATAAGCAAGAAGATCAATCTTCTTCAAGGAAAGCTCCCTCTACTAGCTCTCTGAAATCCTCATCTACTGTTCCCTTGTCTATCGAGAAGCCTACTCTCGACATGATTTTGCTCCCACCAAAGAGTACTCTTTGGAAGGACATCTTTAATCCCAATGCCCAAGCTGCTCAATTCTATAATGTGGTTGAAGACCTCACTCAGGCACCTTGTGCGATGTCTACCCTGGAAGTACTCCAAATTTTCCCTACACAGTGCAAGAACTTGTTGACTGCATTAGGAGCTGTAGACCCAGATAACACTAACTTGATTCAGTTCAATGTTGAGAACTATTAGCCTATATTACCACATAAACTTGCTTTTCAGATCATTACAAAAGTAGTGGGAAATAAAGTCTTTCGAACGGTACTAAATGAAGGAGCTTCAACGTCGGTGTTATCTCTGACTTGTTGGAAATATCTTGGCTCTCCCGATCTTGTTACATCACCTACGACCCTTAAAGCCTTTGATGGACGGGGATTCCAACACCATGGCCTGATATCATCCCTTGCGGTTGAGCTGGGGGGAAAAACTGTTTCCATCCAAGTAGAAGTGGTAGATGCCCATTTAGATTATAACCTCCTTTTAGGAAGGAATTGGTTCTATGCCATGAACGTTGTTGCTTCAATAGTATTTCGAACAGTCCAATTCCTACATCTCGGGAGAATTGTTACCATCAACCAGCTCGATTTCTGTACACCGGATGTTACTACCTCCATGGTTAATAACATCCCCATGTTAGGTCAGTCCCCTCCTCCTTACCAGTTGATTGGGGTAGGTATGCTGAAGGATTCATCCCTTATGGGGATTTTCCCCTCTACTCCTCCTAGCACGGATACCGTGACAGTCCTTATGATCACCTCATTTGATATTGAGCCCCTGGGCACAAATGTTGTTGAGTCTACCTCGTTGAGTCTGCACGAAGCTATGTATGACACCATTCAAACATGCTCTGATGATCACACTAATGACATTCATTTAGTGGCTTCGGATCCTTACCATTTACCGAACTGGTTATCACCTTCTCTTTTGGTTCTAGACTATCTCTCCGTGACTTTTCCTTCCGATGAGTCCATTATAGAGATCATGAACACAGATGAGTCTATCTGGGAGGATCACCATCATAGATCCATGTTCCTCCCCAATACCAGTTCGGGCAGCCATGATTTTGCATCCTTGTTTCCTATTGATATTGTCAACATTACGCAAAGTCCTATATTGTTGCAAGATACAGATTTTGAAGGAAACCTTTGCAACATTACTCAGACGAACCCAATTGACATATCAGCCAAGCCTGATGTTATTGAGCATGTTCATGTTGGGCAGAACTGCTCCACAGATGAATCTAAAGCATATAAGGCACTTTTTAAGGAATTGTAGCTAGGGTTTTCACCCTAGCTTGTGCTGATGAGCACCTACTAAGGAATCTGGAATCCTTAGTAGCAGTTCAATGATGTATATGAATTAAAGAAAGATAAACCGAAACAAATACTAGTCTAAATACGTTCTTGAAGCAAAAGCAGTAAAAAGTAAATAACATGAAGCAAAAACAGTAAAGAAATGTATAATGGTTTTTATTGATATTACCTCCAATGAGGAGGTTGGTGGAGTCTGTTGCGCTGGTCCGATGTCGGTGACTTC
>LPNX010606825.1:95925-130123 GCA_001517045.1 Pseudotsuga menziesii | reverse complement strand
ATATAGTCTTTCCTTGGGAAAAATGTAATTTTCTTTATATAAAAAAAGTACTTTTAGCAGATAGTCACAACAAAGGATGCATATCAGTAAAAACTAGCTATGGTAAAGTATGTTCAACTATCTATGATAAAGGATGTTTTAGAGTCCATACTTTCCCCCTTATAAAAGCTAAAATTGCATTCTAACATTGTCACTGTCATAATTTTGGAAATACCATTGAGCTAAAAACTATTCATAATACACATAAAAACCAAACTATTCACCACCCTCCAGTAAAAGGAAAATTATACATATATATA
This sequence comes from Pseudotsuga menziesii, assembly GCA_001517045.1. Classification (NCBI taxonomy): domain Eukaryota; kingdom Viridiplantae; phylum Streptophyta; class Pinopsida; order Pinales; family Pinaceae; genus Pseudotsuga; species Pseudotsuga menziesii. Next base: position 129,824 of record LPNX010606825.1, on the reverse strand, counting down.
TACATGTATGTACATATATCTTATAACATGAATTTTAAAGAAACTCAAAGACAACACCATGCCTAGGATTTGCATTTCTACACATATATAGGTGTACATTCTAATAAACATGCCCCCCTCACTTCAATTCAAACTTTTTACTCACAAATCAACAGTATTTCATTTTTTTATCAAAATCTGTAGTTCATGATTTCGGTTGCTTTAAATATTTTCTACACATTGTACTCTCTATCCTTATATCTGACAATGTGTATGATGCTTCATGGTTTAGAACAACCCACAAAACATGATTCATGGTTTATTAACAACCAATAAAATATGCTAAACCACCCATGATCTATTGTAGAATTCCTAATTCTTCACAACTCTGACAATGGAAGAATATAACTGATACGTGAAGTTTCAACCTTTTGGATGCAAGATAGTGTAGCTAGTTTTGTTCTTCATTAACAATTAGAATTTAGAACACTCATTACATACATATGGATTGGAAACATACAAGAACATTGAAATCTCTCTCTCTTGCTATAATAAACTTCTCTTCTGTTATCCTGGTATGAAATCCTTGAACCATATTAACGTTTCATTACCGTTGCATGAACAATGCCAATGCAATTCTTGAACAAGAAAAGACTCTATGAAGTACAAATAGAACAACTTGGAAATTACCAGCTAACAATCCATGATCAGGTGATCTTGGTATATTACATAATTTTAAGTTTGTCTATAGTGAAATAATTTATTCTAGTATTTTTCCTACAAATACTATCAAATATATAATCTTTTGTGAACTATAAACTTATGGTAAAGGGGAAATTTCAGATGATCATGTTGGAAGGTTCAAAGGAAACAACAGAAATTGTTGCTCCATTGAGGACTAGGGCATCAACCATGAAAGCAATGCATAAAGCTACGTAAGTGATTCCATGCATATTCATGACTTCTATGTTGTTTGAAAGCATCTAGCTAAATAGCTTGAGTTGTTAAGGGATTAATCCATAAATTTCAGGAATTCTTGTCATATTGAATGAATTTTCAATTTGTGTTTATATTTCTCTTTACACTATCATCATTACTTATTTCAACAAATTTGACAAAACATTGGATTTTTTAAATTGTCAAATGTACATGTCGAAATTCATTAACACAAGGGAAGATAATAAGTGCCTTTGTTTTTCTTGGTTTTGTTTTTTCATTTTTTCTAAGCAAGACATTTAAATAAGACAAATTTTAGGCTTCCAATTCATATTCTATCGAGCTTCAGAGGATCGAGAAGTGGGTTCGGGGTTTAATCCATAAATTTCAAGAATTCTTGTCATATTGAATGAATTTTCAATTTTGGTGCTTATATTTCTCTTTAGACTTTCATTATTCATTGTTTCACAAAACATTGGATTTCAAAACTGTCAAATGTACATGGCCATATTCATTGGCATGACTCGGGAAGAGAATAATTGTCATTGTTATGCTTGTTTTTCTTTTCCATTTTTTCTAAGAAAGACATTTTAAAGAAGACAACTTTTAGGCATATATTTAGTATTCTATTGAGAGTCAAAGGGGCAAGAAGTGGCAAAGTATTCACTAGTCCAAATGCAAATCCCAATTTGGATTATGGAACTAATGTCCAATATCATACCAGCTACCCAAGATTATGATTGTAGAGATTATTTGATTTTCTACAGGTCAGTTGAGCAAATTATGTGACACAATGGTTACCCCTGAGATCATTGGTGCAGTATTCCTTCTCTACCCAATGAAGGGGGCAACTTCTTGTCACTAGAACTAGCTACTACAACTGCATAGTTATAATGATAAGTGATATTAACTGCTCGTTTATCATTTTTTTATAACTTATAAGGGTTGTAACCAAGTTTAGAGGAATTTGGGTGTGGTCGGAATCAGCTGAAGAATTCGGTGCAGATTCGACACTCTTCCCAAAAATAGGAATCAGGGAATTGGAACCCTAACCTTAATTTTTTTTGTAAATATATATTTTATATTTATATTTTACATTGCAGAGATTTTAGCCTCATAGATAGAAGATGAAAAAACTAGTAGTTTTTGAGAAAATAGCCAAATAAGATACTACTGAAAGGGATTGCTAGTTAACTTCCAATTCCGATTCCGTTTTCGACAAGATTTCGACCCTGATTCTGATGAGATTTTGGCATGGGATCTTAGAAGGGGGGATGTTTCCTGGAACTTTGGTTGTAAAACAATTGATATGTACCTCTTTTTCATGTTCTAGAACAACGGCGTAAACAATATGTCTTTAGTGCTTCACCCATCTCAAATACTTTCCACTATAGTAGTATTTTTTATTTAAGTTATTAATTTTATTTTCTTTAAACAAAAATGTTTATTTTTTATAAAAATAGGGTTGCAGCCGAACTGGACAGATGGAAGTTACATAGTACTTATAAGAAAATGCAAGAACACATCCAACATTTCAAAATGTTCTAAAGCCCCAAAAAGACTCAAAATTTGATTTGAACTTCCTATCATGCACCTATTCCCATACTCAACATATATGTTATAGGATATACTAACAAGAAAATTACCATACAAAACAAGGAAAACATAATTAAAGTTGAATATTACTATTAGAGTTATTAAGGTGCTAAAATATTGATGTTCACAACTTTAGTGAAACTCTGCATGTGGTTGATGACATTGTTGTTTTCTGCAATCCGTTTATGAAGAGACTATGTAATTAATGGTGAATGGCCCTGTCTTGTGGACACATAAGGTATCAAATATCATTAGTAGCTCATAACTATCATTGGATCTTATGCTCTGTAGGTTAAATATATCAGATGTTGGATTTAAATAGTGGGAATTTATGAAGCATTTATTTTGTTTGCAGCCTTTGTCAGTAGAGCTAGGACCTGGAATGCTTGGTAATATTTTTGACAGGATTCAGGTTTGTATTTTTTACTGAACATACACCATTATTTATGGTGACATTTTTTCTAATAATTGTTCATTTTTGCTAATCACTACACTAATAGGAAATGGTAAAAGTGATTTTGGTGAATACAGTAACCATGTTTAATAAAAAAACAAAATATCAACTAAGTAGGATGCCATGTTTTATGCTCCATGTTCACAGTGCATGGTTATTGTGCCAGATCTATTTATTATGTTTGTTTTATTCTTCAGCTGGTTTTAGTAGGTAATAACTCTAAGGGACTCAACCAGATATGAACATGTGACCTATGGTCTCCCCTTTGGAAAAATGCCTTATGTGGGTGGATGGTTCAATCAATGGTGCTAACCCTTGGGGATTATTTTTGTTGCTAATATGCCAGTCAAGGTGTCGGTGCCCTCATAGGACATAATTTGTAGATTCATTACCTTCAATTTTTGCAAAACTTTGCAATACTGACCAAACCTAGTGTGGGTATTTTGTTCCTAGTTACCACCTCTGTTGGAGAAACCCTATACACCAAAGATTCCTTCACCTTGCAGGATACCATTATTAATCATGGGGGCTCCTTTTGCACCATAAGTCTACACTACCAAATTTCCTCCAGAAAGATGGCAAAGTTGACTAAAGCTGGCATTTGAAATGCTTGAAGTAGTGTAGGCCCTTTAGGAACAAGTGGAAAACAACTGTGCAACACAGGAATTGATGATTTATGGCCTCAAACAAAACCACACCTTTGATACTATGGATAATTTCATCGGCCTTGCTGAACAAGACTTCAAGTATTGCAGAGTTCAAAAATATGCAAACCACAAAGATAACATGTCTGAAACTCATCCTCAGTGACCATGAATTGCAACTCTCAACCTTCTAACATAACCTTTCAGAATTTAAACATGCCCCTCTTATGAATGGATCCCTCCTTGATGAAACACGTTTTCATAACTCTCCGACGGGCTTGCTATACTAGCGATGAAATTTTCGTTGCTAGTATAGAAAGCCCCTCGGTGAGTTGCACAAACAGGCATTGCTACAGCGATAGAACCTCATCGTGATTGCGACGACACCTTGTCATTGGTATAAACATAATTTAATCATGTTCCTACAACACCTTGTCGCTACAGTGACAACACACCTCATCGCTATAGCGACATAACCTCGTCGCTGGTATAAACATAAGTCAAAGATGTGCCTATGACACACCATCGCTATAGCAGCGATGGAAGTGTTTCTATAGCGACGGGGAAGTGTCTCTATAGAGACATAGTTTGATTTTTTAAACAACCCACGCTTCATGGCTTTTGTGTCTCTATAGCGATGAACTATGGAAAGTGTTTCTACCTCGACAAAACTTCAAGAGATAATTTTCTTCTAGGATGAGAAGAACCCTAGGATTCTAGGATATGAATTTTGTAACCCCATAAAGACAATATTGAACCTTCATTCCAATCATCTTGTCTATAGGTTTGAACTAGAAACCATAGCAAGAGTTAGGTCAAAAATAAATTTTGGAATTTAGTGAAACTGACCTTTCAAATAGATGCGCCCTAGCAAGGAGAATTGAGGTAACATGAGGTCGAGAAACAAAAGTGGTGGGAAGCCTTCGAAACTTGATACCCTAGTTTCTTCTTGTATTGTGCCACAGTAAAAAAATGAAACTTCTCAGAATTTGGTTTTTCTTTCATTTAGTATGTGCCTCCCCTAGGGCAATGTTTCCACATCCCTTTTTCTACTGAAGAGATGAGGGAAAGCCTTGGAAGTTCAAACCCTAGGTTTCGACAATGGCCTCTTCAAGAACTGCTTTGATACCATGTTAGTTTTTACAAGATTATAGAATTATAAGTTAATTACAAATAAACAATAGGATCTCCAGAAGAAATACAAAGCACATAAACAAAGAACAAAAGAATTTATCCTCAGAACCCCAATCAAGAAAAATCTAGCAAACCTTTGTATAGAGATAATAGCAACTGAGAGCAGAGAGAAGAAGAAAGAGAGAGAATATCTCTCTAAGATACAACCCCAGAAAACACTCTCCTTGACTGCAGTAGCGCACCTTTCTGCTAGAGAAAATTGATGTGTGTGGATGAAGTAATGAGGAGGGGTTCCTCCTATTTATATTGATTTTTCAAGTGAAAATTTACTCCGGCCGACCTACCTTGGGGAAATACAAAACTAATTTTATTTTAATATTTTCTTGTGGATTTGTTCCCCAATATTTACATTGATTATTTTGAGGTAAATACATCAGTATAATCTCGAGTAGAAGGTAAAGGAAATACAATACAAGTACAATAAGAATAAATTCTGAAGTTGCACAAATTCCAACACATTGTAGATGAATATAGTTTCCACTGACAACTTAGTTTATATTGTATTGTCAAATTATTCTACCTCTCTAATTATGGCCCTTGTATGACATTTTTAATTATTATCCAATCATGATACCATGTGTAAAGACCCATGTGGGCTCACTTAGTGGATACTTCAACTAGTGTTCATGCGCTTGGCTTTGTGTGTTGGCTTGTAATTTGAAAATAGACATTGTTTATGGACATAGATGTACCCATAGGATTGTATGTGGCTTTCTCTTTCCCTCATGAATTGATACACAAACAGACGAATAGTGAGAGAACATTAGAAAATTGAAACTATACAGAAAGCATTGAAAATTGCTATAACGGAAAATGTCTCGTGTTTGGTTCTTTGGACATGGAGTTTATTGTTTTTCCTACAATAAGAGCTAGGTATATGTAACCTATGTGTAATTTCTTATATAAACCAGTGTATGATTCTTATGGTGAAATTTTTTCTAATAATTGTTCCTTCTTTCTAATCACTACACTAATAGGAAATGGTAAAAGCGATTTTGGTGAATACAGTTACTATGTTTAATAAAACAATAAAATATCAACTAAGTAGGATGCCAGGTTTTATGCTCCATGTTCACAGTGCATGGTTATTGTGCCAGATTTATTTATTATGGTTTTTTATTCTTCAGCTGGTTTTAGTAGGTAATAACTCCAAGGGACTTGACCAGATATGAACATGTGACCTATGGCCTCCCTATTGGAAAAATGCCTTGTGTGGGTGGATGGTTCAATCAATGGTGCTAACCCTTGGGGATTCTTTTTGTTGCTAATATGCTAGTCAGGGTGTTGGTGCTCTCATAGGACATAATTTGTAGATTCATTACCTTCAATTTTTGCAAAACTTCGACTCTAACTTTGGAATACTGACCAAACCTAGTGTGGGTAGTTTGTTCCTAGTTCCTACCTCCGTTGGAGAAACCCTAGACACCGAAGATGCCTTCACCTTGAAAGAAACCATTCTTAATAATGGGGGATCCTTTTGGATCATAAGTCTACACTACCAAATTTCCTCCAGCAAGATGGCAGAGTTGAAAAAAGTTGGCATTTGAAATGCCTGAAGTACTGCAGGCCCGTTAGGCACAAGTGGAAAACAACTGTGCATGGAACACTATTCTAGAATCATAAATGACAACATAGGAATTGATGATTGTTGGCCTCAAACAAAAACACACCTTTGATATTGTGGATATTTTCATCGGCCTTGTTGAACAAGACTTCAAGTATTGTAGAGTTCAAAAAGATGCAAACCACGAAGATAACATGTATGAAACTCATCCTCAGTGAGCATGAACTACAACTCTTGGCCTTCTAACATAACCTTTCAGAATTTAAACGTGCCTCTCTTATCAATGGATCCCTCCTTGGTGAAACATGTTTGTGTAACTCTTCGACGGGATTGCTATACTAGCGATGGAATTTCCGTCGCTAGTATAGCAAGCCCTTCAATGAGTTGCACAAATGGGCATTGCTATAGTGATGGAACCTCATCGCTATAGTGATGGAATCTCATCGCAATTGTGATGACACCTCGTCGTTGGTATAAACATAATTTAATCATGTTCCTATGACACCTCATCACTACAACGATGATGCACCTTTTAGCTATAGAAAGGACACCTCGTTGCTGGTATAAACATAAGTTAAACATGTTCCTATGGCACCTCGTCGCTACAATGATGGTGTACCATTGCTATAGCAGCGATGGAAGTCTTGCTATAGCGACGGGGACTTGTTGCTATAGCAACACAGTTTGATTTTTTAAACAACGCACGTTTCATGTCTTTTGTGTCACTATAGTGATGAACTGTGGAAACTATTGCTACAATGAAAAAAAAATTCCACGGAAAAAGGGGGTCATGTTCATTGCTATAGAAACGGACAAGTGTTGCAATAGAAACTATTTTCCGTGGGAAAAATGTGCACATGTACTAGTGATAGCTTCTTCCGCTTCTGGTTCTGGAACTTTCTCATTTGCAAACTTCAAGAGATCATTTTCTTCTAGAATGAGAAGAACCCTAGGATTCTAGGATATGAAGTTTGTAGCCCCATCAAGACAATCTTCAAAAGTTCATTCCAATCATCTTGTCTGTAGGTTTGAACTAGAAACCCCTGCAAGAGGTAGGTCAAAAATTAATTTTAGAATTTAGTGAAACTGACCTTACAAATAGATGCGCCCTATCAAGGAGAATTGAGGTAACGTGAGGTCAAGCAAAAAAAATGGTGGGAAGCCTCTGAAACTTGATGCCCTAGTTTCTTCTTGTAGTGTCCTATAGTAAAAAATTGAAACTTCTTGGAATTTGGTTTTTCTTTCATTAAAACATGTGCCTCCCCTAGAGCGATGTTTCCACGGCCCTTTTTTTACTGAAGAGATGAGGGAAGGCCTTGGAAGTTCAAACCCTAGCTTTCAACAATGGTCTCTTCTAGAATTGCTTTGAGACCATGTTAATTTTTACAATATTTTAGCATTATAAGTTAATTGCAAATAAACAATATGACCTTTAGAAGAAAGACAAATCACATATACAAAGAAAAAAAGAATTTATCCTTGGAACCCCAATTGAAAAAAACCTAGAAAACCTTCGTATAAAGATAATAACAACTGAGAGCAGAGAGAAGAAGAAAGAGAGAGAATATATGTCTAAGATACAAGCCCAGAAAACACTCTCCTTCATTGCAGTAGCGCACCTCTCTACTGGAGATAATTGTTGTGTGTGGATGAAGTAATGAGGAGGGGTTCCTCCTATTTATACTGATTTTTCAAGTGAAAATTTACTCGGGCTGACCTACCTTGGGGAAATACAAAACTAATTTTATTTTAATCTTTTCTTGTGGATTTGTTCCTTGAAGATTTACATTGATTATTTAGAGGGTTTACATGAGTAAATACATCAGTATAATCTTGAGTAGAAGGTAAAGGAAATACAATACAAGTACAATAAGAATAACTTCTAAAGTTGCACAAATTCCAACACATTGTAGATGAATATATTGTCCATTGACAACTTAGTTTATATTGTATTATCAAATTATTATACCTCTTTATTTCTGGCCCTTGTATGACATTTTTAATGATTATCCAAGCATGATACCATGTGTAAAGAACTGTGTTGGCTCACTTGGTGGATCCTTCAACTAGTGTTTATGTGCTTGGATTTGTGGGTTCGCTTGTAATTTGACAATAGAAATTGTGTATGGACATAAATGTACCCACAGGCTTGTATGCGGCTTGCTCTTGCCCTCATCAATTGTTGCACAAATAGACGAATAGTGAGAGAACATTAGAAAATTGAAACTATATAGAAAGCATTGAAAATTACTATAATGGAAAACGTCTCATGTTTGGTTCTTTGGACATGGAGTTTATTGTTTTTCCCGCAATAAGAGCTAGGTATACGTAACCTATGTGTGATTTTTTATATAAACCAATGTGTGATTCTTATATATGTGCATAGTAAAAACTACATAATTGAAACGCTTCCCACTTCAGTTCTAAGTAGCACTTTGTATTATACCTGCATTATCCTAATTCAAGTTTTATATCTACAAACTACAATTATATAAATTCACCCAAAATGTTATATCTAAAACCTATAATGTTTAACCTACATGTATGTCAATGCTTACATTAAATATTACTTGACTATGTATTGACAAAGACCCTCTTATCATATGTCCACCAAAATGAAAAAAACGTCTTCATTAAAGGACAGTATACATGGTCCACAAGCTTTGCCTTTTCCGTGACCTATGTGAGATTAACTTTGATGGTTGTATCTCAGCAAACAAATTATGAAACTAGTGCTTCTTAAATTCGATAAAATGGATAAACTATATCTTAAATTGAAAGAACCAAAACTAGTGCTCCCGAGTAAACAAAGTAAACTAGCTCCAAATCCACTATTGGATAAACTATATCTTGAATTGAATGAAACAGAAATAGTGCTCCCAAGTAAACAAAGTAAACTAGCTCCAAATTCGTTATTGTTTGAACATGAGTGGGCCTAATGGTTAAGAGCATGTGTTTCTTCTTAGGAGGTCACAAATTCAAATCCGGAGGGGCTAGTGTATGTACACCTCTATACACTTTAGTAGTTAAATCACTGCACAAAGGGGGGTCCCTTGTCCCACGAACAAGGGGGTCTCATACACTAAATTGGTGTCTCGCTTGGTAGTGGCCTTAAAAATAGAATATATTATTATTATTATTATTATTTAACAACTTGGTCTTTCGATCTGGAAGCTAGAAACTGTGTCAGTTTAAGCGCTACCACATTATCAATATCAATGGATACCTCTTCACTTGTTTGCACTTGTCTCTATGACCTTTACTTTAGCCGATGTGCCTACTTAAATTAGTGCTAAAACTAGTGATTATGAGATAGGAGGCAGGCTATATAAATTGGATATTCACACAGTGTTTTATACATAGGTGTCTACTGAAACTACTATCGAGCGTTGCACCTTGGACAACTACTCGGTCTTGTTCGGGTCAGTATACTAGATTTCAAATTGCTGCTTGTGAATGGTAAACTAGGTTAAAGTAAAGGAGATGGGTTCTAATACTGAGATCTATGGTGGTGGATCAAATTTACAGTATCAAGAAGGTGAAAGTGTGGTAACAAAACATAAGAACAAGCATCCATGCATAGTCAAGCAAGAGAGAACAAATGCAAATGAGAGATTAGCATCTGGGAGATAGATGAGTTAGCATAACATTGAGATTTAATGGCAAGTGACAGTCGGGTGTTCACATGAATTCCACTTGTTTATATTTGCGTAATCAAAGATAATACATCCACGACAATAAGCTTTGGAAATCAAACCCATCACTGAGAACCAGGGTGACACGGTCTAAGTTAAACCATGTTCCCGTGGATTCCACTTGGTTATCTCTACGTAATCAAATCTAATATCGAGACATGTTATTGCATGAATCATTTGCACAGCTTGTAGATACATCCTCAACAACAAGCTTTTGAAATGCAACCCAACATTGAGAACTGGGGCAATACCTAAGTTAAAAGGCACTCCTCTTTACATAATAAATAGACTTTTTCCTCAAAAAAAAGCTACCCACTCCATGAATATTTTCTCCATATGTGACCAATGAACATCCACATGCAAAAAGAATTCAATTTTTAATTTTTTAAACAAAAAAAATTATCCACATGTCCACCACCTTTATTTTTATAATTTGATCAACAAAATTTTATCCACTTGTCGAAAACCTTTTATTAATTTGATCTTTATGCTAATTGAGATGGGTGAAATCATGAATCTGGGTGTCTATTTTGAGGGTAAGGATAAAAAGAGTGTTGTTTTTATGATTATGTCAACTTCAAGCAAAAAAAAAATTAGATTTGTATTTAGAATTTCATTTTCAAATAAAAACAAAAGTTGTAGAGAATTATGTTAGCTTTCTATCGGTTATTTTTTAGATATTTTTTATTGGCATTTGATATGTCATTTTTGCAAGTGTTTTATAGTATGTTATTAATTAATGAAATTATGAAAAATAGTCATGTTTTTAGACACAATTTAATTCATTATTCAACTATTGTTCATTAAAAATAAAATATTTTATGATGATCTAGACAGATTGTACTAACATTTGTCTATAAGTTTGTATCTAATAGCTGCATGCACTAATTATTAGAATTTTTTGAAGTGGACCAATCTAAAAAACTAGCATAAAATTGGCATGTTTAGGTTGACACAACATCTTCCTTAATTTACAATTCAAAACAAAAAAACTAAAAGTACCCTTTTGAAGACAACGCATCAATGTTGAGGACCATGATTTTTCCAAATTTTTTCATCGTTTCTTTAAGAAGTTATTGAATTTTCATTTCAATGAATTCTATTAAATTTTGAAGCAATCCAGACACCTTCTAAGAAATATAATAAATAAAATTAGTGTATCACACCAATTTCAAAAAAATTTGCATCTATAGAAGGTAGATTGAATTATGCAACTAATAGTATTATTTGTGAAGAGAAATTATCAGTACTTGATATGATCCAATCTCTCCGAAATTGGAAGAAGAGTGAGAAATGTGATGCAATTCCATTTTTTAAAATTTATAGGTTTTCAGCCGAATAAATATTTCGGTCGAAAGTTAATTTTAATGGTAACTGTTAATTTTAAACTTAGAAAGTTAGAAATATAGTTCTTTCTAACTTTAAAGTTAACGGTTTCCGTAAAAAATAACTTTCGGCCGAACAATTTTTTCGGCTGAAAGTTAGTTCTATGTTTTCGGCCGAAAACATTAATTAGTTCGGCCGAAAAGTTACGAAATATGGATTTGGAAAAATTATTCACACAGAATAGACACCCATATTCACAATTTCACCCTTATATGAAGAAATAATGTCTCCATATTGTTAGCAAAAACCGAGCCGAAAAACTCGAGTTACTGCTCAGTTATAAAATTTCACACCAACCTCTTTTTCTTTCTTACTTGTCGGGTGAAACTTGTCTAACTCCGACTAAATAATTCTACCATTATGGTCGGCCTTTTAGACCTGACTCTTTTTCCTTAACAAGTTCTTACTTGTCGGTTTTACCGACAGGTTTTACTTCGACCACTTGTCGGCTTCGACAACTTTTCGGTAACCGATAACTTGTCGATTTCACGAATTAAACAGAACTTACCGGACAACTTATCGGTTTGACCACTTCAACAACTTGTTGGTTTTACTCGACCGTTTTACTTGGACTCACTTGCTCTGGTTTGGTTTTAGTCAGAATTTACAAATGATATTTCTTAGTCTAAAAGACTTAAGAAATTACAAATGTTTTTCACCCACCAGTAATATGAAGTAAAAACCTACACAACAACAATTCTACATAATTTAAAAAACATATAACCAAACATTTGGGAAACTTGTGCCGACCACTCTATCGTAAAACCTGGAACTTTTACTAGGTGAGAAATTTTGGATTCTTTGAGCTTTCACCAAAACCGTAAATGTAAACAACATTTACTCAAGTAACTCTGGAAATAATTTGTGGTTAAATAAATATGCATTCAACCATAAACTATTAGATTTATATAACTTGTCGAGACATAACAAAGAACTATATTGCCGTAAATGAAAACTTGAAATTTACAGAGATATTTAACCTTTTACAGAGGTTTGACTCTTGACATCTTCAAACACACAGAAGTTTGAGCTTCGACACAATTCTTTCTTCACTCTCTACTACCCTCTGATCTTTCTCTCACTCTCTCTCTGCTTGTCTATTGTGTCTAACTTTATTTACAATCTTCTTCTTCTATTTATAGGAAAACTAGAATTTGCATCTTCGTGAATCTACTGACTCACCATTAAAGACTGTAATAACTATCTACCTACAAACTTAGCTTCATAAATTAATTCGATTGGATTACATTGCCAAATCATGTACTCTTCTCTCTTTTCATATTGACGGACAAGATCTGAACTAATACAGAATCTGACAGAGGCGGTTGAGATCAGATACGGATCTACGAGTAATTAATTTTTCCAACACTCCCCCTTAATTATGAGCAGATGTGGATCTTAAAAAAAAAATTACAAAATGTTTCAGAGCTTAGAATTGCTCTATGCATGACATAGTTCACTATGTAGAACTTGTCATTCCAATATAACTATGTAGATACTGAAATGTATCCCTTGCCAATGGTTTTTTAAAGATGTTTGCAAGTTGATCTTCAAACCTACAAAATTCCAAACAAATTTCTTTGTTGTTCACCAACTCTCTTATGAAAGGAAGCCTTATGGCTGAATTGTTGTCCCAAAAGATCGTTGTCGGTTCTTGCTGGTTCTGCGACAAGTCTTCCAACATTCTCCGCATCCAGATAGTTTGACATCCAGCGCTTGTAGCTGCAACATACTCTACTTCTGCTAAAGATAGAGTTACTATGGGTTGTTTCTTTGAAGGCCATAAAACAACACCTGTACCAAAATGAAATGTGTACCCAGATGTGCTCTTTTTGTCATCTATGTTTCCTCCAATGTCACTGTCAGTGTATCCAATGAGTTTAAGATTTTCTAAGGTTGAATACATAATCCCAAGGTCTATTGTGCCACTTACATACCTCAGAATTATTTTACCTGCTTACCAATGTGAGTCTTTTGGTTACTCCATGAATCTTGAGATCAGACTTACTACATACATGATGTCTGACCTTGTCGTTGTTAAATACATAAGGCTGTCAACAAGCATTTTAAACAACATAGGATCTATAGTTGATCCATCATCATCCTTGCTCAATTTTAAACCTTTTATAACTAGTGTTGGGTCTGTCTTGCAATTAGACATGTTAAATATTTTTAAAACTTCACTTGCATACTTTAACTATGATATAAAAATACCACTTTCAGACTGTTGGAATTCAATGCCCAAGAAAAAATTCATAAGCCCCATATCAGTCATTTCAAATTCAATTTCCATGACTGCTTTAAAATATTCTATGCCAAAGTCACCAGTAAATATTAAATCATATATATATATAGGAATACAATTAACATCTTACCTTGCTCATTCACTTTGGTGTACAAAGCCGGTTCACTTTTAGTTATGTGTAATCCATTTTCAGTGAGATAGGAATCAATCCGACTGTACCAAGATCTATGAGCTTGCTTCAAACCATAGAATTCATTTTTCAGTCTGTACAAATTATTCTCTTGACCTGGAACTTCATAGCCTTTTGGATGTTCCACATATACTCTCTCTTATAGATATCCATTTGTAACATCCCCTACCTCCGACCGGCGAAGAGGATGCTACCCATTACTGCTATCTACCCGAGCATTTAGCCCCATAAAATGTAAAATAAAATAGATTGAACCAAAATGCACAGATGCATAAAGAATTAACATTCAGCAGAAGCAATTACATTTAATTCAAGCATTCAACACATTTTAGCATGTTCATAATAATTCACATAAACAATATAGTTGCATGAGTAATCACACAAGAATACTTATCTTCGAATGAAGCTCCTCGCAACCAATTATGCCGATGCAACATTCCACCCAACCATAGTCCAGTGTGCTCCTTAATCTCTCAGCAACACTGGCACCCTCGAGCTGGGCATGATTTCCCCAAGGAAAGGAAACTAAGCAAACTCACACATAGCCAAAGATATGTCAAAATTCAGCCAAGCCAACAAGGTTGGGTTTATCAGACCAAGAGTACACAACAACACATAACCAAGCCAATAGTTGGGTTTATCAGGTTATCAGGAGATGGAAGTATTGTCTGCTAAGCTAGTGGGCTCACTGAAGAGCTAAGGATTCCTTCACCAGAACTAGCTTGACTCCTAAGACATCTACACACACCTAACATAAGGAATCATTCCCTTATTTGTTGCACAGTCTCTCGGGACACAACTTCCCTTCCAGTGCTATTCAGGGGTTGTAGAGAAGAGAGCTAACCCTCTAGCTCTGTCTATGAGGCTAATGCAAAACACTAGGTTTGTCAAGTAGACTCCTTTCCACTCCTACACAGTCCAAAGACCAATTGCATACATAGCAATATACACCATTTCTGGGTTGAGGAAAACAATTCAGCCACAAAACTTGTTGACAAGGAGAGTAAGAACAACCCACTACAACAAATTGTATCCTAGGGACGTTTTGGCCCTAACATGGCCAAAAACGAATTCCATACATCACAATTACAGTGCTGAGAATACAAAAACGATTTTCAACTTAATAAACATTGGGGAAATGCAATAGAAATGTTGGGGAAAGGAACCCAACCACATATCATTACCAAAAATGAATCTATAGCTCGGGAGAATGAGGAATGACTACCCACGTGAGGGAAAAATGCACCAACAGCAACTCGAAAATGAATTTCACACACACATAATTCCTAGTTGCTTGAGAGATCCCCAATGTGGGTGAATGATGAAGATGAGAATGCCCAGAAGTCCCAATTGTGAAGGAATAACACACAACCAGCAAAATCGTGTAGGTAAGAGAAGCACCCAAGCTTCCCTACGTGAGAAAAATGAAGGACGTGGGTGTATGGGAAAATGACATGCATTTTTGGGTGTTTGCTTGCCCCAAAAGTCAAAACTAATTTTCCCCAAAAATGGGTTTTCCCCAAATTCGAAATTGCTGCCCATATTCTTCCCATCCCCATGCAATAACTAACTCAACCACATTCTAGTGGAATTTAATGATTGGGGGAAAAAGACAAAATGGGTAGTTGAGGGTTGATGGGTTCTCCCTTTGACATTTGGATTTTCCCCCATTGGACCAAAGGTTTAAATAATTCCCCACCCCCTATTCCTTAGGAAAATCATGCCCTTTTCATTATGGTTGCATTGACCTAACTAATTGTGGGTATTTTAATTAAAACGCATAATTACATGATGCCAAAAATTATAATGTGTCGGCTAGCACGAAATATTCCTTCAGTAACGATTTTAATCGCCGGAACATAAAATGATAAATCAATGGTGCGAATTTTGCCTTTAGCTCCAAACCACGATTAATTACAATATATACATCATATGCATTTCATGCAAATGGGGTCAAAATTGGGGTGTTACACCATCCAAAAATGTTGACTTAACATCCATTTGATAAACATGCCATTTGTTTTGTGCAGCAATGGCCAAGACTGTTCTGACTGTATTCATGCATGAAACAGGTGCAAACATTTCATTGAAGTCTATGTCGGGCTGCTGTGTGAACCCTCTTGCTACCATTCTTGCTTTGTGCTTCTATACATTCCCATCAACATCTTGCTTGGTCTTGTAAATCCATTTGACGTTGATTACATCTTTGTCTTTTGGTACATCTACCAACTCCCATGTCTGGTTCTTATCAATGCTTTCTATTTCTTCATCCATGGTTTGTACCCATAATTCTTCGTCGATAGCTTCTTCAAATGTTAGTGGATCATATATAGGAGAAAACAATGCAAAGAGATAGAATGAATTTGGTGCACCAGCTTCATATATCTCACATAGACTTCTTGTCTTTACCGGTTCTTTCAATGTCGACCTTGACCTAATG
This sequence comes from Pseudotsuga menziesii, assembly GCA_001517045.1. Classification (NCBI taxonomy): domain Eukaryota; kingdom Viridiplantae; phylum Streptophyta; class Pinopsida; order Pinales; family Pinaceae; genus Pseudotsuga; species Pseudotsuga menziesii. Next base: position 113,501 of record LPNX010606825.1, on the reverse strand, counting down.
CTTGATGGTTTCTGTTGTTCTCTTGGTGTGCTTTTCAGTGTAGCTTGAGCTTCCACTTGTGTCGATGTTCCTTGTGTTGAACCATGCCATGGTGTCATGGGAGTCGATGGTGCTGCAACCTGTTGACTTACATGTGGTGTTTGAACCATTTCCTCCTCCATGTAATCATTGTCAACATTCGACACAATCTTGACATTTATGTCGACAGTTCCATCCCATGATTCATTCTTGAAAAATTGAACATCTCAACTGATTATCACTTTCTTTGTGACTGGATCATACAACTTGTATTATTTTGTGTCGTCAGAACAGCCAACAAAAATACATTTATTTTCCTTGTTGTCTAGCTTCTTTCTCAACTCATTTGGAACATGAGCATATGCAACACAACCAAAAACTTTTAAATGAGAAACACTATGATTCATACCTGTCTATGCTTCTTGAGGAACTTTGTTCTTCACACTCTTTTTTAGACACCGGTTCATAATGTATACAGCAGTTGTAACTGCTTCACCCCAATATTCATTTGCGAAATGCTTGGCTGGCAACATGTTGCGCGCCATCTCCTTGATGGTTATGTTCTTTCTTTCGACAACACCGTTCTGCTGAGGTGTATACCGTGCAGTGACTTCCTTTTGTATGCCATGGGTCTTGCAAAAATTTATAAATTCATTTGAAACATATTCACCTCCTTTGTCGATCCTTAAGATCTTGATGCGGTGTCCACTCTGGTTCTCCACGAGTGCCTTGAACTGCTGAAAATAACTAAATGCATCAGATTTATGTTTCAGAAAATATAACAATGTTTTTCTTGAGTAGTCATGAATAAAAGTTAGAAAATAATTGCAGCCACCAATGGATGATGTCTGCATTGGACCAAAAATATCAGAGTGCACAATTTCAAGTGGTGTGCGTGTTCTATAAGACTTTTCGACTGGAAAATATCTCTATGCTGCTTGCCAAAAATGCATCCTTCACAAACCCTTTCTGGTATGTCAATCAATGGAAATCCTTTCACCATATTCTTTGTGTGTAGTAACTTCATCTCAATCTAAGTACCATATTTCATGTGGAATTTCTTGGACAACATTGCATTCAAGTGGAGATGCATATGCCATTAAAATTGCACTTATCGGAGTGATGGTGTTGGTCGATTGATTTGGGCTTTTCCTTCCTTGGTCATATTGTTTCTTCTTGCATTCATATGCATAATGACCAAATTTATTACAATAATGACATTGAATTTTTTATTTATCAAACCTCTGGCCACTTGGTTGACTTGGATTCTGATTCTCTCCTCTACCCGCAATATTTCCAGGACTTCTGCCTCGTCCTCCTCTAGAAGAAATTCTTCCTCTGCCTCTGGATTTATTTCTCCCCCTGCCTCTACCACGACTTATGGATGAATTTATTGCAAATGCACCTCCCAATGATGTTTGTGTTATGTTGATCCCATGTTCATGATTGATGAGTGAAGCTTGCAACTCATCAATGGTAAACACCGACATGCCTGTGTGTTCATCTAGTCACAACCAAGGATTCAAATCTTGAGGAAAGACTTCTGAGAAATTTTTCAACAACCTTTGGTCTTCTATGGCTTCTCCATGATATTTCAGTTGGTTTATCAAACCAACAACTCTGGTGTATAATGAGTCTACCGACTCTGAATATTTAATGGAAAGAGATTCAAAATATCTTCTCAGAATCTGCAACTTGGAAGTCTTTACCTTTCCTAAGCCTTGATATATAGTCTCCAATGTATCCCATTCCTGCTTAGCATTAATTGTTGTTTCTAGTCTTGGGAGTATGCCTTCATGCATGGCTTTATGTATGTAAAACAAAGATTTTCCATCTTTCTTCCCATGTTCCTTCAAGATATATTTCTCATCTTGTGTGAGATTGTTATATGTTCTGCATAACCATGCTAGACTATCTCCCAGACATCTTGACTTATGAACAAAGCCTTCATTGTTAGAGACCAATATTCATAATTTTTTCCTGTAAAAATTGGAGTTTGCAATGAACCAAAATTAATAGAAGCCATTTTTATTTTATTTTTTTCCTTAGAAGATTACTTTTCCACTTTTAAGAAAAGATTTATTTCCTAAATCTTTCTTTGATACCAGTTAGCAAAAACCGAGCCGACAAACTTGAGTTACTTCTCAGTAATAAAATTTTCATGCTGACCTCTTTTTCTTTCTTACTTGACGGGTGAAACTTGTCTAACTCCGACTAGACAAGTCTACCAATATGGTCGACCTTTTAGACCCAACTCTTTTTCCTTGACAAGTTCTTACTTGTCAGTTTTACCAACAGGTTTTACTTCGACCACTTGTCAGCTTCGACAAATTGTCGGTAACCGACAACTTGTCTATTTTACAACTTCAACAGAACTTACCTGACAACTTGTTGGTTTGACCATTTCGACAACTTGTCAATTTTACTTGACCCTTTTACTTGGACTCACTTGCTTTTAGTGGGAATTTACAAATGATATTTCTTAGTCTAAAAGACTTAAGAAATTACAAATGTTTTTCACCAACTAGCATATGAAGTAAAAACCGACACAACAACAATTCTACAAAATTACAAAACAATATCACCAAACCAAACATTTAGGAAACTTGTGCCGACCACTCTGTCATAAAACTTGAAACTTTTACTGGGTGGGAAATTTATGGATTCTTTGATCTTTCACTCAAACCGTAAATGTAAACAATAGTTACTCAAGTAACTCTGGAAATAATGTGCGGCTAAATAAACATGCATTCAACCATAAACTATTTGATTTATATAACTTGTCAAAACATAACAAAGAACTGTGTTGTCGCAAATCATGAACTTGAAATTTACAAATATATTAACCTTTTATAGAGATTCGGCTCTTGAAACCTTCAAACACACAGAAGCTTGATTTTTGACACAATTCTTTCTTCACTCTCTTCTACCCTATGAGCTCTCTCTCGCTCTCTCTATGCTTGTATATTGTGTCTAACTTGATTTACAATCTTCTTCTTCTATTTATAGGAAAACTAGAATTTGCTTCTTCATGAATCTACTAACTTACCATTAAATACTGTAATAACTATCTACCTACAAACTTAGCTTCAGAAATTAATTCAACTGGATTACATTGCCAAATCGTGGACTCTTCTCTCTTGTCAGAATGTCTAACAAGATCTAAACTAATAAGGACTCTGATAGAGTCGGCTGATTTGCGAGTAATTACTTTTTCCAATACATATGTGACTAGTAAACATCCATATGCAAAAGGAATCCAATTTTTTTATTTATTGAACAAAATTTTATCCACATATGTGACCACTTTTTCATAATTTTATATCTGTAGTTTGTTAGATAGAGAAAGATACATTATTATTTTGTTAAATGGTTTTTAAGTAATATAAAACTAATGTAATTAATAAATATTGTGTTAAATATAAAACTTCAACCAATATGATCAATTCCATACTCATCAATGAATAGACATAAAGCTTCAAATGCATCGATCCCTAATGACATACAAACCATCCCATTCATTGAAATTACATACTTGAACCCTATGCATAGACTTATTAATAGAGACCAATTTTAATTTTCTTTGCTTCACTCTATTTTGTGTACAGTGACTTCTTCACGGTCAACACTCACCGTATGGAGGACTACAACACATTATCCACATTGGTATTGCAATTTGAATCAAGTATGGCAGGGCTTGAATTAGATTCTAGGATCATAATCAAGATAACAAAGCTCCACGGAATAATGTGGAAACCACTTACTTTTGTTTCGTTTCAAATACCTTATCAAACGTCAAGAAAACAACACCTATCCCTCAATGAACTGAAATCTGGTGATAGCATTATGCACTTATTTTAAGTTTCAAAAAAATTATAAGATTAGAAATTTAGGAACTATTCTCTTCCCCATGACAAACAAATAGTGTTATAATTAGACAATAAACTTCAACATCGAATATATGACTCTACACACATAAGCACACTAATATACCGCTAATATTAATTCATGCACCTGAGCAACATGGTATCTAAAGTCGTTAACGACTTTAACGTAAGTAATAATTAGATTCAAAAACTTACTTTTAAAACCTTGAATATATTATTAACAACATTTAACTATTCCAAAACCTTGAATATATTATCAACAACATTTAACTATTCCACCAAATTGATAATACTAGCAACAACCATATTACTAAGATTAATATGTTTGAAATATGCTTAGAGGTATATATTTGACATATTGATAATAATTTTTAATTTTTTTATTAAAGAATATGTTAATTACTGCGCTGCTCGATGCTTGTTGCCAAGGTTATTGTGCCTCACAGTTGCAGCATTAATTGCTGTGCCGCTGGATGCTTATTGCTCTCCATGCTTTTTAGTTTCGATGTCATGTGAAAGTGTGAAACCCTCTCCTTCCATGTAAAACAACTGCATTAATCCTGCACTCTCAAAAGCCAGTCTCCTACAATACAATACTTCGGCACATCTTTCGCCTTCAAAAATTCCCACTTCAAGTCTGCGAGGGCGTTTTCCTCTTAGACTATAAACTTCTTTCAGAGCTTCTTCCTCTGATATTTTTGGATTGTCCTTCATGTAAGAGGCTCTCCAATGAGATGAATGAACAGCAGTCAGAACAAATTATAGATAATGAATGATACATAAATTGTGATCTATTTATCTCATTGTTTTTATCTCATTGTGTTAGTGAGAACAAATTAATTAATCCAATGCGTCCTTGATCTTCTTGTATTGTTTGCTTGTATTGTTACATAGGGATAGCCGTTTATATTTTAGAATTTCAGTGGAGTTTTAAATATATATATATATATATATATATTTTAGTTTTTAAGTAATGAAAAATACTCTTAAGATTTAAGATTATTTTTATAATGTTAGTTTTACATTCAAAATAAATAATTATAAAAATTATTAAAAAACTTTTATAGTTAATATATATAGCTAACTAACTGATACATATATATCTAGCTATATATCTAATATAAAAATAAATACAATAAATATGTTAATTAAAATGCTTAATAACTAAGTGATATATAGATAACTAATAACAATCATATTAATATGTTAGTAGAGATATATATTTGACACATGGATAATGTTTTTTTTGCTAAATAACATGTCAATTACTTGTATCTAAGAGTTAATCTAATATAACAACCACTTACTTTGGGATTGTTAAGCTCATACTTAATTTGTGATTGTTAAGCTCATAGTTGTATCATTATTGTAGTTAACCTAATAGTTATATCTAATATTAATTTAAAAGTTAATATAAAGATATTGCAATCAATATAAAATCTCTGATTTATGGGGACTTCTATCTTCCAAATGGAGTTGGACTAAGACCTTTTTACATTAACTCAACTACCAACTCCCATATGGAGTTCAAGTGTCACATGAGCTGCACATTACTATGCCACTAAGTACATCTATCACATGAGTTCAAAGGAATTTATTAGGAGTTTAAAGGAGTATATTATGAGTTTGACTATCATACTAACTTCATAATACTTCAAATTACAGCTGTAAAATGCAGTTTGACTAAACCTTGTGCACATTAACTCCACTTGTAGCTGCTAGATAGAGTTCCACTTTCATAAAAACTACACATTAACATGCCATTAAGTTCAATTATAGTATGAGCTATTTTTTATTTTATTTTTATTTTTTAAACTACCACAAAATGCTATTATGACTTGATTTATTTTTATTTTTTATAATTTTTAATTATAAATTTCGGACAATACACTTCTAATCTAACATCAACCACTCTAGAAATTGTAAGTTATATAATCCTTTCTAACACAAGCCACCCAAAAATTGTAAAATAAGTTTGTATCTAACAGCTGCATGCACTAATTATTAGAATTTTTTGAAGTGGACCAATCTAAAAAACTATCATAAAATTGGCATGTTTAGGTTGACACAACATCTTCCCTAATTTATAATTCAAAACAAAAAAACTAAAAGTACCCTTTTGAAGACAACGCATCAATCTTGAGGACCGTGATTTTTCCAAAAATTTTCATCGTTTCTTTAAGAATTTATTGAATTTTCATTTCAATGAATTCTATTAAATTTTGAAGCAATCCAGACACCTTCTAAGAAATATAATAAATAAAATTAGTGTATCACACCAATTTCAACAAAATTTGCATCTATAGAAAGTAGATTGAATTATGCAACTAATAGTATTATTTGTGAAGAGAAATTGTCAGTATTTGATATGATCCAATCTCTCAGAAATTGGAAGAAGAGTGAGAAATGGGATGGAATTCCATTTTTTAAAATTTACAGGTTTTCAGCCAAATAAATATTTTGGCTGAAAGTTAATTTTAACGGTAACCATTAATTTTAAACTTAGAAAGTTAGAAATATAGTTCTTTCTAACTTTAAAGTTAACAGTTTCCGTAAAAAGTAACTTTCCGCTAAAAGTTAGTTCTATGTTTTCGACCGAAAACATTAATTAGTTCGGCTGAAAAGTTATGAAATATGGATTTGGAAAAATTATTCGCACAGAATAGACACCCATATTCACAATTTCACCCGTATATGAAGAAATAATGTCTCCATATTGTTAGCAAAAACCGAGCCGAAAAACTCGAGTTACTGCTTAGTTATAAAATTTCTCACCGACCTCTTTTTCTTTCTTACTTGTCGAGTGAAACTTGTCTAACTCCGACTAAATAAGTCTACCATTATGGTCGGCCTTTTAGACCTGACTCTTTTTCCTTAACAAGTTCTTACTTGTCGGTTTTACCGACAAGTTTTACTTCGACCACTTGTCGGCTTCGACAACTTTTCGGTAACCAACAACTTGTCAGTTTTACGACTTAAACAGAACTTACCCGACAACTTGTCGGTTTGACCACTTCAACAACTTGTTGGTTTTACTCGACCGTTTTACTTGGACTCACTTGCTCTGGTTTGGTTTTAGTCAGAATTTACAAATGATATTTCTTAGTCTAAAAGACTTAAGAAATTACAAATGTTTTTCACCCACCAGTAATATGAAGTAAAAACCTACACAACAACAATTCTACATAATTTAAAAAACATATAACCAAACATTTGGGAAACTTGTGCCGATCACTCTGTCGTAAAACCTGGAACTTTTACTAGGTGAGAAATTTTGGATTCTTTGAGCTTTCACTAAAACCATAAATGTAAACAACATTTACTCAAGTAACTCTGGAAATAATTTGTGGTTAAATAAATATGCATTCAACCATAAACTATTAGATTTATATAACTTGTCGAGACATAACAAAGAACTATATTGCCGTAAATGCAAACTTGAAATTTACAGAGATATTTAACCTTTTACATAGGTTCGACTCTTGACATATTCAAACACACAGAAGTTTGAGCTTCGCCACAATTCTTTCTTCACTCTCTACTACCCTCTGATCTTTCTCTCACTCTCTCTCTGCTTGTCTATTGTGTCTAACTTGATTTACAATCTTCTTCTATTTATAGGAAAACTAGAATTTACATCTCCGTGAATCTACTGACTTACCATTAAAGACTGTAATAACTATCTACCTACAAACTTAGCTTCATAAATTAATTCAATTGGATTACATTGCCAAATCATGGACTCTTCTCTCTTGTCATATTGACCGACAAGATCTGAACTGATACAGAATCTGACAGAGGCGATTGAGATCAGATACGGATCTACGAGTAATTACTTTTTCCAACACTCCCCCTTAATTATGAGCAGATATGTATCTTAAAAAACAAAATTACAAAATGTTTCAGAGCTTCTAATTGCTTTATGCATGACAGAGTTCACTGTGTAGAACTTGTCATTCCAAGATAACTATGTAGATACTGAAATGTATCCCTTGCCAATGGTTTTTTAAAGATGTTTGCAAGTTGATCTTTAGACCTACAAAATTCCAAACAAATTTCTTTGTTGTTCACCAACTCTCTTATGAAATGAAGCCTTATGGCTGAATTGTTGTCCCAGAATATCGTTGTCGGTTCTTGCTAGTTCTGCGACAAGTCTTCCAACATTCTCTGCATCCAGATAGTTTGACATCCAGCGCTTGTAGCTGCAACATACTCTACTTCTACTAAAGACAGAGTTACTATGGGTTGTTTCTTTGAAGCCCATAAAACACCACCTGTACCAAAATGAAATGTGTACCCAGATGTGCTCTTTTTGTCATCTATGTTTCCTCCAATGTCACTGTCAGTGTATCCAATGAGTTTAAGATTTTCTAAGGTTGAATACATAATGCCAAGGTCTATTGTGCCACTTACATACCTCAAAATTATTTTACATGCTTACGAATGTGAGTCTTTTGGTTACTCCATGAACCTTGAGATCAGACTTACTCCATACATGATGTCTGACCTTGTCGTTGTTAAATACATAAGGCTGCCAACAAGCTTTTTAAACAGCATAGGATCTATAGTTGATCCATCATCATCCTTGCTCAATTTTAAACCTTTTATAACTAGTGTTGGGTCTTTCTTGCAATTAGACATGTTAAATCTTTTTAAAACTTCACTTGCATACTTTGACTGTGATATAAAAATACCACTTTCAGACTGCTGGAATTCAATTCCCAGGAAAAACTTCATAAGCCCCATATCAGTCATTTCAAATTCAATTTCCATGACTACTTTAAAATATTCTATGCCAAAGTCACCAATAATATTAAATCATATATATACAGGAATACAATTAACATCTTACCTTGCTCATTCACTTTGGTGTACAAAGCCGGTTCACTTTCACTTATGTGTAATCCATTTTCAGTGAGATAGGAATCAATCCGACTGTACCAAGATCTATGAGCTTGCTTCAAACCATAGAATTCATTTTTTAGTCTATACAAATTATTCTCTTGACCTGGAACGTCATAGCCTTTTGGATGTTCCACATATAATTTCTCTTATAGATATCCATTTGTAACATCCCCTACCTCCGACCGGCGAAGAGGACGCTACCCATTACTGCTATCTACCCACGCATTTAGCCCCATAAAATGTAAAATAAAATAGACTGAACCAAAATACACAGATGCATAAAGAATTAACATTCAGCAGAAGCAATTACATTTAATTCAAGCATTCAACACATTTTAGCATGTTCATAATAATTCACATAAACAATACAGTTGCATGAGTAATCACACAAGAATACGTATCTTCAAATGAAGCTCCTTGCAACCAGTTATGCCGCTGCAACATTCCACCCAACCATAGTCCAGTGTGCTCCTTAATATCTCAGCAACACTGCCACCCCTGAGCTAGGCATGATTTCCCCAAGGAAAGGAAACTAAGCAAACTCACACATAGCCAAAGATATGTCAAAATTCAGCCAAGCCAACAAGGTTGGGTTTATCAGACCAAGAGTACACAACAACACATAACCAAGCCAATAGTTGGGTTTATCAGGTTATCAGGAGATGAAAGTATTGTCTGCTAAGCTAGTGGGCTCACTGAAGAGCTAAGGATGCCTTCACCAGAACTAGCTTGACTCCTAAGACATCTACACACACCCAACATAAGGAATCATTCCCTTCTTTGTTGCACAGTCTCTTGGGACACGACTTCCCTTCCAGTGCTATTCAGGGGGTGTAGAGAAGAGAGCTAACCCTCTAGCTCTGTCTATGAGGCTAATGCAAAACGATAGGTTTGTCAAGTAGACTCCTTTCCACTCCTACACAGTCCAAAGACCAATTGTATACACAGCAATATACACCATTTCTGGGTTGAGGAAAACAATTCAGCCATAAAACTTGTTGACAAGGAGAGTAAGAACAACCCACTACAACAAATTGTATCCTTGGGACGTTTTGGCCCTAACATGGCTAAAAACGAATTCCATACATCACAATTACAGTGCTGAGAATACAAAAACGATTTTCAACTTAATAAACATTGGGGAAATGCAATAGAAACGTTGGGGAGGAACCCAACCACATATCATTACCAAAAACGAATCTATAGCTCAGGAGAATGAGGAATGACTACCCACGTGAGGGAAAAACACACCAACAACAACTCAAAAATGAATTTCACACACACAGAATTCCTAGTTGCTTGAGAGATCCCCAACGTGGGTGAATGATGAAGATGAGAATGCCCAGAAGTCCCAATCATGAAGGAATGACACACAACCAGCAAAATCGTGTAGCTAAGAGAATCTCCCAAGCTTCCTTACGTGAGAAAAATGAAGGACGTGGGTGTATGGAAAAATGGCATGCATTTTCGGGTGTTTGCTTTCCCCAAAAGTCAAAACTAATTTTCCCCAAAAATGGGTTTTCCCCAAATTCGAAATTGCTGCCCATACTCTTCCCATCCCCATGCAATAACTAACTCAACCACATTCTAGCAGAATTTAATGATTGGGGGGAAAATACAAAATGTGTAGTTGAGGGTTGATTGGTTCTCCCTTTGACATTTGGCTTTTCCCCCATTGGCCCAAAGGTTTAAATAAGTCCCCACCCCCTATTCCTTAGGAAAATCATGCCCTTTTCATTATGGTTGCATTGACCTAACTGATTGTGGGTATTTTAATTAAAACACATAATTACATGATGCCAAAAATTATAATGTGTCGGTTAGCACGAAATATTCCTTCGGTAACGATTTTAATCGCCGGAACATAAAACGATAAATCGATGGTGGGAATTTTTCCTTTAGCTCCACACCACGATTAATTACAATATATACATCATATACATTTCATGCAAACGGGGTCAAAATTGGGGTGTTACACCATCCAAAAATGTTGACTTTACATCCATTCGATAAACAAGCCATTTGTTTTGTGCAGCAATGGCCAATACTGTTCTGACTGTATTCATGCGTGCAACAGGCGCAAACATTTCATTGAAGTCTATGTCGGGCTACTGTGTGAACCCTCTTGCTACCATTCTTGCTTTGTGCTTCTATACATTCCCATCAACATCTTGCTTGGTCTTGTAAATCCATTTGACGTTGATTACATCTTTGTCTTTTGGTACATCTACCAACTCCCATGTCTGGTTCTTATCAATGCTTTCTATTTCTTCATCCATGGTTTGTACCCATAATTCTTCTTCGATAGCTTCTTTGAATGTTAGTGGATCATATATAGGAGAAAACAATGCAAAGAGATAGAATGAATTTGGTGCACCAACTTCATATATCTCACGTAGAATTCTTGTCTTTACCAGTTCTTTCAATGTCGACCTTGACCTAATGCTTGATGGTTTTTGTTATCCTCTTGGTGTGATTTTCGGCGTAGCTTGAGCTACCACTTGTGTCGATGTTCCTTGTGTTGAACCATGCTGTGGTGTCATGGGAGTCGTTGGTGCTGCAACCTGTTGACTTACATGTGGTGTTTGAACCACTTCCTCCTCCATGTAATCATTTTCAACATTCGACACAATCTTGACATTTATGTCGACAATTCCATCCCATGATTCATTCTTGTCAAATTGAACATCTCAACTGATTATCACTTTTCTTGCGACAGAATCATACAAATTGTATGCTTTTGTGTCGTCAGAATAGCCAACAAAAATACATTTCTTTTCCTTGTTGTCTAGCTTCTTTCTCAACTCATTTGGAACATGAGCATATGCAACACAACCAAAAACTTTTAAATGAGAAACACTATGATTCATACCTGTCCATGCTTCTTGAGGAACTTTGTTCTTCACACTCTTTATTAGACACCGGTTCATAATGTATACAGCAGTTGCAACTGCTTCACCCCAATATTCATTTGCCAAATGCTTAGCTGCCAACATGTTGCGTGCCATCTCCTTGATGGTTATGTTCTTTCTTTCGGCAACACCGTTTTGCTGAGGTGTATACCGTGCAGTGACTTCCTTTTGTATGCCATGGGTCTTGCAAAAATTTATAAATTCATTTGAAACATATTCACCTCCTTTGTCAGTCCTTAAGATCTTGATGCAGTGTCCACTCTGGTTCTCCACGAGTGCCTTGAACTGCTGAAAATAACTAAATGCATCAGATTTATGTTTCAGAAAATATACCCATGTTTTTCTTGAGTAGTCATGAATAAAAGTTAGAAAATATATGCAGCCACCAATGGATGATGTCTGCATTGGACCAAAAATATTAGAGTGCACAATTTCAAGTGGTGTGCGTGTTCTATAAGACTTTTTGACTGGAAAATATCTCTATGCTGCTTGCCAAAAATGCATCCTTAACAAACCCTTTCTGGTATGTCAATCAATGGAAATCCTTTCACCATATTCTTTGTGTGCAGTAACTTCATCCCACCAAAATTCAAATGTCCAAATCTTAAATTCCACAACCAGGATTCATCCTGAACTTCTGTTTGAAATGCATCCTGAAAATCAGTGCTGTCGTTTTGTTTCTTGTCGAGGTACTCGATTGATTCTTTACTTTCTTCCTTGAACGCAACTCCTGTATTTGTCTTTCCTTTCGTGTCGGGAACTATCCTCAATGGAAACAAGCAATTGCTTTTCATTGGAACTTTTGCTATCAGTTGGTCGCTTGGACGCTTGCCTTTAATCACAAAGTGATTATCTTCTATGTAGACTCTGTAGCCTTTCTATATCAGTTTCCCAATGCTCAACAAATTATGTTTCATACCTTCGACATGATAGACATCAGGGATATACTTACTCTCCCCCTGTTAGGTTAGAATACCAATAATACATTTTCCCAAAACAGTAACTTGGACATTGTTTCCAAGTGTAACATCAGTTTGAACTGAATTATTTAGACTGGAAAAAAAATTAAATTACCAGTCAAATGACTGTTGCAGCTTGAATCTAAGTACCATATTTCATGTGGAATTTCTTGGACAACATTGCATTCAAGTGGAGATGCATATGCCATTAACATTGCACTTGTCGGAGTGTTGGTGTTGGTCGACTGATTTGGGCTTTTCCTTCCTTGGTCATATTGTTTCTTCTTCCATTTATATGCATAATGACCAAATTTATTACAATAATGACATTGAATTTTTTATTTGTCAAACCTCTAGCCACTTGGTTGACTTGGATTCTGATTCTCTCCTCTACCCGCAATATTTCCAGGACTTCTGCCTCATCCTCCTCTAGAAGAAATTCTTCCTCTGCCTCTGGAGTTATTTCTCCCCCTGCCTCTACCACGACTTATGGATGAATTTATTGCAAATGCACCTTCCAATGATGTTTTTGTTATGTTGATCCCATGTTCATGATTGATGAGTGAAGCTTGCAACTCATCAATGGTAAACACCAACATGCCTATGTGTTCGTCTAGTCACAACCAAGGATTCAAATCTTGAGGAAAGACTTCTGAGAAATTTTTCAACAACCTTTGGTCTTCTATGGCTTCTCCATGATATTTCAGTTGGTTTATCAAACCAACAACTCTGGTGTAGAATGAGTCTACCGACTCTGAATATTTCATGGAAAGAGATTCGAAATATCTTCTCAGAATTTGCAACTTGGAATTCTTTACCTTTCCCAAGCCTTGATATATAGTCTCCAATGTATCCCATTCCTGCTTAGCGTTAATTGTTGTTTCTAGTCTTGGGAATATGCCTTCATGCATGGCTTTATGTATGTAAAACAAAGATTTTCCATCTTTCTTCCCCTGTTCCTTCAAGATATCTTTTTCATCTTGTGTGATATTGTTATATGTTCTGCATAACCATGCTAGACTATCTCCCAGACATCTTGACCTATGAACAAAGCATTCATTGTTAGAGACCAATATTCATAATATTTTCCTGTAAAAATTGGAGTTTGCAATGAACCAAAAGTAGAAGCCATTTTTATTTTTTATTTTTCCTTAGAAGATTACTTTTCCACTTTTAAGACAAGATTTATTTCCTAAATCTTTCTCTGATACCAGTTAGCAAAAACCGAGCCGACAAACTTGAGTTACTTCTCAGTTATAAAATTTTCATGCTGACCTCTTTTTCTTTCTTACTTGACGGGTGAAACTTGTCTAACTCCGACTAGACAAGTCTACCAATATGGTCGGCCTTTTAGACCCGACTCTTTTTCCTTGACAAGTTCTTACTTGTCGGTTTTACCGACAGGTTTTACTTCGACCACTTGTCAGCTTCGACAAATTGTCGGTTACCGACAACTTGTCGGTTTTACAACTTAAACAGAACTTATCTCACAACTTGTTGGTTTGACCATTTTGACAACTTGTCAATTTTACTCGACCCTTTTACTTGGACTCACTTGCTTTTAGTGGGAATTTACAAATGATATTTCTTAGTCTAAAAGACTTAAGAAATTACAAATGTTTTTCACCAACCAGCATATGAAGTAAAAACCGACACAACAACCATTCTACAGAATTACAAAAACATATCACCAAACCAAACATTTAGGAAACTTGTGCCGACCACTCTATCATAAAACTTGAAACTTTCACTGGGTGGGAAATTTATGGATTCTTTGATCTTTCACTCAAACCGTAAATGTAAACAATAGTTACTCAAGTAACTCTGGAAAGAATGTGCGGCTAAATAAACATGCATTCAACCATAAACTATTTGATTTATATAACTTGTCGGAACATAACAAAGAACTGCGTTGTCGTAAATCATGAACTTGAAATTTACAGAGATATTAACCTTTTATAGAGATTCGGCTCTTGAAACCTTCAAACACACAGAAGCTTGATTTTCGACACAATTCTTTCTTCACTCTCTTCTACCCTATGATCTCTCTCTCGCTCTCTCTCTGCTTGTATATTGTGTCTAACTTGATTTACAATCTTCTTCTTCTATTTATAGGAAAACTAGAATTTACTTCTTCATGAATCTACTGACTTACCATTAAATACTGTAATAACTATCTACCTACAAACTTAGCTTCAGAAATTAATTCAACTGGATTACATTGCCAAATCGTGGACTCTTCTCTCTTGTCAGAATGTCTAACAAGATCTAAACTAATAAGGACTCTGATAGAGTCGGCTAATCTGCGAGTAATTACTTTTTCCAACACATATGTGACTTATGAACATCCATATGCAAAAGGAATCCAATTTTTTTATTTATTGAACAAAATTTTATCCACATGTGTGACCACTTTTTCATAATTTTATATCTGTAGTTTGTTAAATAGAAAAAGATACATTATTATTTTGTTAAATGGTTTTTAAGTAATATAAAACTAATGTAATTAATAAATATTGTGTTAAATATAAAACTTCAACAAATATGATCAATTCCATACTCATCAATGAATAGACATATAGCTTCAAATGGTGCAAGTATGGCAGGGCTTGAATTAGATTCTAGGATCATAATCAAGATAACAAAGCTCCATGGAATAATGTGGAAACCACTTACTTTTGTTTCGTTTCAAATACCTTATCAAACGTCAAGAAAACAACACCTATCCCTCAATGCACTGAAATCTGGTGATAGCATTATTCACTTATTTTAAGTTTCAAAAAAAATCATAAGATTAGAAATTTAGGAACTATTCTCTGCCCCATGACAAACAAATAGTGTTATAATTAGACAATAAACATCAGCATCGAATATATGACTCTACACACATAAGCACACTAATATTAATTCATGCACTCAAGCAACATGGTATCTAAAGTCGTTAACGACTTTAACGTAAGTAATAATTAGATTGAAAACTTATTTTTAAAACCTTGAATATATCGTTAAGAACATTTAACTATTCCACCAAATTGATAATACTAGCAACGACCATATGTTTGATAGCATTATGCACTTATTTTAAGTTTCAAAAAAATTATAAGATTAGAAATTTAGGAACTATTCTCTGCCCCATGACAAACAAATGTTCTATTCCCCGAATGTTCTTTTTGACAGCCCATTTGTCCAATGCATCCACATTTTCCAGAGCGTTTACCAGATGTAGTCAATGTGCTCGATTATATGTAATGTCATGCCCTTCAGGTACTCTAGATGCCTAAATTTGTCTTTTCTCTTCTCGACTTACTTGTACATTGTACTTACAACATATAAATTCAATGTTTGGTATGGAAAGTGTTATACTTTTTTTCAATTCAAATTTACAAGTACAAAAATATCGCATTTCTTTATGAGTACATGTTCAATTTATAAGTTTGAAAATTTATAAGTTTGAAAATATCGCATTTAAAAATTTGTACCTCATAAATTTGATTGACTATTCTTGATAATTGATACATCCACTAAATTAATTTATTATAATTTAATTATTTTTAAAAGTTTTCACATATTTACCTTAAAATTCATTACAAATGGATACCATGAATCATTATCCATTACCAAAAAGTTAAAAATATATGAAAAAGGAAAAGACAATGTTGGTATGGAAAGTGGCTTATATTCTTTTTTTTATTCAAATCTATAAGTATAAAGATATTATATTTATTGCGCAGAGAGGTGCTCTACAGTCTAGTATGGGGGAGATCTTATAACATGTAACGTTACGTAACGTTACTCTTGTAAATATCAGCTATAAATAATAGTAAAACAAATATTATGTTGTAATGTTACAAGACTAACAAAATAACCAGCGTAGATCCAAATCCTAGGCTCTATCAAGCGCCGAGAGGGATCAAATCTCTTCTTAGGTATCCATTGATTTGATTCAAACCAAAAGACACATCTTTTTATTTAAGGTCCACATATAATATTTTTATTATTAATATTTAATATTATTTATGGTCGACATATAATATTTTTTATTATTTTTTATTTTATTAGGAACGAATATTACAACATTTCCCCATACATGGTTTTAAAACCACATCCAAGGCTCTCCTACAACCATGGGTTGTTTAGAAGGCCTTGCACATGGTCTTAAAACCATTTGCAAGGCCCTCCTAAACCATGTAAAATAAAACCATGAGTTGTTTAGGAGGCCTTACACATGGTTTAAAACCATGTGCAAGGCCCTCCTAAACCATGTACAATAAAACCATGGGTTGTTTAGAAGGTCTTGCACATGATTTTAAAACCATGTGCACATAAAACCATGTGCACATGGTTTAAAAACCATGCACATGGCCTTAAAACCATGTGCAATGCCAAAAAAAATTTGAGGATAATTCAAATTTTTATTTTTTATTATTTTTTTAGGTAGGAACATTACAACATATCCCCATATTGTGTTTTTTTTGTGACCCACATTTTTTTTACGGATAATTAAATTTTTACTTTTTTATTGTTTTGTTAGGTAGGAAGATTACAACATCTCCCCCATATTAGGTCAAGTTTTTTTGGCCTATAATTAAAAAAAAATATTTTTTATTAATAAAAATAGCGTTATGTAACGTTACATAACATTACGTAACGTTACATAACGTTACGTAACGTTACAAGATCTCCCCCATACTGGGTTGTAGAGCACCTCTCGGCGCAATAAAAAATAAAAATTTTAATTATTCGCCAAAATAAATGTCGGCAAAAAAAAAACCTAATATGAGGGAGATCTTGTAACGTTTGTTACTAACCAGCCTAGATCCAAATCCTCCACTCTATCAAGCCCCGAGAGGGATCAAATCTCTCGAGGTGCAAACCTCTTCTTAGGTATTGCACTC
>LPNX010606825.1:0-82706 GCA_001517045.1 Pseudotsuga menziesii | reverse complement strand
ATTTATTTTGTCTTATTTGCCTAGTCCATGAGTCCCACCATGTGCAAGTAGCTAATTGCCTATCCATAGAGGTCAAACTTGCCATTATTGACTCATGGACGCTTGGGAAAGCCTTAGGAATCAAATCTGATTTATTCCTGGCCTCCTAGGCGCCCTTCTGCTTTTTCTGCTTTATTGCCTGCTTTTTCAGTGTTTTAAGGCACATAGGAAAGCAAGACTAGGTGAGGTGAATCAGCTTTGTTGCCTCTTCCTCCTCCACTCTTTCCTCCATGCAAAAGCATGTATGAGCTTCCATTTGACCACTCTTTAGCTTGCCCATGTGCCTTTGCTAATTCGTGGGGTCCTTGATAGATTTGGGATCAGCTTTTTACAGCTATGGGGGATTTGCCTATTTTGGGTAAGCCTGCTTTATGCTAGATTTGGATGCTTCCTTATGCATTCGATTTGCTCATGTATTCTATATATTCAGCAGCCTATGTTATTATAGGGTTGGCTATTGTACACTCAGTTAATATAATTTTGTGTTACAGCTCCATATTCAGTCTCCATTGTTGATAATTTTGCATGATCAATTGTTAATTGTTGTGGGTGAAATTAATCTACTGCAGGCCTGAATTTCTACAGGGACTAAGTGGATTCATTCAATTAATATCCCTTAAGGGTGTATAGCATGGTGACTTACATTATATATGATATTATCCAAGTCCATATATCCTCTATAAGTCCTTCTTTTCATTTTATCAGGTATGATGAAGGGGAACCTATCTTGGTTGACAGACATAGATGGGGAATGAGGGGCTATCGATGGTATGTGAGCAGTCAGTGCTGCAGGAAATATGGATGGATGTCATTCATTAATTCCATTTCTGGTCAATAAAATTATTATGATAGAGGAGATAGGCGCCCTCGAAAGTGGATAATGGCAACACTAGTGCACAAATCCATCTCAGGCGGAGCGGTGATATACACATAAGGGGTTGATACCTAAAAAAATAAAGTATCCCTAATTTTGTGGGGTAATAGATCCTTTTATCCTTAGCATATACAAGGCTCTTATATATAAATCATGGTACATATTTCCAAGCGATCGAGTATAGCTCTCTTCTTTTTATCTCAAATCTAGTGGGAGATATTTTCATTTCATATTCATCATATCGCAACTGGTTGGAATACTAGGTGGTTAAACGATACGATAATTCATCTTATCACACAAGTTGAATTAATTCTTTATATAAATACTATTTTCATGTTCTTTTCATCAATCATATGTGATGATTAATCTCTAATCATACGGATATACATAATAGGTTTACGATACACAATAGGTCTATTACTACAATGGGATAAGGTGTGCAATACTGTTGTGTTGGTTTCATTTATAAGTACATGGATACAAGGTTCACAACAACTACTACTATGTTGTTTTCATGATTTTTCTCTCCTAGCATGCCTCCTCTCGAGACATCTATTATTTATAGTTTTTAGTATGATTATGTAATGAAGATTTGATTCTGTTTACTGAATACCATTAAATCATGATTGTTCTGTCATTTGAATTAAATACTCTTTTAGTCATTTTGATAGCAGTGTTAAATTTACAAACTGTAAATGTTTGCCTCAGTTTATTTTAATTGAAGGAAAACCATAATGGTTAAAATATATGGATAAAGATTCATTAAGAATCATTATAAAAAAATGAATAGAAAATAGCACAATAACCTAAAAAATTGAGTATAAGTAAAAGGAATAGTGAAACCCTAGGTTGGAAACCTAAGGGAGCACAATTTAACTGATATTTTATCCATTTATTCCTAGAACACAAGTCAAACAAGTTTTCAAGACCTAAAGTCAAGCCTGAGGAATGGTGTAAGGGCAAGACTCATTTAGTATCAAGAAAAAAGGCATAAATATGCTTTTACCGTGTATCCAATTACTAGAAATATCATGCATACATGAGGAAAATATGGAGTCGAGTCCACCTAAGTGGACATAACCAAAACCCTATAGGTAAGTGTTAAGCAGTGTTAGAGTCTAAATAATTCTGTAAACAAGTCAACAAGATTCAGACTATCCTTTCCACACTTAAAATCAAAGGACTTGTGGGGTAAACACCAAGAATCGAGCCCGAGAATACTTTAAGCCCGTGCGTAGCGTTTTGATTTGATAAGTAGAATATATATATACAGTGGCTAATAGCACTTCAATAAATTAAGGTAGAATATTGTGTAAATAAATAGATAACAATCCTACAACCCTATAGGACTTGAGGTATAAATATTCCTTGGCATTGCAGTTGGATGCAAAGCAATATTGATTCTCTAAACCTTAGTAGATTTGTTAACCGAATTAATAGCCAAATATAATACAGAGTATGAGCACTAAAATAATTATGTTATAGGTACTCTTTCCATAAAATATAGATAATCAATTTTGGTAAAATATCACAATCAAAGAAGGGATGAATTATGGTTCCCCAATGTTGAAAAGAAACCACAGAACAAAACTGTGCAGTAGACATTATATGCAAAACTATTTAGATAGTAATCCTATTAAAAAAACCAAGCTTTTAGTGAATAAACTCTACTACAAATTCCAATAGTTAAATGTTTACCCTTGTCAAGGTAAATTGCAGACAGATTATCGACACTCAATAACAATTTTGTAACAATTGCAGTCCTTTAAAATATAGAGCAGACTGGGAATAAATGCCTTTGTAAAACCCTAAGTTCTACACTACAACAAGATTCTTGTAATAAAAACTTTTCATCCATCAATTCTCGTTTACAATGGAGGGTTTATTATTGGAAACTCACCAAGATTGCAGAGAAAACAAAATTCCTAATTCTTCCCTTCATCGCCAAGACTTAACGAGGAATCCCAAGCATAATTAAAGCTATGAGGCCAGAATCATGTCTTACCCAGAGGATCTCGAGAAGGAGACCGCTCTTTTGGAACCAAGGGTTTTCTTATAACAACTCGCATACCTGCAATGTACAAAAACCTTGAGAATATTAATAATGAGGTTGAGAATGCAAACAAAACAAGTAAAGAAGACATGTAACAACACTTTAAGTTGTTTTCTCAACTCACCATGACCAAACCATAACAATCTAGGGCCTCTCCATCTGGGCTCAGATATTCATTATGCAAAACCAACTTAGAAACTACAACTTTGTAAATTGTAAGGTGGTTTCATCAAATGGATTATAATTGTTACTGTTAGTCTTTTTTTATTGATACGTGCATTTATTTCTAGCCTTGATTTCCCTTTGCTAATGATTCATGTACTGACAAAGTGTTAACATAGTTTATTCTATTAAAATATTTATCTATTTCTACAAATGATTACACAATAAATTTGATGATATATGTTAATTTTTCAATTGACATATTGATTATAGGTTGACCTTGAATGTGTTAATTTCAAGTTGTTGTCAGTCAATTTTTTGTTGGTTGATTGTAAATTGAATTGATAAGTAATCAATATTGTTTACATCTTTGTGAATCTTATTAAATACTTATCATTCTTTCATCTCAATTTAATTTGACAACAAACCAGAACATATCACTTAGAGTAATATAGACTTAGTTTTTGTTTCCTTCATAGTTATATTAAATTTCCCTTTTAGTTTTCCTTCATTGGGAAACAAATCCTTCCAGGATCGAGAACCACAAGTCCCAGAGGAGGCCTTAATATCTGTGGGTGTTAGCCACACCAAACAGCTTGAGGATAGGGTAGTACTTGCGTAGGATTACCTGAATCATTTGTCTAGGTTTTCCCCCTCTGTTGTGAGCCTAGGAACCCATTCCATCAACCTACACATCTAAGGCTTCAACAGGGAGATAGCAAGAAATAAAATAGCATTGGAGCAAATCTTGCTTATTTCTTGGAGCAAATGACCCACTGTTGCTTATTTATTTATGACTTGAATTGAACTACTTGTTGTAAGTTAGCTTACTAGAGAATAAAACTATCTTGCATGCTTCCAGTGGTCTCATTCCTTATTTATTCTTCCAGTACCCGTCATATCCCTCTCTTTAAAAGCAGACATTTTTTGGTTTTTATACTTTCTTATTCTCAAGGAGTAAATAAATAAAGTACTACCTAAATAACGAAATGTAAATAAATAAAGTACTACCTAAATAACTAAATGTAAATAAATAAAGTACTACCTTCTTCAGGAATCAGAAGTGCTCCTAGAACATCCAGTAGTGCTCTATGGGAACTCATAAAGGAAAGCTCTGAAGTTCATTCAACAAAGACACCCATTAAACTATAGGAACAATACTTAGCCTATATTGGGATGAGGATAAATAAGGGTAGGTAGACATCAAAGAACCCAGACGATATTCTCAAAGCATAAATTAGCCTTCTATTGAATGAATTGAACCAGACTCTCCAGTTTATGGCCTCTCCTTTACAGTACTTGTTGTGGTTCCATTAAATTCACGGCAATCTATAGTGGCGGGAGGAATACTGAAAAGCACCAATTGTATTTGTCTCGATGTTGCAAGTGACAGAGATTGGTCTTCATTCTGAATCGTCAAAACCAGAGGTAGTCGCGGTATTTAAATAGGGTGGTATGATAACAAACATAGTAAGGTCATAAGGTTAGTGCATAAGAGGTGGAAACTTGGGTGGGGGAATTGCATAGTGAGAAATACCACCCTAAGAATAGTTTTCTTTTCTTTATAAGAACCAATAATTTCAGTTGA
This sequence comes from Pseudotsuga menziesii, assembly GCA_001517045.1. Taxonomy (NCBI): domain Eukaryota; kingdom Viridiplantae; phylum Streptophyta; class Pinopsida; order Pinales; family Pinaceae; genus Pseudotsuga; species Pseudotsuga menziesii. Next base: position 77,990 of record LPNX010606825.1, on the reverse strand, counting down.
CCTGATTAACTCTTTGCCCACATTTCAAGATAAAGTAGAACTTGGTTTTTGTCACTATTACCCCGTCCAACCAAGAAAATAAGCAAGCAGACCCTCTTTCTTTATCATAATGATGGATGGACACAACTAGAAAGCTTCTTCGCTAGTTCTCTGGGGCTGTGTAGGTTATTGAACCGTACCGTAACCGGGAACAACCTATAATTCAAGTAACTAAACTAAGCTAATAGATAATGGTGTATATAGAATCTAATAGCATGACTAATACCTATTGGTTATATTAGACACATTAACAATGGAATTTTTCACAAGTGAAGGGGTGACCTATGTTGGAGGATCCCCCCCCACCCGATCAACATAGCAGGATAAGAATTGGGGATTTAGTGATGTAATTCTTAGAGGTTATGAAACACTTGCTTCTATGCTTAGAATATATCTTCAAGGAGTGAAGTTCCCATCCTTGTCCACCCACCAACCAACTAAAAGGAAATAGTAATTCACTTTAGGTTTGGATAAAAAAGAAAGAACCATGTAGTCCCGTTTCCTTATTGTTCTACCCTTCTGGATTCGATACCCTCCTTCTCCATATGCATACTTTTCGAGTTGATACCCTCTTCATATATATGACTATTTGGTAGTGAGAATATCCCAATATATATAACCCCTATCGGTTGAAAAGAAAGGGTCATCATGCATGCAGAGTGAGCTCGGCCCTCAACCCTACAATGACTACTCCAACCTTTATTTACAAACTACCAGTATCACATTCTCCCATTCCCACATTCCCATGCATTTGTGTTCATTGAGAATAAATTACTAGCTCATTACCAAGTTCACATAAATATACATAGGATAAATTCCCACTATGGTAGTGATAAACCTGTTTACCTACTTATTCAACTGAATAAATAAAACAAATTGGAAACACTTATGTTACCATTAGTGATGGTACTTTCACTCGGTAATTGGGGTCACCACTAATGGAAGTAGATTTGGAATTGAAACTGATGCTAATGGCTTTGATTCTATATCTCCCCCTCGATGTAACTTTGTTCACCCCCCTCTCCCTCACTATCTGTCTCCTTCCCTTTCCGAACCAGATCAAATTGGATAATCCTATATTTAGACTTGTTCTTCCTTGGATCCCAGTTAGAGAACTAAGCAGTTAGAGATAGATACCAGAGGAAGGAAAGTTGATATGCAAGAGATCATCAGCAGGTCCACGGTTTGTTACTCTTCTTGTTTTGCGAATCCTAATCATTATTTGTCGGAGGTGTTCTGGAAATGGAAGGGGGTGGAGAATAAAGGGAAGAATAATAGACTAAGTCCCACTGATATGGGCAAGGTGATTAATAAACATAGCTGGAAAAAGGAGGGGAAACTGATAAAGGCTCAGAAGAAAATTTTCCAAAGCTAAAAAAAGGGAAGCATAAACAAATAGGCACTTCTTCTTTGAGGGGTGAGAGCCTATATTTTGTTTTTCAAGCAGCGATACCACGGAGATAGATGAATCACAGCTCGCAACCACCTTCCAATTTGCATCACCTAGAAATTCCCAGAACAAAAGTACACGATCGCTTGAAAGAGACGATTGGTTCCAAAAATATTAACTAATTAACTGAGCGGATAAGAATCATCTAAGAAAGTGACCTAATTGATATACTTGTATGTAAGAAAAATGGGCTCCTTTTTTCTTGTGGGGACTAAGTGGATTCATTCAATTAATATCCCTTAAGGGTGTATAGTGGGGTGACTTACATTATATATGATATTATCTAATTCCATATATCCTGTGTAAGTCCTTCTTTTCATTTTATCAGGTATGATGAAGGGGAACCTATCTTGGTTGACAGACATAGACGGGGAATGAGGGGCTATCGATGGTATGTGAACAGTTAGTGCTGCAAGAAAGATGGATGGATCTCATTCATCAATTCCATTTCCTGTCAGTAAAATTATTATGATAGAGGAGATATGCACCCTTGAAAGTGGATAATGGCAATGCTAGTGCACAAATCCATCTCGGGTAGAGGGGTCATATACACATAAGGGATTTATACCTACAAAAAATAAAGTACCCCTAATTTTGGGGGGTAACAGATCCTTTTATCCTTAGCATATGGAAGGCTCTTATATATACATTATGGTACATATTCCCAGGCGATTGAGTGTAGCTCTCTTCTTTTTATCTCAAATCTAGTGGGAGATCTTTTCTTTTCATATTCACCATATCGCAACTGGTTGGAATACTAGGTGGTTAAACGATATGATAATTCATCATATCACACAAGTTGAACTAATTCTTTATATAAATACTATTTTCACATTCTTTTCATCAATCAAATGTGATGATTAATCTCTAATCATACGGATATACATAATAGGTTTAGGATACACAATAGGTCTATTACTACAATGGGATATGGTGTGCAATACTGTTGTGTTGGTTTCAATTATAAGTACATGGATACAAGGTTCACAACAACTACTACTAGGTTGTTGTCCTATTTTTCTCTCCTAGCATGCCTACTCTCGAGACACCTATTATTTACAGTTGTTAGTATGATTATGTAATGAAGTTTTCATTCTGTTTAATGAATACCATTAAATCATGATTGTTCTATCATCTGAATTAAATACTCTTTCAGTCATTCTGATAGCAGTGTTAAATTTACAAACTGTAAATGTTTTCCTCGGTTTATTTTAATTGAAGGAAAACCACAATGGTTAAAATATATGGATAAAAGATTCATTAAGAATCATTATAGAAACAATGAATAGAAGATAGCACAATAACCTAAAAGCTTGGGTATAAGTAAAAGGAATAGTGAAACCCTAGGTTGCAAACCTAAGGGAACACCATTTAACTAATATTTTATCCATTTATTCCTCGAACGCAAGTCAAACAAGTTTTCAAGATCTAAAGTCAAGCCTAAGGAATGGTGTAAGACCAAGACTCAGTTAGTATCAATAAAAAAGGCATAAATATGCTTTTATCGTGTATCCAATTACTAGAAATACCATGCATACATGAGGAAAATATGGAGTCGAGTCCACCTAAGTGGACATAACCAAAAACCCATAGGTAAGTCTTAAGCAGTGTTGGAGTCTAAATAATCTTGTAAACAAGTTGACAAGATTTATACTATCCTTTCCACACTTAAAATCAAAGGACTTGTGGGGTAGACACCACAAATCGAGCCCGAGAATCGTTTAAGCTCGTGCGCAGCGTTTTGATTTTATAAGTAGAATATATATACAGTTGCTAACAGCAGTTCAATAAAATAAGGTAGAATCTTTTGTAAATAAATAGATAACAATCCTACAACCCTATAGGACTTTAGGTATAAATATTCCGTGTCATTGCAGTTGGATGCAAAGCAATATTGATTCTCTAAACCCTGGTAGATTTGTTAACTGAATTAATAGCCAAATATAATACAGATTATGAGCACTAAAATAATTATGTTATAGGTACTCTTTCCATAAAATATAGATAATCAATTTTGGTAAAATATCACAATCATAGAAGGGATGAATTTTGGTTCCCCAAAGTTGAAAAGAAACCACAGAACAAAACTATGCAGTAGACATTAAATGCAAAACTATTTAGATAGTAATCCCGTTAACAAACCCAATATTTTAGTGAATAAACTCTAGTACAAATTCCAATAGTTAAATGTTTACCCTTGTCAAGGTAAATTGCAGTTAGATTATCAACACTCAATAACAATTTTGTAACAATTGCAGTCCTTTAAAATACAAAGAAGACTGGGAATAAATGCCTTTGCAAAACCCTAAGTTCTACACTACAAAAATATTATTGTAATAAAAACTTTTCATCCATTAATTCTCAATTACAATGGAGGGTTTATTATTGGAAACTCACCAAGATTATAGAGAAAACAAAATTCCTAATTCTTCCCTTCATCGCCAAGAATTAACCAAGAATCCCAAGCATAATTAAAGCTATTAGGCCAGAATCATGTCTTACCGAGAGGATCTCAAGAAGGAGACCGCTCTTTTGGAACCAAGGGTTTTCTTATAACAACTCGCATACCTACAATGTAAAAAAAACTTGAGAATATTAGTAATGAGGATGAGAATGTAAAGGAAACAAGTAAAGAAGACATGTAACAACACTTTAAGTTGTTTTCTCAACTTACCATGACCAAACCATAACAGTCTAGGGCCTCTACATCTGGGCTGAGATATTCATTATGAAAAATCAACTTAGAAACTACAACTTTGTAAATTGTAAGGTGGTTTTGTCAAATGGATAACTGTTACTGTTAGTCTTTTTCGATTGATAAGTGCATTTATTTCTAGCCTTGATTTCCCTCTGCTAATGATTCATGTACTGACAAAGTGTTAAAATAGTTTATTCTATTAAAATCTTTACCTATTTTTGCAAATGATTACACAATAAATTTATCCTCATCCCAATACAGGCTAAGTACCAGTGGTCTCATTCCTTATTTATTCTTCCATTACCCATCATATCCCTCTATTTAAAAGCAGGCATTTTTTGGTTTTTATACTTTCTTATTCTCAAGGAGTAAATAAATAAAGTACTACCTAAATAAAGAAATGTAAATAAATAAAGTATTGCCTTCTTGAGGAATCAGAAGTGCTCCTAGAACCTCTAGTAGTGCTACATGGGAACTCATAAAGGAAAGCTCTAAAGTTCATTCAATAAAGATACCCATTAAACTATAGGAACGGTACTTAGCTTGTATTGGGATGAGGATAAATAAGGGTAGGTAGACAACAAAGAACCGCGACGATATTTTCCAAGCATAAATTAGCCTTATGTTGAACGAATTGAACCAGACTCTCCAATTTATTGCCTCTCCTTTACAGTACTAGTTGTGGTTCCATCAAATTCACACCAATATATAGTGGCACGAGGAATACTAAAAAACACCAATTGTATTTGTCCCGATGTTGCAAGTGATAGAGATTGGTGTTCATTATAAATCGTCAAATCCAGAAGTAGTCGCGATCTTTAAACGGGGTGGTATGATAACAAACATAGTAAGGTCATAATGTTAGTGCATAAGAGGTGGAAACTTGGGTGGGGGATACGCCTAGTGAGGAATACCACCCTAAGAATAGTTTTCTTTTCTTTATAAGAACCAATAATTTCAGTTGACCTCATTAACTCTCTGCCAGTAGTTCAAGATAAAGTAGAACCTATTTTTTGTCACTATTACCCCATCCAGCCAAGAAAAGAAGCAAGCTAACCCTCTTTCTTTATCATAATGATGGATGGACACAACTGGAAAGCTTCTTCCCTGGTTCTTTGAGGGTGTGTAGGTTCTTGAATCGTACCGTAACCGAGAACAACCTATAATTTAAGTAACTAAACTAAGCTAATAGATAATGATGTATATATAATCTAATAGCAAGACTAATACCTATTGGTTATATTAGACACATTAACAATGGAATTTTTCACAAGTGAAGGGGTGACCTATGTTGGAGGTGCCCCCCCCACCCGATCAACACAGCAGGAAAAGGATTGGGGGTTTAGTGATGTAATGCTTAAATGTTACGCAACACTAGATTCTATGCTTAGAATATATCTTCAAGCAGTGAAATTCCCTCCCTTGTCCACCCACCAACCAACTGAAAGGAAATAGTAATTCGCTTTAGGTTTGGATAAAAAGAAAGAACCGTGTAGTCCTGTTTCCTAATTGTTCTACCCTTCCAGATTTGATACTTTCCTTCTCCATATACACACTTTTTGGGTTGATACCCTCATCATCTATATGACTATTTGGTAGTGAGAATATCCCAATATATATAACCCCTATCGAATGAAAAAAAAGGGTCATCATGCATGCAGAGTGAGCTCGGCCCTCGACCCTACAATAACTACTCCAACCTTTACCTACAAACTACCAGTATCACATTCTCCCATTCCCACATTCCCATGCATTCAAGTTCATTGAGAAGAAATTACTAGCTCATTACCAAGTTCACATAAATATACATAGGATAAATTGCCACTATGGTAGTGATAAACCTGTTTACCTACTTATTCAACTGAATAAATAAAACAAATTGGAAACACTTATGTTACCATCTGTGATGGTACTTTCACTCGGTAATTGGGGTGACCACTAATGGAAGTAGATTTGGAATTGAAACTGATTCTAATGGCTTTGATTCTATATCTTCCCATCGACGTAACTTCGTTCACCCCCCTCTCCCTCACTATTTGTCTCCTTCCCTTCCTGAACCAGATCAAATTGGATAAACCTATATTTAGACTTGTTCTTCCTTGGATCCCAGTCAGAGAACTAAGCAGTTAGAGATAGAGACCGGGGGAAGGAAAATTGATATGCAAGAGATCATCAGCAGGTCCCCGGTTTGTTACTCTTCTTGTTTGCGAAGCCTAATCATTCTTTGTCGGAGGTCTTCTGGCAATGGAAGACGGTGGAGAATAAAGGGAAGAACAATAGGCTAGGTCACACTGATATGGGCAAGGTGATTAATAAACATAGCTGGAAAAAGGAGGTGAAAGTGATAAAGGCTTAGAAGAAAATTTTCCAAAGCTAAGAAAAGGGAAGCATAAACAAATAGACACTTCTTCTTTGAGGGGAGAGAGCCTATATTTTGTTTTTCAAGCAGCGGTACAATGGAGATGGATCAATCACAGCCGACAACCACCTTCCAATTTGCATCACCGAGAAATTCCCAAGACAAAAGTACACGATCACTTGAAAGAGATGATTGTTTCCAGCAATCTTAACTAATTAACTGAGCAGATAAGAATCATCTAAGGAAGTGACCTAATTGATATGCTTGTATGTAAGAAAAATGGGCTCCTTCTCGTTTTTGGTGGGGACTAAGTGGATTCATTCAATTAATATCCCTTAAGGGTGTATAGTGTGGTGACTTACATTATATATGATATTATGCAACTACATATATCCTCTGTAAGTCCTTCTTTTCATTTTATTAGGTATGATGAAGGGGAACCTATCTTGGTTGATAGACATAGATGGGGAATGAGGGGCTATTGATGGTATGTGAGCAGTCAATGCTGCAGGAAAGATGGATGGATCTCATTCATCAATTCCATTTCTGGTCAGTAAAATTATTATAAGAGAGGAGACAGGTGCCCTAAAAAGTGGATAATGGCAACGATAGTGCACAAATCCATCTCGGGAAAAGGGGTGATATACACATAATGGGTTTATACCTACAAAAATAAAGTATCCCTAATTTTTGGGGTTGACAGATCCTTTTATCCTTAGCATATGCAAGGCTCTTATATATACATCATGGTACAATTTTTGAGTATATCATGTGTAGCTCTCTTCTTTTTATCTCAAATCTAGTGGGAGATATTTTCTTTTCATATTCACCATATTGCAACTAGTTAGAATACTAGGTGGTTAAACAATACGATAATTTTTTTTTTAACAGAAACAGAAAGAGGGATTATATTAACAGGCTGTGCACAGCCATTCATTACATCAGAAAAAGTAAATATAAGGCCGGCAAGGCAAAAATGCTACATACCAGGCATGATCAGTTTCCCAAAAAAGAGAGCAAATGATTGTTTCAGAACTACATACTATACGGGTAGTATATACCCTCACGAACTGACTACATAACAAAGTGCAGAGATACATAATCCATATAAAATTGTAACATAAGGACCCATACTAAACTGAAACATAACAGCAAAATATAGAAGTCAAGTGCCTTTCTGAGGCCTGGGCTGAAAAACAGATTCTTCTTCCATAGGCTGGTCCGCAGCTTCATTGACACCATTGACCCGGCTTTCCTGATTCATAGAAACAAGCTTTTTCAGGTCTTCTTCTATACGTTCTACTCTGCCCAACAGCTCGAGCAGGTTTCTTTCAAGGTCGTCTGTGCGGGCACCGTTATTGCTGACCTCCAGAGATGTTCTACTCACAGTCTCACTCATACTCTTAATTTCCTTAGCCATTTCCTTGTTATCCATTACCCCTATGGTTGTCATCTCGTACAGCCTGCGTAAATTATTCATAATGTCCTGCAGCCCAAGATTGTTGCCAGAGTAATCCATTCTGCCAAAGTCAGACCTGATTGCTATTCGGGAGAGCTGAGTATGCAAAGGGGGAACAGCAATGTCTGCAATTTCTTGCTGCAGAGCTGATTCACTTAAGAGGTTAATTATTTCTTGCTGCAGCTCGGAGCCCCAAGACTTATCTGTACAAGACAAAGTCCCCAGGGTGTCTTTCCTCCATCCGGAACATGGGCATCCTAGAACCCTTTCCTGTCTGTCGATTCGAAGTGAAGAAGTTTCAACCAGATTATCGACCCAGGATGCAGAAGGGTAACAACATTGACAGGAGTGGATAGCGGACAGAGCGAGGCGTTCTTTTATAAAGGCTCGAATGAGGGGGAGCCCATGCCAAGGAATGCCTTGCAGTCTCCCACCTCCAACTCCGTCTACCACATGCAATAAGAGAATTACAGAGCTGGGAGAGCCAAAACCCGAACCCGGAGAGATACAATGTGAAGAACCAAGATGAGGATTCAACATGAAGACAAAGAAAGGAGTCCCCCGATCGTGTGAGAAGGAATGACCATAAAGTTGAATCCTGAGGGAAGTTAATACCACAGCCGCCGAGGAGGGAAGAGCTTTCCACGTGGCCACAAACGGAGGACAGACAGGACGAATAGATAAATGCAGAGAGCCGCCGAGGAGAGGGGGGAGGTGAGGGCCAGGTGGAGGGTGAGGACGAGGGAAGGAGAGGCGGTCGATGAGAAGGATAAGGGGAAAGGAAGGGGAAAAAAGGAGGAAGAAAGGAGGAGAAGTGGAAAGAAAGAAGAGAATGAGGGGGGATAAGAAACCTAGGGATGGGGAGAAAATAGAAACAACATAAATCCGAATGTAGTCACCGAGAGATAATAACTTCACTTCACATATTTGTCTGATGAGATTGCGAGACTGAATTTTGAATCCTCTCGTCATGGAATGACTTTGAAGATAGGAGGTTTGCCATCCTGGCTGAAGTGTCCTTGGGGGAGACTGGCTCCAACATTAGCCATGATATCTGCTTCCTTATTATTATGGCAAAGGATGTGATAGATCTCAATGGATTGAGACAGAAGAAGCTTAGCCTTTTTATATAACCTACGGCATTTGATATCTCCTGAGGGATACCCATTGATCATCTTATAGATGACATGCCTAGAGTCGCCGAAAACCATAACTTTCCGAAGATTTTTGTCCCGAATAAGGTGGAGACCCTGGAGAAGAGCCAGCCATTCTGCTTCATTGTTGGTTCTAGGGCCTAGTCCCCAGGCAAATTTATGTTCCACTTGTCCTCCAGGATCCACTAGAATCCCACCCGTGCCTGCCACCCCTGGATTGCATTTTGAGGCCCCATCAAAGAATAAGGAGTAGGAATTTTTGTCCCTGAGCCAGGATTGGAATTCGTTAGAAGAGAGACGCAATTCCCATTGGAGAGGCTGGCTGGTTGTCCTTCCAATGACAGGTTTGGACTGAAGGGAGCTATTCTCTTTTAAAAATTGTTTACACCACTGGGCATAGGGGTCAGAGATAGATTCTTGCTGAGGATAGCTGATGTTATTCGATGCGAATTTTTCAGCTATCATTCCTATGGTTTTTGCTGCAATTTGGACTGGGATGGCCTTTTGTTCCTTGAAGATGGCATGATTTCTGGCGAGCCATATTTTCCAGCATAGTTTTTTTGGAATGACTGCCCATATACGACTTAGGATGGGCTTCTAACTTAGGGAGCCTGGAAAAAGATTCGCCCAATCTTTGAGGAGTTGAGATGCGTTATCTGGAAGATCTCTACTGAGAGCCTTGGGGAGAATGAGCTTCCAAGCTATCATGGACACTTCGCATTGAAGAAAAAGGTGGCTGGAGGTCTCGTCGGCTGAATTGCACAATGCACATCGTGAAGGACCCTGAATGCCTCTTTTTCTCAAATTTTCTGCGGTTAAAAGCTTGTTGTGTAGAAGAAGCCACATGAAAATGTTGACCTTAGGAATGCTATCGGGATGCCAAACCATTTTCCACACTTTTTCTGCCATCGTCTGCTCCCTGGATATTATTTTGTAACCTTCTTTCACTGTATACTTCCCTGTTCTTCCCCAACCCAGGCGATCCTTAGCCGAGAGACACTTTGGAGAAAGTCCATGCAGGGAGGACAATAAGAGATCAGCCGTGTCTCTCAAGTGAATTGGAGGGGAGAGATCCTTCCACCCCATCCAATGGCCATCTGCGTCCCACAAAGAGAGATCGAAAAAAGAGATAATATCCTGCTCGGTCATCCATTCAGATATAGCGCCCAAACCTGAAATTGAGGAGCGCTTAGGTTGCCCCAAAATGTTGTTGTTCCAGATGTTTATTTTTTTCCCATTGCTGGGAATCCAATAACAGTTGTCCTTAATTATGTTGATTGTGGCTTTACACAACTGCCAAAGAGTGGTGCCTTTCCCTTTCCATTCTCCATCCAACATTTTGGTCCTTGGTTTCTTGATATATTTTTTCCTGAGTACTTCCTTCCACCATTCCTTTTTCCCAGTGACCAATCTCCAGATCAGTTTGGCCCCCATAGCTTTACTAGTGAACTCCGGGTCCCTGATACCAAGCCCCCCGTGACTTTTGGCATGCTTGATAATTTCCCACTTGACCAGATGGAACTTCTTTGTTTGAGTTTTCCCTCCCTGCCAAAGAAATTTTTTGATTTCTTTACAAATGCTGATGATGACCTTCTTTGGAGCTAGAAACATTGAGCTCATGTAGATGGGGTAGGATGAAAGAATGGATTGAAGAAGCACTATCTTTCCAGCTAAGTTTAGCCATCTTGTCCCCAAGGATTGTGCCTTGGCTTTGATTTTCTCAATGACCGGAATCCACATTGAGGAGGTCAATGATTTTCTGACTACTGGAATGCCCAAATAATTGAAATGAGTCCAGCTAGGATTAGTTTTAATTTGCATAATCTGCGAGATACTCCGAAGAATGGGAGCAGGACAGTTCCAGCTGTAGATTTGACATTTGTTTTTATTTGATGAGCTCCCTGAGGACTGCAGGAATAGATCCAGGGGATTAAGGAAGTTTCTTGCAATCTGGGTGGAGGCTAATCCCAGAAGGATGGAATCATCAGCGAATAAAGCATGATTAATAGGAGGCACACCATTTCGAAAGGAAAGGATTGGGAGGGAACCTTCTGAGAGGAGCCTATTTAGTCTTCTGCTGAGGGAATCAGCAACCAGGATGTAGAGAAATGGGAGAGCGGACATCCTTGCCTAACCCCACGAGAGGCTTTAAAGAAATCGGAGGGCCTACCATTGATGAGAGGGGCTATCCAGGGATAGGAGATGCAGGCTTGAACTTGCTTAATGAAGATTGAGGGGAAGCCAAATCTTTCCATCACCATGATGATGAAGGAATGTCTCAATCTGTCAAAGGCATTAGCCAGATCCAACTTGATGGCCATCCCGGGCTCTTTTCGTTTAGTGCTTGAATGGATCGCTTCTTGCACCAAGAGGATATTGTCACTTACGTGTCTGCCAGAAACAAAGCCACCTTGATTGGGAGAAATAAGGGTGGGGATGACTTGTTTGATCCTCAAAGATAGCACTTTCGAGAAGATTTTGTAGGATGCATTGCATAGGGAAATAGGCCGAAATCTTTTAACTGAAGAAGGCTTAGCGTCTTTTGGGATGAGTGCCAAAAAACTTGAGTTTGTGGCTCCTCCCATATTTCCTTTTTCCATCCAAGCAATTAAGCGCATATAGTCTCTCTTGATTAGGGGCCAGAAGATTCTATAGAAGCAGATAGGAAAACCATCCGGGCCTGGGACCTTGTCCAGATGGAGGCTCCAGATTGCTTTTGTGACTTCTTCTTCTAGAATGGGGGATTCTAATTGGGCTTTTGTTTGGGGATTGATTAGAGAGGGAATATCGGAGGCCATATCTTCCATTAGGCAGATAGAGACTTGTTCTTCATTGTTATATAAATGTTCAAAAAAATTTCTTACCTCTGCGCTGATGGCTGCTTGCCCTTTAACTGCTGCGCCATCTTCATTTTTGAGTTCTCTGATTGTATTCCAACGCTGTCTGTCTCTGCACTGATTTTGAAAAAAAATTGTATTTTGGTCCCCCCTTTGAGCCACAAGGCACGCGATCGGAGCCTACATTCCTCTTCTATTTTCCTTAGGATCTTCTGAAGCTTTGTTTCCAACTCGATTTCTTTGATAAGATGGACCTTAGTGACCGTGCCATCCTCCATCTCAGCTTGCAGGTGTTCCATTTCAGCCAAGATATGTTCTTTTTGCTTGGCAAGTTCTTGATATTGGGTTGAGACCCAAGCTTTGAGGGCGACCTTTACTCTTTTAAGTTTCTTCTCCCAGGAAAATGCTGGGGTACCTGGAATGAAACAGCGCCACGAATTGGCTATTATATCCTTAACATCATCCAATTCCAGCCATAATCGGTTGAACCTGAATGGGAGAGGCCCCAGATTTTCTTCCGGAGGGAAGAAAAGGCAGATGGGCTTATGATCTGAAACCACCGAGCACAGGAGTTTGACATCCGAAATAGAGTGAAGAAGGTGGGTGCTTACCAAAAACCGATCAAGACGGGCTGCAATATGCCCAGGACCCACTCGTTTGTTGTTCCAAGTATACATGCCATTTTTGGGGATGATATCCGTCAGATTCCATTGAGAGATGAGGTCTTCTAATCGCTCCCCAAAGGGGTCCCTGACCTTAGATCCTCCTCGACGCTCAGCTGCCGAGATGGTTGTATTAAAATCCCCTGCGATGAAGTAAGGAAGGAGCTTTTTGTCCACACATTGTTCCTCTAAAGAGGACCAGAAGCTATCCTTCTCTACGTTCAAGGTGGGGCCATACACATTCCCCACCCAAAACTGATTTTTTCTTTCTTTGTTCTCTAATTTTATTAGAAGCCAATTTCTATTTTCTATAGCTAAGAGAAGATTGAACTTATCTGTGTTCCACCAGCTAAGGAGACCACCCGAGGCTCCATTACCATTGGTTGCTATGCCGTTCCCGTTTGGCCAAATGCTTTAACAATACGATAATTCATCATATCACACATGTTGAATTAATTCTTTATATAAATACTATTTTCATGTTCTTTTCATCAATCATATGTGATGATTAATCTCTAATCATACGGATATACATAATACGTTTACGATACACAATAGGTCTATTACTACAATGGGATAGGGTGTGCTATACTGTTGTGTTGGTTTCAATTATAAGTACATGGATACAAGGTTCACAACAACTACTACTAGGTTGTTGTCCTATTTTTCTCTCCTAGCACGCCTCCTCTCGAGACATCTATTATTTACAGTAGTTAGTATGATTATGTAATGAAGTTTTCATTATTTTTAATGAATACCATTAAATCATGATTGTTCTGTCATCTGAATTAAATACTCTTTCAATTATTCTGATAGCAGTGTTAAATTTACAAACTGTAAATGTTTGCCTCAGTTTTTTTTAATTGAAGGAAAACCACAATGGTTAAAATATATGGATAAAAGATTCATTAAGAATCGTTATAGAAATAATGAATAGAAGATTGCACAATAACCTAAAAACTCAGGTATAAGTAAAAGGAATAGTGAAACCCTAGGTTGCAAACCTAAGGGAGCACCATTTAACTGATATTTTATCCATTTATTCCTGGAACACAAGTCAAACAAGTTTTCAAGACCTAAAGTTCAGCCCGAGGAATGGTGTAAGGCCAAGACTCATTTAGTATCAAGAAAAAAGGCATAAATATGCTTTTACCGTGTATCCATTTACTAGAACTATCATGCGTACATGAGGAAAATATGGAGTCGAGTCCACCTAAGTGGACATAACCAAAACCCTATAGTTGAGTGTTAAGCAGTGTTGGAGTCTAAAGAATCCTGTAAACAAGTCAACAAGATTTAGACTATCCTTTCCACACTTAAAATCAAAGGACTTGTGGGGTAGACACCATGAATCGAGCCCGAGAATCCTTTAAGCCCATGCATAGCATTTTGATTTTATAAGTAGAATATATATATATACAGTTGCTAACAGCACTTCAATAAAATAAGGTAGAATCTTTTGTAAATAAATAGATAACAATCCTACAACCCTTTAGGACTTGAGGTATAAATATTCCTTGTCATTGCAGTTGGATGCAAAGCAATATTGATTCTCTAAACCCTAGTAGATTTGTTAACCGAATTAATAGCCAAATATAATATAGAGTATGAGCACTAAAATAATTATGTTATAGGTACTCTTTCCATAAAATATAGATAATTAATTTTGGTAAAATATCACAATCAGTTAAGGGATGAATTTTGGTTCCCCAAAGTTGAAAAGAAACCACAGAATAAAACTGTGCAGTAGACATTATATGCAAAACTATTTAGATAGTAATTGCGTTAAAAAACCCAAGCTTTTAGTGAATAAACTCTACTACAAATTCAAATAGTTAAATGTTTACCCTTGTCAAGGTAAATTGCAGTCAGATTATCGACACTCAATAACAATTTTGTAACAATTGCAGTCCTTTAAAATACAGAGCAGACTCGGAATAAATGCCTTTGCAAAACCCTAATTTCTACACTACAACAAGATTCTTGTAATAAAAAATTTTCATCCATTAATTCTCAATTACAATGGAGGGTTTATTATTGGAAACTCACCAAGATTACAGAGAAAACAAAATTCCTAATTCTTCCCTTCGTCGCCAAGAATTAACCAGGAATCCCAAGCATAATTAAAGCTATGAGGCTAGAATCACGTCTTACCGAGAGGATCTCAAGAAGGAGACCGCTCTTTTGGAACCAAGGGTTTTCTTATAACAACTTGCATACCTGCAATGTACCAAAACCTTGAGAATATTAGTAATGAGGCTGAGAATGTAAAGGAAACAAGTAAAGAAGACATGTAACAACACTTTAAGTTGTTTTCTCAACTTACCATGACCAAACCATAATAGTCTAGGGCCTCTCCATCTGGGCTGAGATATTCATTATGCAAAACCAACTTAGAAACTACAACTTTGTAAATTGTAAGGTGGTTTCGTCAGATGGATAACTGTTACTGTTAGTCTTTTTTGATTGATAAGTGCATTTATTTCTAGCTTTGATTTCCCTCTGCTAATGATTCATGTAGTGACAAAGTGTTAAAATAGTTTATTCTATTAAAATCTTTATCTATTTATGCAAATGATTACACAATAAATTTGATGATATATGTTAATTTTTCAATTGAGATATTGATTATAGGTTGACCTTGAATGTGTTGATTTCAAGTTGTTGTCAGTCAATTTTTTGTTGGTTGATTGTAAATTGAATTGATAAGTAATCAATCTTGTTTACATCTTTGTTAATCTTATTAAATACTTATCATTCTTTCATCTCAGGTTAATTTGACAACAAACCAAAACATATTGCTTAGAGTAATATAGACTTAGTTTAGGTTTCCTTCACAGTTATATTAAATTTCCCTTTTAGTTTTCTGTCATTGGGAAACAAATCCTTCCGGGATCGAGAACCACAAGTTCCAGCAGAGGCCTTATTATCCGTGGGTGTTAACCACACCAAACAGCTTGAGGATAGGGTATTACTTGTGTAGGAATACCTGAATCATTTGTCTGGGTTTCCCCCCTCTATTGTGATCCTAGGAACCCATTCCAGCAACCTACACATCTGAGGCTTCAATAGGGAGGTAGCAAGAAATAAAATAGCATTGGAGCGAATATTGCTTATTTCTTGGAGCAAATGGCCCACTATTGCTTATTTATTTATGACTTGAATTGAACTACTAGTTGTAAGTTAGGTTACTTGAGAATAAAACTAGCTTGCATGCTTCCAGTGGTCTCATTCCTTATTTATTCTTCCAGTACCCATTATATCTCTGTCTTTAAAAGCAGGCATTTTTTGGTTTTTATACTCTCTTATTCTCAAAAAGTAAATAAATAAAGTACTACCTAAATAAAGAAATGTAAAAAAATAAAGTACTACCTTCTTCAAGAATCAGAAGTGCTCCTAAAACATTCAGTAGTGCTCCATGGGAACTCATAAAGGAAAGCTCTGAAGTTCATTGAGCAAAGATACCCATTAAACTATAGGAACGGTACTTAGCCTGTATTGGGATGAGGATAAATAAGGGTAGGTAGACAACAGATAACCCAGACGATATTTTCCAAGCATAAATTAGCCTTATGTTGAACGAATTGAACCAAACTCTCCAGTTTATGGCCTCCTTTACAGTACTAGTTGTGGTTCCATCAGATTCACGCCAATCTATAGTGGCAGGAGGAATACTGAAAAGCACCAATTTTATTTGTCCCAATGTTGCAAGTGACAGAGATTGGTGTTCATTCTGAATCGTCAAATCCAAAGGTAGTCACGATCTTTAAACGGGGTGGTATGATAACAAACATAGTAAGGTCATAAGGTTAGTGCATAAGAGGTGGAAACCAAGGATGATTTTAAGGAACCATACTTATTTAAAAGTGTATAAATGTTGGTGAATATTACCAACTCTTAAAACGCCAACTATAAAATGATTGGAGATATTTTTCAAAAAAAAAATTAATTTCCAAGGATTTTATATCATTTGAATAATAATTTGGTGATTTTTAGGGTGAAAAAAAGTTTACCCCATCAAAATTGGGTGAAACAGGGCTTCAAAAAATGCAAAATGGTGAATCTTTTTTGGGAGAAAAACATGCAAAAATAGCACACTCGGCTAAAATTCACCCCTAAATTCATCCCTTGTGGAAACTTGGGTGGGGGATTCGATAGTGAGGAATACCACCCTAAGATTAGTTTTCTTTTCTTTATAAGAACCAATAATTTTAGTTGACCTCATTAACTCTCTGCCTGTAGTTCAAGATAAATTAGAACCTGGTTCTTGTCAGTATTACACCTTCCAACCAAGAAAACAAGCAAGCATACCCTCTTTCTTTATCATAATGATGGATGGACACAAATGGAAAGCTTCTTCGCTGGTTCTCTGGGGCTGTGTAGGTTCTTGAACCATACCGTAACCAAGAACAACCTATGATTCAAGTAACTAAACTAAGCTAATAGATAATGATGTATAAAGATGCTAATAGAAAGAATAATACCTGTTGGTTATATTAGACACATTAAAAATGGAATTTTTCACAAGTGAAAGGGTGACCTATGTTGGAGGTGCCCCCCCCACCCGATCAACATAACAGGCAAAGGATTGGGGATTTAGTGATGCAATTCTTAGAGGTTGCGCAACACTTGCTTCTATGCTTAGAATCTATCTTCAAGGAGTGAAGTTCCCATCCTTGTCCACCCACCAACCAACTAAAAGGAAATAGTAATTAACTTCAGGTTTGGATAAAAAGAAAGAACCGTGTAGTCCTATTTCCTAATTGTTCTACCCCTCCCGATTCGATACCCTTCTTCTCCATATCCGCACTTTTTGGGTTGATCCCCTCATCATCTATATGACTATTTCGTAGTGAGAATATCCCAATATATATAAACCCTATCGGTTGAAAAGAAAGGGTCATCGTGCATGCAGAGTGAGCTCGCCCCTCGACCCTACAATGACTACTCCAACCTTTACCTACAAACTACTAGTATCACATTCTCCCATTCCCACATTCCCATGCATTCGGGTTCATTGAGAAGAAATTACTAGCTCATTACCAAGTTCACATAAATATACATAGGATAAATTCCCACTATGGTGTGATAAACCTGTTTACCTACTTATTCAACTGAATAAACAAAACAAATTGGAAACACTTATGTTACCATCTTTGATGGTACTTTCACTCAGTAATTGGGGTGACCACTAATGGAAGTAGATTTGGAATTGAAACTGATGCTAATTGCTTTGATTCTATATCTTCCCATCGATGTAACTTCATTCACCCCCATCTCCCTCAGTGTCTATCTCCTTCCCTTCCCAAACCAGATCAAATTAGATAAACCTATATTTAGACTTGTTCTTCCTTGGATCCCAGTCAGAGAACTAAGCAGATAGATAGAGACCGAGGGAAGGAAAATTGATATGCAAGAGATCATCAGCAGGTCCCCGGTTTGTTACTCTTCTTGTTTTGCGAAGCCTAATCGTTATTTGTCGGAGGTTTTCTAGCAATGGAAGAGGGTGGAGAATAAATGGAAGAACAATAGGCTAGGTCACACTGATATGGGCAAGGTGATTAATAAACATAGCCAGAAAAGGAGGGGAAAGTGATAAAGGCTCAGAAGAAAATTTTCCAAAGCTAAAAAAAGGGAAGCATAAACAAATAGACACTTCTTCTTTGAGGGGCGAGATCCTATATTTTGTTTTTCAAGCGGCAGTACAATGGAGATGGATGAATCACAGCCCGTAGCCACCTTCCAATTTGCATCACCAAGAAATTCCCAGGACAAAAGTACATGATTACTACATGATCACTTGAAAGAGAAGATTGGTTCCAAAAATCTTAACTAATTAACTAAGAGGATAAGAATCATCTAAGGAAGTGACCTAATTGATATGCTTGTATGTAAGAAAAATGGGCTCCTTCTCTTTTCTGGTGGGGACTAAGTGGATTCATTCAATTAATATCCCTTAAGGGTGTATAGCGCGGTGACTTACATTATATATGATATTATCCAATTCCATATATCCTTTGTAAGTCCTTCTTTTCATTTTATCAGGTATGATGAAGGGGAAGCTATCTTGGTTGATAGACATAGACAGGGAATGAGGGGCTATCAGTGGTATGTGAGCAGTTAGTGCTACAGGAAACATGGATGGATCTCATTCATCAATTCCATTTCTAGTCAGTAAAATTATTTTGATAGACGAGATAGGCGCCCTCGAAAGTGGATAATGGCAATGCTAGTGCACAAATCCATCTTGGGAAGAGGGGTGATATACACATAAGGGGTTTATACCTACAAAAATAAAGTACCCCTAATTTTGGGGGGTAACAGATCCTTTTATCCTTAGCATATGTAGGCTCTTATATATACATCATTGTACATATTTCCAAGCGATCGAGTGTAGCTCTCTTATTTTTATCTCAAATCTAGTGGGAAATCTTTTCTTTTCATATTCACCATATCGTAACTAGTTGGAATACTAGGTGGTTAAACAATACGATAATTCATCATATCACACAAGTTGAATTAATTCTTTATATAAATACTATTTTCATGTTCTTTTCATCAATCATATTTGATTATTAATCTCTAATCATACGGATATACATAATAGGTTTACGATACACAATAGGTCTATTACTATAATGGGATAAGGTGTGCAATACTATTGTGTTGGTTTCAATTATAAGTACATGGATACAAGGTTCGCAACAACTACTACTAGGTTGTTGTCCTATTTATCTCTCCTAGCATTCCTCCTCTCGAGACGTCTATTATTTACATTTGTTAGTATGATTGTCTAATGAAGTTTTCATTCTATTTAATGAATACCATTAAATCATGATTGTTCTATAATTTGAATTAAATACTCTTTCAATCATTTTGATCGCAGTGTTAGATTTACAAACTGTAAATGTTTGCCTCAGTTTATTTTAATTGAAGGAAAACCACAATGGTTAAAATATATGGATAAAATATTCATTAAGAATCGTTATAGAAATAATGAATAGAAGCTAGCACAATAACCTAAAAACTTGGGTATAAGTAAAAGGAATAGTGAAACCCTAGGTTGCAAACCTAAGGGAGCACCATTAACTAATATTTTATCCATTTATTCCTGGAATGCAAGTCAAACAAGTTTTCAAGACCTAAAGTCGAGCCCAAGGAATGGTGTAAGGCCAAGACTCATTTACTATCAAGAAAAAAGGCATAAATATGATTTTACCGTGTATCCAATTACTAGAAATATCATGCGTACATGAGGAAAATATGGAGTCGAGTCCACCTAAGTGGACATAACCAAAACCCTATAGGTAAGTTTTAAGCAGTGTTGGAGTCTAAAGAATATTGTAAACAAGTCGACAAGATTTAGACTATCCTTTCCACACTTAAAATCAAAGGCCTTGTGGGGTAGACACCACGAATCAAGCCCAAGAATTCTTTAAGCCCGTGCATAGCGTTTTTGATTTTATAAGTAGAATAAATATATACAGTTGCTAACAGAACTTCAATAAAATAAGCTAGAATCTTTTGTAAATAAATAGATGACAATCCTACAACCCTATAGGACTTGAGGTATAAATATTCCTTGTCATTGGAGTTGGATGCAAACCAATATTGATTCTCTAAACCCTGGTAGATTTGTTAACCGAATTAATAGCCAAATATAATACAGAGTAAGAACACTAAAATAATTATGCTATAGGTACTCTTTCCATAAAATATAGATAATCAATTTTGGTAAAATATCACAATCAGAGAAGGGATGAATTTTGTTTCCCCAAAGTTGAAAAGAAACAACAGAACAAAACTGTGTAGTAGACATTATGATGCAAAACTATTTAGATAGTAATCCCATTAACAAACCCAAGATTTTAGTGAATAAACTTTACTACAAATTCCAATAGTTAAATGTTTACTCTTGTCAAGGTAAATTGCAGTCAAATTATCGAAACTCAATAACAATTTTGTAACAATTGCAGTCCTTGAAAATACAGAGCAGACTGGGAATAAATGCCTTTGCAAAACCCTAAGTTCTACACTACAACAAGATTCTTGTAATAAAAAAATTTCATCCATTAATTCTCTATTACAATGGAGGGTTTATTATTGGAAACTCACAAAGATTACAGAGAAAACAAAATTCCTCATTCTTCCCTTCATCGCCAAGAATTAACTAGGAATCCCAAGTATAATTAAAGCTATGAGGCCAGAATCACGTCTTACCCAGAGGATCTCGAGAAGGAGACCGCTCTTTTGGAACCAAGGTTTTTCTTATAACAACTCGCATACCTCCAATGTACAAAAACCTTGAGAATATTAGTTATGAGGCTAAGAATGTAAAGGAAACAAGTAAAGAAGACATGTAACAACACTTTAAGTTGTTTTCTCAACTTACCATGACCAAACCATAACAGTCTAGGGCCTCTCCATCTAGGCTGAGATATTCATTATGCAAAACCAACTTAGAAATTACAACTTTGTAAATTGTAAGGTGGTTTCGTCAGCTTGAACGATGTAAAACACCCAAGAACGATGTAAGGTGGATTCAAGCAGAGCTCATCCCAGCCAGGAAACACAAATGATAATGGAATCAAAAAAACATTCAAAGGACTTTTACTTAGTTAGGAATTGCTTATGAGGTGGAATTATTGCACCAACGATGTAATTTTATATGGAAATGGCTCGCTAGGTTTCCTTACCAAATGTTGTACAAGAAAGCTCAAGATTTTAATGCATCCCAAAACTTTAGTAAAGGATAAATGAACACTATGTATTGCACCTATAGAATAGAAGGACAATCTAATAATTGATCGAGATACCACGTAGAAAGATAGTAAATGTGCACATGGTAACATAAGCATGTAAGAACTAAGTTTTTGGTTAGGGAACACAACGACCCAAACTACTTTAAAATAATACTCCTTTACTCCAAGCTTCTCATGCTCATAGGGAGGTTTTGAACCTTAAACACAGTCATTCCTAGAAACCAAGAATGCATCTAATCAAGGAAAAGAAAGGAATTCCTTTAAGCAAATTGGGAGTAGTAATATCAAGTTATAACATGTGTGTTGAGCTAATTAAGGTGACTTAATGTGTAAATATGAACAAATACCCAAACAAAGGCATGTGTGAGAGAACAAAATCACTTTCAGTCAAGCCCTCTAGAATGAAATATTCCTTAGCTTACATGTCAGGAGGTATATTGCAACAGTGTAGAAGTCAAACAACTCTTAGTTCTATTAGTTTACAAATTTTATACCAAGTTTTTTGTAAGTTTTCAAAAATTAATATATTATTTTAATATTATAAATATTAAAATGTACATTTTCATTTTTATAAATAGAATTTTTTTGTTATTTGATTGGGTTATTGGTATGATCTGACTATTTTTATCTAGTTTGAAACAGATATGTGAGAAATAAAAAATTATTTAAAAATAAATTAAAATACAAAATACATCGTAATGTCAAATGTCTTCTAAGTTAATAACATTAGTAAGATGTGATTAAATTACATAATTTTTTTTTAGTAAATGAACACTTCCAAAAAATTAGCAACATTGCCAAGTGTTTAAGTTGATGGCATGCATTGCATCATCTAGTGACACTGTATCGAGGTGTTAATTATAACCATTTTTGCAACTAATCGAACTATCGCATTATCTACTAATATTGTATCCAGGTGTTAATTATCAATATGTTCACAATTAATTCAAAGCATCGACGAAGGCATCTTCCTCAACCCTTCCATGATTCCTTTTCTTGTTTGGGCTTCATTTTTCCATGGACAAACTCTTCTTTGATGGTTTTCTGTTCCAAATGGAGACTACTCTAATAACCACTACTAGGTTAGAGGTTAAATATGATAAAATAATGTGCAAGATCAACAATTTTTGAAGGAGGCATCGTTGATTATGATGCTATCTATTAAGGTAATTATTTTCTTCAACATTGACTAAATGCACATATACAACAAAACCTCAAAAATTTTATAACAATCATATCAATGGAACTCTTATAAGTATAGAAATTGAATTTTCACATTTCAATTGAGATGGTTTCCTGTTTGTCTTTTCCCACACAAATAATATGAGTGAGAGTAACAGGGTTTAGGGATCACGACCCACTTACCAAGTCTTGAATCCTCGCTCATTCAAAGCACTTGGAGATCGAACGATTGTGTTGAAAAATAGTGAACTAAGGAGAAATATTCTTGTTAGTTTTATTAGAGTATGCTATAAGAAAGGGATAATGTTTTTACAAGGATTCATTCTCTTTCCATTAGTAATAAGACATTTAGTATCAAAATTCCCTATAAACTCAAATGTAGAAACCCCGGGATTGTTAATTCATTCATTGTCAATGGTAGGATCCAAAAATAAATCATTAGAAATGATTATTTACATCCATCCCTGATTATAAGCATAGATTTTGATTAGAATGGTTGAAATTTTGTTTTTGGAAAACATCTACAGCGTTGGGTCCCCATTCCTAACTACATATCCATGCCTAAATAACAGGGTGTGCTTCATGTGCCTCGACAACCTATGCGAGTTGTGTGTGAAATTTATCATGCAGGATTTGAGAGTGGATACTTTCCTCACTTACCAACAATTATCAAAGTGGCATTGTTATGGAAAGCATGGAGATACTGTTTGGGATTCATGTTGGTCTTTTCTCAGTACTAATGTCGCTAGAGATATCCTACAAAATATTCTTGTTGAATATGAAGACATTTTTCCCATAGAGATCCTGCATGAGATTCCTGCTAAAGATGAAGATTCCTTACCTCTTGGATTCAATAAATTTTCTAGTTGAATATGACATGCTTCTCTTCTCGCAGACTCCCTCCTTTGCAAATAGTTTGCTTAATGTGCAATTTGATTAATGCATGCAACTCAGGATATTTATGTTATATATTTTGGCTTTCAGAAAATCAAATAGAATGTAATTTGGTAATTTGGATCTGTAGTGGTAAGTAGTGAAAATTGTTTTCAATGTTGTTGTCCACATTACAAATTGTAACTTCCATGCTTTACCATGTGCAAATTTTGAAAATCAAGGTGTATATCCTGTGTTGGTTCTAAGCGTCATGTCATAGTAATTACAAATTGCAACTTGCATGCTTTAACATGTTCGAATTTTGAAAATCAAGGTGGCTAGTCTATGCTACTTCTAAGCGTCATGTCATAGTAATTAAAGTAGATTAGCATCATTATTTCATTCTACATTAACACACACCCCAATTTGTGTTTCATCCTTTCTATGTTTAACAATGTTCTACTTCCTCGTAGTATGCTAAGAGAACAATTACATAACTCCTTCCTTTGTTTCCTCATGACTATGATCCATAATATAATTTTTAAAATATCAAATTAAATGTTTGATCACATACAAATATATTATAATATAATGTATCAAAATATGGACAAGCTTAAGAATACAAACCATCTAATTTCGGTGTCATCCAATTTAGTGTTTAAAGAGATGCAATTTCCTTATGAATTCCAACTAACAAAACGATCTTTAAATATAAATATAATGTTATGTTTAAATATAAATATAATTTTCACTACATAAAGAGATGTTGATCTTTAATTTATTATTTTTAGGTACCATAAATAAATTTTTAATATAAATAAAGCTATGCAACTCCATGTTTTTATTAAAATATAAAATTATATTCTAATTTACATAATTAAAAAAACTTAATTATATATTTTTATTATCAATAGTACATATAGAAAAAAAAATGTTTTATTGAAGCATAAAAGGTATCAAAATTTTACATAAGAATATAAGATGGATCTTGTATTCCTAACTCCAAACTACTCTCAATCCACTAAAATCCACTCATACTAACCCTGAACTCATTAACCCCTTTTTAATTCACCCTTTTGTACCACTACGCCATTAAATTTTTGGCTTCTAAAATACTAACACCCTAAATTTAAGTTAAATATGAATCACACTAACCATAACCCATTACTATGAACAACCTAATACCTAATCCAATATCCTTTAAACTATTAACTTAAAATAACGACAATCACTAATGTACTAACCCCCATACCATTAACCCAATAACCAACAAACTCCCTAACTACTAACTACATTGGACATTCAACTTAATTAATAAAACAAAAATTAAAATAATAACTATATTTATTAAAGATAAAAAATAAATATAATATCTAAAATAGATCTGTAATTTTATGTGATATATATACATGTATACAATATTTTACAATGTATATGCTATATCTATAGAAAATATTAAAAATTAAATACAACATCTCAAATTTGTTATTATAATATTATAAATGTTATATACATGTTTATTAATGTAGATCATATATCATATAAAGATAGAGGCTAGTTGTTTATTTGTATGAGTATTTATTTAATTTTTTAATTTTTTTATAAAAGTCATCTAAAATTTAAAAGTTTTTTCCTCGAGATTTGTATAGCAACGTTATGGACTATGCATCGCTATAATGACTATCGTCAAGGACATTTTCATTTTTTTCCAAAATTTTAAACTATTTTTCCATGAAAAATTCGATTTTAACTGGAGTTACTTGTTATCAAATCCAATATCTCAAGTCTTGCAGTATCGAGAAGTATTATGAAATGCATCATCATCATGGACATTAACGTTGTCATCATCGTCATCGTCAACATCAATGCCATATGGTACATCAACATCATCTTGATCATCATCCTCATTATCATCATCATTGTCAACATTAAGTACATCATCAACAAAATCATTGACATCTTTTTCATTATGGTCACTCATATGCCATTAGTGTTCTTAATCATTCACCGCCATTAGGATTCATGGCATGTAATTGTTAAGGTTATTTATATGTTGTTACAGTCATTTTGATGATAATCAGGGCATTTAGATGTCGTTACAAACATTTAGGTGCCATTAGAATCAATTAGGATCCAAAATTTCTACCGCATGCATAATCATCATTTACATCCACATCGCCGTCAGCATTATACAACAAATCAACATCATTATCATCGTCGCAGTCATCATCGGTGTCATCATAAATATAATTGTGATAATAATGAGCAAGGAACTCTACTACCTCACAAGAATGGATGATATAGTCTTATACTTATCAAATAATATCCATACGCTCGATCATAATTATTGTAATGCATCATCGTCATGTTGTTAGGGCCAATCAGATGCCATTAGGGTCTATCAAATGTTGTTAGGGACACTCAAATGCCATTAGAGCAATTTAGGTGACATTAAGGTAATTTATCCCTCATTAGTATTAATCAAGATCTAAAAGTTCCATGAGTACGATTATTTAGGTGCCACTATGATAAATAAATATCCAAAAGTACTATCACATGAATCATGATCATTTCCATTGACATTGATATATCTGACGTTATGTCAGACATTTTCTTAACAAAATTCCTAGCTCTAAACTTAGTGCAATTCCTAGCGTGACTCCTTTCGAAATTTATGGCATTATTCCAAGCGTTATACTGGGTGCTATGTTGGAAGTTTTCTAGGCACAATTCCTAGCTCTATATTTGGCGCTATGTTGGATGTTTTTCTTGCCAAAATTCATGGCACAATTCATGTCACTACCCCTGGATTAATATACGATGTTATGCTATACATGACGTTTTTTTGGAGGCTATTATGTGCGTTATATGGGATGCTTTTTTGGACGCTACTTAGGATGTTATTTGGGATGTTGAATTGTGATGCTAATTGGGACACTAATTGGGTCACTAATTGGAACGTTAATTGGGATGCTAATTATCATCCGAAATAGTGTCAACATTTAAAAAGGGATGCTAATTGGGATTCTAATTGGGACTCTAATTGGGACACTAATTGGGACGCTAATTAGCGTCCAAAATAGAACAACCTTTTAAAACAAAATACAAATAACACCATTAAAAGCGCCATCCCATGGAAAAGCGTCCACTTTGTCCAAAAAATGATGAAAAATACACTAAAAGTGATAGTGGACGCTAAAAAGGAAGCTAAAAGAGACATTAATCACAGGGTTTTGTTGTAGTGTAGACTCTAGTGGTTAGGTAATGTTGACTACGGTCAATCATAAATGACCAATTTTAACCATGGTTAATCATGTCTGACTATGGTTGATCCTATTTTGCAAATTGTCAACTATAATTCATTGTGGTTAACCATGGATGACAATGGTCAAGTATGATAAAGTATAGTGTAAAATTGTGGTAGAGTATGGTGTACAATGGTTGATCATGCTTGACTGTATGACCATTTTTTAATGTTGTTCTACATGTTTGATTATGGTAGACTATTCAAAGATATTATACTTTAATGTCTTTGAAAAAAATGTCTGTAGTAAATTTATATAGTAATGAATTCCATGTCTTAGTTTGACAATATTTTTATTAACTGAGCTTTTATTAAGTACTTATGCAATCATAGGCATATGAGTTAGATACAATGAAATAAGTACATCAACTTCATAAAAAATATTACAAAATTTATGTATATAAACATTAAAATTATTTTGATTTATATTTTAAAATATAATTTATTATTATTATTATTATTATTATTATTATGATTA
The DNA here is from genome assembly GCA_001517045.1 of Pseudotsuga menziesii. Classification (NCBI taxonomy): domain Eukaryota; kingdom Viridiplantae; phylum Streptophyta; class Pinopsida; order Pinales; family Pinaceae; genus Pseudotsuga; species Pseudotsuga menziesii. The sequence continues at coordinate 50,733 of LPNX010606825.1, read as the reverse complement.
TGATTAATTTCTACTTTGGTCTAGCTTTCCAAACTCACCATAGTTTTGGCAAGTTAGGAAGTTATAAAGGTTTGTATTGTAACAAATACTATGAAACTCAAGTCTTTTTCATCCTCAATACTCATAGAATAAATATATACAATATATTTAATTTTTATTTTTTATATTAAAATGTTAACAACATAAATTATAATCCATAATTAAAATATAACATTATAATATTTAATGTGTATATTATCAATATATAATATTGTAATATTTAATGTGTATATTATTAATATAGGTAGTATAATATCATAAGATTTTAAAAAAAAATTAATGATACAGTAAGATAGATACGCTTAAAAAACTTATTTTTTAATTAAAAATAACTAAATAATATATACAAAATTAAATTACTAAAATATAATTTTACACAATATTGTGTAATATAATATTATAAAATATTTATAATTTTTAATAATAAAAAAAATTATATTAAAAATATAATTAAAATTTCTAAATAAATAATATAATATATAATTATTACACAATATTATGGTAAGTATATGTTATTAATAGTTTCTGTATAACATCATAATACTCTATATTAGTGATAACTACATCATTCTTATAAATTTTAAGATTAAATATTCATTGATAAAATACAAACTGCACAAAGTGCATTGATAGCTCAATGGAAAGCATATTATTCTTACAAATTTATGGTAAGTATTCTTAAAATATATAATTATTATACATATATAAATAAATAAATAAGTATTCTTACAAATAATATAATATATAATTATTACACAATATTATGGTAAGTATATGTTATTAATAGTTTTGTATAACATCATAATACTTTATATTAGTGATAACTACATCATTCTTATAAATTTTTAAGATTAAATATTCATTGATAAAATACAAACTGCACAAAGTGCATTGATAGCTCAATGGAAAGCATATTATTCTTACAAATTTACAATGCATTGAACGATTTTCCTTAATATTTAATTATATAAAAAAAATAAAATGGAAAATGTTTAATTACCCATTCAGAAATGCTTTGGCAAATGTTTGAATTTTTTAATATTTAATCATAAATAAAAATAAAATAGAAAATCTTTAATTATCCATTCAGAAATGCTTTCTAAGGTTATGTGCTAAACTTGGTTAGACAATGGTATTGGGTCATTTAATGCATTGAATGTTTTTCATATATATATGGGAAAGAAACAAATAAAATTGTAAAAATGTTTAATAAAAAAATGTAAAGATGTTTACTTAATTTACTTAAATAAGTTTAAGAAAAAATTGTTTAGATAATGTTATCGTTAACAAAAAAAAATGTAAATGAGTTATTTAATTACTAAACATATATGTGTATGTATAATGTAGTAAAATGAGTACGAGTTTACATGTAGGGTTCTTAAAATGGGTTGAGCGTGGATAAATCAGGAGTTCATATTGGGTTGAGCTTCCATATTTCAGGGGGGAAAGAATCACTGCTATTTTTTTCTTCTTTTCTTCTGATTTGTGTTTAATATGCATGAATTAACATATTTTTTTTGGGAATTTTATATCAAATGATTTTTTTATTTAGGACTCTTGATTATGAGATTATAATAAAGCGAATTGAGCGGCTTCTAGATTTACATCTAGATTATGAGATTTTAAAAAAATCAGAAGCCCACAAATAATTTTAGTGGATAAGTAAGAGCAATTCATAATTTAAATCATAACTTAACAAGGGAGGTTGCTGAGCAACAAGTCCCTGCCTAAATTTTCAACAAGAATGAGAGACTTGGGATCATGGAGAATGTAGGTGCTTCTGCTAAGCATACATTTTGTATTTAGCATCCGGCTGTAAACATGAGATGAGTTTGTTTGTTTTGATATAGGCTTCTGTAACACTGGTGAATGTTGTATGAAGCCCAACCAATAGCAGATGAAATTGTAGTTCCATATCTAGTTCTGGAGCCCATATATCCAAAGCTAGGATGTGGGATGCGCTTTTCTGTTACGAAACGAGCGGCGATCAATAGAAGGGTTCAGATCCAGACGCAACTAAACCTTACTCTCCTGATTTCCCACCAGACATGGTTCCTTGTTCTGGGTACAGCGTTCAGACAAAAAATGCACTCGGAAGCACACTCGTTCATGCCATTATTGGAACTGGGCGAAAGAAAGAACTTATCCTTTCTTCTTATTGGTTCCCAGAATCTGTTCTATAGCACAGCAAAATTCTCTCTATTTATAAAACAGTTTATCGAAGTCATAGATCTGGTGGAATTAGATCCATATTTATCTTCTTTTCTTTTCAAATGGTAAACTAGAAAAGAGTTATTCTCTTTCATTGCCAGGTAGAGATGGCAACATCATATGTTAAATAGATCTATTCTCTTTGTTTAAGAGTTGTTCATGGCTATGAAGATCCAAGTGTCAACGTAAATATGCGCTAGTATGAAAGTACCACAAGCGTTACAATTATATATAAAGGTTTTGAACTCCAGACCCAGTATGAAAGTTAATAGAGAATAAGAAACATGCTAGTCTAAAACAATATAGTGATACTATCATTTTTGGCTCCATACCCAATAGCATGCTTTTACGTTAATGGGACGTTAGCCAGCGGTAGAAGTTTATTCAGTGCGTGGGGATTAGAGATATGAAACCCAGGCAGTGTGGTGCTTGACGTGTCATAATGCCAAGGATATTGGCTTCCCAGTGTCATTTGCATGTCAGGAAAGTGTTTACATTTTCTAGGCTTCGCACTACCTATCTCTGGATCGATATTAAGGTAGCACGTAAAGGTTTACATTTTCCAGGCTTCACGTGTCATAAAAATGAGTTCACATGTCCAACATGGTAGCACGTAATTAAGATTCTGAGTACATCGCAACAAGCACAACAAGTCAAGTCTCCAAGCCAAAAGCATACAAAGTTTATGAAAAGGTGTTCCAGGCCAGACACATGTTGCTATCATGCAACTGCATGCATATCACCTAGATACCTAAGATTGTAGATGACTAGTTCGGGCATTTAAATCCATCAAATGTTCTAATTGCTTCCAATGGGGCTTTTGCTTCCCGATGGAATATGGTTTCACTGCACAGTTATCTTCATCACTCACCATCCTGAACGGTATTCACATTGGGCATTAGGTTAGAGAATTGAACAAGATTACAATAAGATGCATGTTACCATTATCGTGGATGGATGACCTGATGGATAGTGTTAATGGTGCTAAGTACTTAACAAAGATAGAGTTTAAGAGTGTACTGGGATACAGGGTTATTGGGATACAGGGTTATTGCTAAAAGAGAAAGTAATAAAGTAAGGCTTAAACCAACTCATGTAATTGAGGAAGATGTAATTGAGGAAGGAAGGCTTTACCGGGATTTATCAAAATCAATACCTCTAGCCATAAGAAATACAATTCCATGCTTCTAAGCTTCCACGCATAAGGCAGGCTTAAGCCATTATTATATCTCGAAGCATCACGTTAGGTAATGTAACATTATCACTAGGAAGGTAGGTCAGGTCGTTGCTCTCAAAAATGTTCAGCTTATAATATATGTTGCCAAAAGAAAGAAAATGGCATTAGATCAACTCCATTGTTGTAGTAGTGCAGTAAGTGTTGCAGGCAAGGCATATACATTATGTTTTTTTATTACCATGATCACTGTCTTTATCCAAGGAGTATTTCACACATAATTTTAGGGTTCTTAAGGTGTTTTTGTGAAGAAAGAAGTTGTTTCCATCCAAAACAAGCCTCCTAAGGAGGATGCCCACTTCTAGGGCTTAATCAACCCAAAATTCAAAGAGTTACCGGCTTTCATTTCTCCTAGGGCTGGGAAACAGAAAACCATCGATCCTGAGCACAAGCATTATCATTAGCCGTGCTCCTTTCTTGGCCTTTCTGGTGAGGTAAAATCCTTCAACAATGCTGCCACTATTATAGTAGATGTAGTTACGCAAGTATATGAGTTTACCTTTTGTTTTTTGTTTTCTTATGTTTTGCCTGGAAGTTAGAATACCCAATGGGATTTGAAATTGAAACCTACGCTTTTTGTTTCAGCTTGTCATGATTGGGTATTGGAGCTCGCTCGTTTCGGCTTTCCATGAGTCGGTATTGCAGCTGGCTGGTTGTGTAGAGGAAGGAAAGTCCTCTTTCATCCATCCTTGAGACTGCCACCTAAACATTTAAACTTTCCCTATGAGAGTTTACTAACATGATTCTTTATAGCTTTATAACTATGATTTGGAAGTTTTCAATAAGGTTAACTCGTTGCTAACTAAAATAGAGAATTTGGTTCTTGCAATACTGAGAATGGCGCTGCATGCCAGCTTGAAGACAAACTAGAAAAAAGGAGCAAAAATATTAAAGCTAATAGAAAAATAAATTGCCAACAAACACACAGTCTACTATATCGCTATCATTCATTTCTCTATCAATTCCAGCATTTAGTTTTTTTCAGTCCTTGCAATTCATTCGTGTTGCGCATATTTATTGCAGGTTGCAAGTTTGAATCTCCTCAGGCAATTGATATGGTTAACACACTGTAGGTCTGATTTCTCTCTACGGGTTTGAAGCTTGAGGAGGCTGCTGCATAGGGTTGAGTTCGAGGTTATTGTCGGGGTGGGGCTGATGATGAGATCTAGAGTGTGAATCCGGGTGGATGGTCCCCGAGGACTAAGTAGGCATTTGAAATAAAGAGGTGAACTAAATTTTCAGCGGAGTCATGCAGCAACCCCCTGTAGTATTGGCAGTGTTGTGGATGATGTTGCTGCATCACCTGCTTTGGCAAGTTTACGCTACTACAAAGGGTTATTTTCACCTTATTTTGAACTTTTGTACAATGTTTTGAGTTATATACATGGCTTTACTTTCATTATTTTTTAGTAGGATTCAACAATTTCAGCAGTATGATTGTGCAATTTCAACAATCTATCTGTAATTTCAACAGTAAGGATTCAACAATTTCAGCAGTAGGATTTTAGCTGGAAACTGGTGAAGTATGATTTAATATAAGATACTGGTATTATTTAAGTTTGCTACAATTTTGTTGCACCAAGATAAGTGATTATCGGTCGGTTTGTTTCTTGGAGCATTGCATGCATTTTTTATACAACCCGGTGCTCAATTCTGATTATCAATTTGTTCTTAGAGCATTGCAGGCATTTTTTAGCTGGAAAATTCCACAAAATTGAAGGGGAGTTCATCTAAAAGACTAAAGGGGATCCCTGCAAATTTTGGAAAATACCTTGTGCTGACAGTGGCCAAGGATATAGGCCTAGGCGATTTCACTACGGTCCAAAACGCCATCAAAGTAGTTCCAGTGATTAACAAGAACCTTGTCATGATTAGTGTCAAACTCAACATTTATAGGTCAGAAAATTCATGATGTAAAATAAGAATCTGTCATTTAGTTAATGTGAATTTTATAAGAGAAAATAGCTCTAAGTGCTATAGATTTTGGCCACAATAAATATACTTGAAAATAAATATCATATTTTGCATCTTGCCACAACAAAACAACTAAAGCAATTAGCTTCTTAGAGGGATGGTGTAATTACTACACAAAAAACTTAGTTAAAGGAATGCTTACTCAGTTTTAGACAGAAATATATGGTGACCAGGTATGGCCTTCTATCCTATTTCTTCATTCGAGGTATAGCTTACACTTTGAAAAATTGTATAGCCTTCTTTCCTATTTCTTCATTCCAGGTATAGCTTACACTTTGAAAAATTGTAGGTATGGTATTCCTAGCACTCAGCTATTCAAGTGCCATGTACTGGACATGAATAAATTGCATTTGAACTAGTGCGCTTAGCAGCAATGTGTTCAATGTGTTGGATTGGACATGAATAAACTGCTTAGCAGCAATGTGTTCAATGTGTTGGACTGGACATGAAGAAACTGAGATGGTGCAACAACATTAGCATCAGAGGGATGCATATTATTCTTGTGTTGTCTTGTTCAGACAACCTGGATTTGGCTGCACATTTTATCGACAACTCAAGCATGCAATTGAGCCTGGTATAGGTCTTGACATTTGGATAATAAAAAAATTTCCCTTATAAGAAGGGCGGTGAGGCAGTTCGAATGAGTTGCTAGTGATCAACAATAATGTAATTTAATTTGTGTCCAAGTTTAACATTTAATTTTATGAAGTAATGTTAACCTGAAGTTAGCATTAATCCACTTGTTTTATACATATCATAAATAGATCTAATCCTCCTAACTTGAAACATAAGAAATGTTAACATCAATTCTGCCTAGCCTCGGGATGAGTCCAAATAAGAGTAAGAATTCTTTGATTGGAAAAAACAAAGATGTGGTATATAAACTTGCAGAAACTTTGGATAAAAATAATGTAATCTTGGTTTTTTGTGCAAAAGAATAACAAAAACTTTGGATAAAAGGTAATGTATACTTAGTTTTTTGTGCAATCTAATAGAAAACGACGGCAAGCCGTTTCATAGAGTCCCTGCTTGCCGTGGGCAGGGACTAATAATGGTAAATATGCATGATCCATACGATTGCTACCTTTATTCTTTAACCCTGATCAAAGAAAAGGCAAAGTAATTACTATGCAAACTAATACAGAGAGAGAGTGTATTTAAAATGTAACGAATATGGGAGCGAGACTCACCCGTATGATAGGGTTAACCGACAACATACCCTATATAACTTATACAAACCCCTTCCCCTATATAACTTATATAACTTATATACCCTATATAACTTATACAAAAATTACAGTGTTTATAAAAAAAACCACAATTACCCATGCATAATATGGGGGGCTATATCAAAGTTTACGTATCAGGATTGTTTATGAGAAACCCATAAAGTCGGTAACAACATATACTAGATATAAACACAAGTAATCAGCATGAAGAAAAAAATGAAAAGAACCAAGCTCACTGTTGAGGGTCGCTGGTGGTAGCAGCAGGGTCCTGCATCTCCTAGATTTCTTCCAGAATTGGATAGGCTCCGTAGAGTTCCTCATCCATTGACGGTTCACTAAGCTTAGATAGGAGAGGAACAGTTTTGCAGACATAAGCATTAGGCTCACGTACCCGTATAGGATGCTGAGTAATGGTGGATGAAATTAGAAAAGGCACAGTTGGTGACTGTGGTGTGGCATGAACCAAGCCAACGTTCATTGACCTTGACGAAACCATAAAAAAGCTACCACTTCCACCATCTCCTGTCAAGCTGATCCCCATTGCTAATTTTTCCATGCGGTCATTGCATCTCTATGAGTGATTACAGTATCCAATTCCAAGATCTTGGACTTATCCTGTAGTACAGAACTTCGAGTATGATTCCATGTTCCAATCATTTCCTCCATTAGCGAACTCATCATGTTTTTAACAATCCAATAGTGGTTTGGACTTCCACCATCAATTCCACGAGCAAGGTTTTCATTGACCAGCCTAGTTTCCCAGTCGTTGATCAGATTATAGACCAGCGCGGTAATCCCATTATCATATCCATCCACCCATAACATATGTGCTCCCCATTACGCTCGGTCACGACCATTGCTAGCTCGGTGGGGCGTACCATGTTATCAAGACTTAATACATTAGTTCAGTCGCAGAAAAAATACCAACAATGGTGGGCATGATGGCTCACTCAACAAAAATTAGGAAGAACAGGAGTGCACATAGGACATACCATACAGGAGCAAGCCGAACTAGAAGAGAAGGAGAAGAACCAATATCAAGGCTAGAGCTCTGATCATAGGAAGAGACTGACGTAGTGGTATCAAAAGTTTCATGTCCACGATAATATCTTTGGATGGCTTATCAACCATTAATGGGGAGTCAAGGGGGTATTACTCCTTCTAGTCCCTAATAGAGTCGAACCCCACTGTGGCCGGCAGATCAAAGTGACCGCAGGGTCATATCTGGCATTGGCTGGTAAATGCTGGTGTCTACCATCTTAGCAAATGTGTGTTGACAGAGCATTGTCATCCAAGACCAATTAATGCTGACTTGGAGGGAGGGAAGGTTGACGAAGGTGGTGAGCTATACCAACTTTCGTGGCATTCCCGCGCGTAGGAGTGTCATCTCGGGATTGACACATGTCTTCCACAAATGGGTTGGATGAAGCAGTCGACACACATCTGTCAATAGTAGATGTGATGGAAGTATCAACTATGACCCCAACATTTTAATGCAAATGATGACCGACCTGTCCTGCCTCGGAATCCAGACCCACGTTAGCTGTGCGTAATAAGTGCAGTGTAGATGGTTGAGGGTTGAATTGGATGTTTGATCGTGGTTCTGCCATGTTAGCATGGCCATGGTCCATGCCATCATTGACAACTAAAATTTCATCACCCGCATCCGAGGTAGAGGAGTCTTTGTTGGCCAAAAGTTTTCCCTTGTTGACCAAAATCAAGTTGGTAAAGCTGCTAAGTCCTCCCTTCTTTAATGGAGAGGATTGGAGAATTCCTTCATTTTCCAGGAAATCTGCTACTCAATTAGTGAAGCGTTTCACATGGTGAAAAGATATGGCCCAATTGTCTGAGAGTAGGAATCCTAGACGCAAGAGATTGTACTCTAGATGCCAACTGGCACTCGGGAGATATTTTGCAGATATGAGATCCATGCATTAGCTTGTACACCATATCAAGGATAATCTAAGAGTCCCCTTCCACAATAAGAGGAAACAAGTTTCCTTCAATGGAAATTTCAATTCCGCCGATGATACCCTCAAGCTCAATCACGTTGTTGTTGTTGTCACCAATTTTTCCATGATAGATGAGTAGGATATTTCCTTTGTGATTTCTAAAAACACCTCCAAACCCAGAAATACCAGGGTTTGCTTTTGACTCTCCATCAAAATTGAGTTTTAGGAAACCCTTGGTATGGGGGCCTAAAAGGTAGGGCGAGCAATGATGACCCTTGAGCTAGAGGGCCCTGCTAGGGGATAGACGAAAATTCCAATTATCCAGTAGTATTTGCTCAGGGGGAGAGACAGAAAAATCAATTAGAGTCCAAAGCCTAACAGAGAGTGTTTCCTAAAGGTTTTTGGTGATGATTTCCCATAAATCCTCTAGAGTGTTGTGTTTGTCTAAGAAAATGCGATGATTCCTTTCTTTCTGGATATTCCAAATGAGGAAACCAAGAATGAGTTCCCAAAGAAGATTGAGAATGGAGCTTAGAAAGGGGTTAACATCCCATTGTTGAAGAGTTTCCATCATATTACATTTTACTTGCATCGAATGACGCATTTTCTTAACCACCTTATCCCATAACTCACTAGCAAAAGATCAAGAATCCAAAAGATGATCAACAAATTCAGAGTTCCTATTACAGATAATGCACTATGAAGGTCCAAAGAAGCCTCATTTGAGAATATTGTCCCACATAAAAATACATTTGTGGGACAGTAACCAAAGAAAAGTAAATAATTTGGGCCATAGCTTTGGATTCCATATTTTCCTCCAATTTGTGAGAGGAGGCTCCCTCTGATGTGAAATGGAGAGAGAGTACGCTTCCTTCACTGTGTAAATTCTAGAGGGTTTGTAACCCCATCTTAGTGTTATATTTTTATCATTTAAGATAGCATTATGATCTTAGGATCTTTAACTGAGACAATAACATGCACAGCAATAAAACACAAGAGACAAGAGACACAAATAATTTTCCTCGGGGAAGCCATAAAGGAGAAAACCCTGCAACTTCCTCAAATATAGAATCAGCACCAAAAGTAAAACCCAAAAACATAAAGATGATCTCCTGACAGCAGCAGTCTCTCTCTTGTCCCAACAACTTCTCCTCTCACTCATGTGCCCCAATGAGTGAGTGTGTGTGTGATAAATAGAGAGGCTCACTCTCTATTTATATTCTTTTGTTCACTTGAAACCCACTCCAACATGTCAGCCTCACTTAACAATTACTTACTAGAGCTGACATCTCTAGGAGTGTCTAATAACCCTAGTGCCCCACAGATTGTGGGGACTTTGCCTCCTCCGGCCAACAAGGAGGGTTATCCTTAACACAATGGTGGGGACTATTTCCCCGACTTACAATGACTCACCTAGGGTCGACTTCTCTAGGATAGTCTAATAACCCTAGGGCCCCACAACTGTGGGGAATTTAACCCTTTACCAATAGGAGGGTTACCCACAATGACTTAACATGACTTGTTTACATTATAGAACCTCTCGATAGGAACATTGGGGCATGACATGACTCAAATACATTACAGACACATCCCCGAATAAACATCAGGGTACAATACATAAGATATACAGATGAATACATTCCAAAGTTACAATTACATCAACACTTAGGATGCCAGGGCCATGCTTGATATGTATCCGTATTTGCAAAATTTCCTTCCAAGTGGTCTCCAAGTGCTTGGACTCAAGTCTAGTTCTCCATTTTTTGGGAGTTTTCCAATGTCGAAAAGGGTAAGAGGTATCCTCCGTCCACAGGTCCTTCACGAGCGTATTGAGATTTCGCTGAGTATATACTTGAATATGTTCCTGCGTAAAGAGACTTCTAAGGCTGGGGAGTTTCTCCCAAGTGTCATGCCATAGGAGAGCATGGATTCCATCCTAAATTTCCCAAAAGCTGTGTTGTTGTATTAGAGCTTGCTGGGTGTTAGCTACTTTCCATATTAAGGAACCTGGAGAATCCAAGTCGAATCTTATGAGAGTATTAGGGGTGTGATTTCGATAATACTTGTAATTCGAGAGTTTTTCCCAAGGAGAATGATTTTGAACTATCCATTTCCACTAGAGCTTGGCTGATAAGACCTGGTTACTTATTTATGGATCTCGTATCCCAAGCCCTCTTTTAAGAATAGGGAGAAAGACCTGTTTCCAGCTTAATAGAGACCACCTTTTTATGTTATTAGTACTTCCCCAAGGAAATTTCTTTTGGAGTTTTTTTATATGCTTGAGGACCCACTTAGGAGCCATGAGAACCAAAAAAAGATAGAGAGGCATGGATTGCAAGACAGATTTGAGAAGGACAAGACAACTTGGAAGATTAAGGGAATGGAAGGTCTAAGAAGTTATGCGAGTTTCCAGTTTATTCATAAGTTGTTTCCAAGAAGTGTGCTTGATAGCAAAATCAAAGAGTGGAGCTCCAAGATATTTTGAAGGTAAAGTAGTCACATGTATATTGAGAATTCGGGAAATATTGCTTTGACTGATGATACTGGTGTTATAGAAGAAAAGTTGAGACTTAGCGAGATTGATGGAGGTACCCGAAGCTTTAGAGAAGGTATTTAGAATGGACTTCAAAGTGCATTCTTCTTGAATCGAAGGATGGCCAAAAAGGATATTTTCATCCACAAATTGTTGATAAACATTGGAAGGAGCTCCATGGATAGAGATACCACGTAAATAATTAGAGAGTAAGGCTACTTTGAGCATTCTTCCTAATAATTCAGACTTTAGAATGAAAAGAAAACGAGAGAGCGGATCTCCTTGTCTTACCCCACGAGAGGGGGTGAAGGTGGATGAGGGTGTTCCATTGACCAAAATAGAGTATAACGCAGAAGAAATTAAATCCATAACCCAATTGGTCTAGGCTCGATAGAAGCCAAAAGCAAGAAGAGTTCTTTCAATGAAACCCCAACTCAATTTTTCAAAAGATTTGGAGAAGTCCAGCTTGAGAAGCATCCACGGGGTTTTGTAGTTTTTCAAGGAGTGAGTAATTTTGTGTGCTAGAATAATGCGATCTAGTATCTGATGGCCCTCCACATAACCAGATTGCTTAGGGGGAATGATTAAAGGAAGCAGAGGTTTAAGGTAATTGGCTACCACTTTGGAGATTATTTTTATAGGTGACGTTACACAGAGATATAGGACAGAACTTACCAAGATGATCAGCTCCAGCCTCTTTTGGAAATGAGAGTTAGGTGAGTAGAATTGAGGGAGGGGAGAACCCATTGTTTCTTCCTCTCTTCTTCAATAATGTCTAGATCATCATTTTTTAGCATATCCCAGCAATGATTGAAGAAATTTATTCTAAAATCGTCCAGACTTCTACTTCCTGCATGGAGATGGGTTTCATAAGTGAAGAATTGTGCTCCTTAGTGACGAGAGTAGGGACATGTACTAGGACCTTTTAAATGGATTCTCCTTTGTTTTCATCAGGTTCAGTTAGCATGTTTTTATAGAACCCCAAAAGTTCTTTTTCCAAGTCCGCATGCTCTTCCAAGATGGAGTTGTCTTCAGTTTTGAGTCTTATAATCATGTTTCTGATTCTGTATTGGAGAGTGGAATGGTGAAAGAAGGTGGTATTTATTTCCCCCTCTGTAAGCCAGTCGACTCTAGACTTATGTTGCCAAAAAAATTCTTCATGTTCAAAACGTTGATTAAGGCAAAGCAGTAGATCATTTTCTTTATTTTTAAGTTCAACGGTGTACCCAGTATCCATAATGCTATGTTGCATAGTTTCCAACTCATGTTGGATGGCTTCTTTGTCTTTGAAAATGTTTCCAAAAGTACATTTATTCCATTTATGAAGGTTAGACGAGAGAATACAAATTTTATGATGCATGATGGACATTTTGGAATGTCATGTGACTTGCATGTTGGTCCACCATTCTTCCATAGTAATATTGAAGTTTGCATGCTTAAGCCAGAATTTTCAAAACGAAAACGACGAAAGAGGGGAGTACCTAGACTGTGCCAGGAAAGGAAGACGGGCCAGTGGTTAGAACTAGCAGCGGGAAGGAAACCCGAACCCAATATACCCCCAAGAGTTAGGGTATTATTAGATATGAGGAATCAATTAAGACGTTTGGCAATGTGTTGCATGCCTCATCTCTTATTATTCCAGTTGAAGAAGCCAGAGGCCGGAAGGAGATCAATAAGGGAATTATTGGACACAAAATATTTGAAGGAATGAACGACCTTGGAGAGGGAATGCATTCCCCCTTTATTTTCCTCCAAAGTGGGGATCATGATGAAGTCACCTCCAATAATAATGGGGGAATCGGAGTGAGAATGCACAAACCAGTCAAGATATTGGATGAATTAAATTTTGAGAATGGGCGGTTGCGGCCCATACGTGTTGATGAGATGACCTTTAATAATGGTGCCAATGATATGAAAGATAGAAGATAAAGAATGTGTAGTAGAATCAAAGTGACTAAGAGATACCTGTATGAAATTCCAGATGATGGCTATACCTCCCAAGGATCCTTTAGCATCAATGGCCATGTTCTGACTGCCTTCCCAATTTTCGGCAAATAGCTTCACAAGATCTTCAATTGAACATTTGGTTTCTTGGAGGAAGAGGATAGAAGGTTTGTCCTACATAATTTTTCTTTTTAGCATTCTGTGTTTAGAAGTTTCGTTGAGGCCGCGGATGTTCCAAGAGATGAGCTTCATGGGATACCTTAGGAAGCAGAGGAGAAGAATTTTGTTAGCTGAGCATAATGGTCTGACTTTATGAGCGCATTTCCAAGTCTGTTTAATTGTTGCAAGTTATTTTTACGGCCTCTTTTCTTTTTCTCCTTAGGCATTTTTTGTTTAGATTTTTGCGACGGGTGATAGATCCCAAGCTTATTCTGTGCTTTGGCCTTGACAAGAGCTTCCTGGAAATGTTTTATTTTCCAAGTGCAAGCATCCTCCATACTTCTAAGATCAAGCTCCCCTAGATCTTGATCTTTTAGGTCTTCATCCATAAATTCCTAAGCACAGCTAAACGTGAATCTCGAGGATTCGATGAAGACATTAGCCTAGGTTTAGTTGCTATATCACTACGATTCGCCTGAGCTGGAATATTTTCTGATTCCATTGAGCGCTCAGATGATTATGGAGGTGTATGATCTTGAATCTTGGAATTGTTGATGTTGGTGTCCATGTGCTTCGCTTCAGATGAAGTTTCACCTTGATTGTTCAAGACATCGAAGTTGTTACTAGTAGTAGGAAGATCCTCTTGAAAGTTTTATGGCCCATCTTTCTGATGGTAACATTTTTTTTTTCCATTTTCTTGAATCCTTCTACATATAGCTCCCCATTCTTGGGGTTGGTTTTACACCGTATCCGATGTAATGGATAATCTTTATCCGGATTAAGTTAGCCTGTATCCAGGCCCAGGGAAAAAAATGTCCCGTCTTCATAATAATAATGTGTAAATGTATAATAATTGAATGGATGATAAATTACAATGGATATCGTTGCCTTAAATATGGCGTGGCTATCACATATTGAAGAGACACTTCTCTTCATAAACTATATTTTAATATTATTAATTACTATTAGGAATAGTTACCTATTTATTACTATTTTATTGTTGTAACATTGCCTTCCCCTTAGGAAAGCTTTGTCCTCAAAGCTTAGATTATTGTTGTCATCTTTTCATTCTCGTTTTGTGTTGAAACAATGTCATTACTTCGTTTATGTATTTTTAAGAACTGGTATTAGGTATGTGCTTGGTCTTTACGCAGTATTTTTTCATCTTCCTTTCATTTGTAACTTGAATTTGTACTCCATTAGGTTTATTATTGTTATCCCATTTTCCTTGTACATGAATACAAGGAATATTTTGTGACTGGCCATATCAAGCCTTGTTTTAGAAGTCACTTGTCCTATGATACTTAGGATTTCATCATGTAATGTTTTCATTTTATTATCCTTACGCATTATCTCGAGAAGTAGCATTTCGTGAGGCTTCTCACACTCGAAGTCACCTGATAGTGTTACATTTAGGTTTCTCCATGGTGGTAGAAGAGCTAAGGTAGAAGATGAATCTACAATATTCGATTCCATTGACTTGGATTCCTTTGCATATTGTGTCAAAACCCCAAATTTTCGAAAAATTTAAAACTTTTAAAATAACATATAATCACATTAAAAGCAGTTGTTAGCTGGTTGATTAGTTTTATGCTATTTAAAATGTAACTGAATAGTTATTTAAATACTCTGTACTTTGAAAAGCATTTTTCTTTTCAGCTACTGATTAATTTTCTGTTTGCGACATAAGGTGGTTTGTCGTAAGGGTTGGGCTTACTTAGCTTTCGAGCTAACGCAGTCATTTTCTTCTTTTACAGAAATACAGGTAAGAAGTATGGTTCGATGCTAACAAGTCTTTGAAGTTACAGTTCAGATTTCTGCATACAATTTGTTTAGTAAAAGTTTATACATGCTAGACAGAAGAAATATCAGACTTCTCAAGGTAATATCTTGTTATTTTCTGCTATATTTTCTTTTGGGATTTAATACTCAAAAAGAATTGAATTTTCTCATACAAACAGAAGAAGACTAAACCATATAGGTTCATGAGGTTTAGTAGACTTAGAAATACGAAAACTTTAAATGTTCATCCTTAAGATAATTATAAGAACTTATATATTAATCAATTACCTAACAGCTTATCATGGTAGAAAGATCACAACTTCATAGGTTTTACTTCTTTTAGTCAAAGTTATAATAATAACATTCTATGCTTAGCTTGCATACTGTTTAGTTTTTCAACTGATGAGGACTATTATTAAAACCAATCCATAAATTTTCTTACTGGAGCATCTAAGATCTATGATCTGAAACAAGTATTCCATTTATAGTTTGAAAGTCTACCATTCTTTAGAAGGCTAAACTCATTCTAGAAGTATCATTGGGTTGGAAATCCAAAGCTGTTAAAAATCAAACCTAAACTCATTCTCTTTAATTATTTTATGATGTATCAAGACTAACAACAAAGAAGATAGATAGAGTAATCCAGTTCTATTCTACCCTACTTATGGAGTTTCTTGTAAAATTTTGAGTTTGGGAGTGACATGGTCTAGTTGTCACCAAAAAGAATGTTATGACTATCACAAGGACGAGTTAGTTCTATCCATAAATATCTAATTTGTTTAATTATGACAACCAAATCGAATGATGAAATACCTAATAGAAACACCATTATAATTGTATAAAATTACATACATTAGGGAGTAGATAGGTTTATCATCTTCTTTTGAGACCCAAAAAAATAGTTGGCATAGAGATTGTAAACTATGACAACTAAACAAATACCATAATCTACTATCCTAGGAATCTTTTAAACACATAACAAACCTTTAGGCTTGAGTGCACTATGCTATGGTATAAACCATATAAACACTATGATAATAACAATGGACTAAACTACAAACAATACGTAGCATGGAATATATTAAACAAAACATATTATACAATATGTATATACCAATTACTAATGAATAAACCATACGTAGCATGGAATATATATAATCTTATTACTAATCAAGCGTTGTGGCAATATGATGTAGGTATATACCAAGGTTTATAACTTACTATGGATCATTCCAGTGATGATTTTTGATTGACAACAATCATCGGTCGTGGACTTTGGAGTGAAACCCATATGGTGCCAATTATTAAAAGTGTTACGTGGGTGCATACCAGCCATTCGTTGGCACTATAAGTGGTTGACTGAGCCCTAACTCTTCATTCCTTTTCGCCCTTGGGCCCCTTGGCTGCTCTGCAACTTTTTGGGACCATGCTGTTAATGTGTTGACCGCCATTGCTCCATACATTGCTCTTGCTCCTTGCGAGTTTGAATACTACACTGCTCTTGTTCCTCATGAGTTCAAATACTACACTGCGAGGGTTATTTAGAGTGTTTATCATCATGTTGATTGCCTCTGTGTAAACCACCATTGGTTTACTTGTCTCAAAAGGTGATAGTTCAACCCTTTTTATGCACCCTCCAGTGGATTATCCTTTTCAATAAACGTGGTTGTTTCTGTTAGCCGGTCGGGTGAAAAACAAAAAGAAGAAGGCTGCAATGTTAGGGTTTATCTGGGGTCTCCTTTGTGCTGTAGGTTAAAAGATAAATACCCATCGTTCTGCCATTGAATGGCAGCCTCCTTGCTGGAACAAGTCACGGCTTCACATCGAGGGCTATCAACTGATAAGGTAACACTCATATTTGTTATTTTTCATTGCACAGTAAATTTTATAAGTTATTATTTATCTTTTAAATGAATGCTAACACTCAGCTGTAAATAAATCTTCTTGCAGGTGAACCTGCTACATTTCGATGCCTTCTCCGCATTCAGGGTTACTACTCCATGACCACAGTAAGCCTTGGTCCTTCCATGGCTTATCATCTTTGTCTGCAAATTAAAGATGGCGTTGGGTTGTTACTACGGCTATTCTGTCCTCGTGGTTTTTGAGCTATTTGTTTTATTGTTTTATGCTATGGGTACAACCCTAGCTCTTAAGAGAGCCCTCCGGCTACAGCTGTGAATGTAAAGCTTCGATTTTTAAATACTGTAGGGTTTGTAAATAATTTTCAGGCTGTAAGCCTTCACGTTATTACTGTGTTAATGAGTTTTACAGGTTATAAGCTTGCATGTATATTTTGTTTATGGCTATGGGTTATTAAATGAAATAGAGTTCATTTGTTCTTATGATTATTTGTCGAAGGCAAAGTTTTTACCCTCAGTTCTGCGATATTTTGAAACTGTTTCTCCTTCTTGCAAATTCTTAATACAGTAATGGAAAGCTAAAAAAATAAAAGCATACTTACTGTGTTTTATTTAATAACCCAGCCGTAATAATAATATTACTTGTTCTTCTTATTAAATGAAATTTAAGATGAAGAGACGTTTGTCTCGTTAGGTTACAGCTTAGATTTATATGCTTAAGATCGATTGTCGAGCGTCCTGTACTCAAACCTTTATTTTTTTGGTACATATTTACCTTTGATTTAATTAATGCCTTATTACTTGTTTTAGATCTGTACAATATATAGGTAACCTTCAGGCTTATAATATTGTTTGTATAATGTGGCTGTAGTTAATAAATGTCCATTTATATTTATTTATTACTTAGTCGCAATGATTATATATCTAGGGTTTTAACCTTGTTCTGCAGTTTATGAACAATATTATTTTTATATTTTGATATTCAGTATTATAATACTACTCTTTTGAAATCTTTTAATTATTTCCAATGTCCTTTAATAACGTTTATTTACTTTATAAAACATATTAGAAAACTAGTTCATAAATATATTTTATTTATTTACATTCTATGTATTAATAAACTATGTTTTTATTTGTATATTATTATCCTACTTGTATAACATCATGCTACCTCATAGATACTATAATATAATACTACTCATTGATATATATATATATATATATATTTTTTAACAGAAACAGAAAAATTTTATAAATTTTAAAAAGGCTGTAGCCCAGCCAAGCTTACAAGGAGAAATTCTGAGAAAGAAGGCTGCTGGCCACAAATAAAACAGTCAGCCTTCTTAAAAGATCTTTGAGAAATGAATCCCAAATGTTCCTGTAGCTATTTCGAGAAAAGTACTGCTTACAAGAGTAGACTCTCACAAATTGTGAGCAGAGAAAAATACAGAAGCATAGCATTAAACTGGCAGAGAGGAGTGTCCTTTAATGAAAGGATCCAGTTTCTTCTGAGAGCCCGCACTGATGTTTGAGGCTGCTTCCTTTTCTCTGCGTTCCTTGTTCGTCTTGCGTCCTCTAGTGAGGGGAGAAGAAGGAGCGGAAAAGTCTTCAGAGTTGGAGGTTTCCTCTGTGGAAGGGACCAAGGATGCCAGCCCTACCTGGGCTGAGGTCTCACTGCCCAAATCGATGGGATCTTTCTTCGAGCTAAGGGACTCAGGCGTGGGGTCTTTCGCGGTACCAGGGGGGATACGCACTTCTGAAACCCCTTCTGCTGCTGGTGCTTTCTTTTCCTGGCCTGAACCTGGCTCCAACGTCTCTTCAGCCGCTACTGCTGCTTCTGGCTCCTGGTCATCAAGTTCTTGAAGGGCTTCAAATTTGTTTTTATTGGCTGGGGCAAATTCTTCTGCGGTGGGCACGTCTGATTTGGAGTCCTTTTTCCGGGGAGCCCTTCGCCTATTGGCAACTCGCTGGAAGTCTTCCCCATTGGCTGGGGGAGGAGCCACCGTCACCGGGGCTTTGGGGCAGCTTTTCGTGAAATGACCGTAAACATGGCACCAGAGGCACTTGAAGGGAATATGCTGATAGTCCAGCTCTTGGATGTGACTCCATTCGCCCAGGGTGAGATGAAGGGCTTCCGGGAGCCCTTTCTCGAGATTGACCTCAACACAGATGCACGCACAGGTGTACTGATCCCCTTTAGGTTCCGCACTATCAAGGAAACGACCGAGCTTGTTTCCTATATCAGCAAGGGAGCTTTTCCCCCAAAGATGAAGAGGAAGATGGGGGAGCCGGACCCATACTGGGGCAGCTGTGATCTCTGCTTCAGGATTGAAGTCCAGAGACCAAGGAGCTAAGAATATCCCCCTCGATCCCATAAAGTATGGTCCAGATCTGAATATTAGATCTCGCTCTTCTTTGTTCTCAAAGATAAACACAAAATACCCTCTTCCTGCAGCACATAGAGAGATATGGGAGGGCGCCAGGGAGCTCCAACATTCTGCTATCCATTGGTCCATTTCTTTGGGATTGGGCCACAAACCAGTGAACTTTCCAATGAGGGATTTTTCTGAGAGCATAAGGGCCATGCGGCACAGATCAGAAGGGGAGAGCTCCACAGAAGGGATCTCTTCCATCTTTTTAACAAAATTGGCAGGAGGGGAGGCCTTTGCCCTAGGGCCTGCAGATCTAACAAGAACTCTGAAAGCCTCCACCAGATCCATGGCCCGACCATCGGAGGAATGCATGGCGAAAAACGCAGCAAAAAAACGCGGATGAGAAAGGCAGAAAACGCAGCAAGAAAACGCAGCTCCAGAGCGCAGCACTGCTGGACGCGGAGGATGCAGCTTCAGCGGACTCGCAGGGAAGAGCCGCAGGGCCACACGCATCCTGGAGGACGCAGAGCGGCTAGGGTTTGGCCCTAGCCGCGGAGGAGCCGTCGCGCCTCATCATTTCGCTCGGAGGACCTTTGAGCAGGATATTTGATCTGTCCTACTCATTGATATTACTATGAATATTGTTTTAATATTATTTACCCATTACTTGATTTGGGTTCTTTATTTAATTATAAGGTTTGTATATTTCTTTATATTACTTATTTAATAATAAAGTATAATTTTATATAGTATCTATTTTAAATACCTATATATAAAATAGCATTCAATTACCAGATTTAAAATAGAATAACAGTTATGCAATTATACTTTAACCTAGCTGAATAAATGAGTGTACAGTGACTTGGAAAATTTGCATTCTCTGCTATAATGCAGACTATTACTAAAAGACTTTAACTGTAACATCAATTAGATCTGTAACAGGTAAATACTTAGGTCCTACGATCGATAATGTGTTTATTTAAAAAAAATAGAAGAAAACAATTATAACTTACACTGTAAAAGTACTTAGTCTATCTTTTGATTTTTACAGCTAGTACTTCTAGAAAACAGAGATACAGTACTATAATAGTTTTAAGACTGTAGAAGGATAACTCATGAATTTATAAAAACACTTGTAGTAACTGCAAGTAAACTAGGAAACTCATTTCAGAAGAATACTACTTCTCAACGCTGAGATACTGTGCTAGAGTACGGTCTGGTGATACCAGATGTGGAAAAACACAGTGAATACTAACAGGTTAAATTACTGGTATTTTGAGATACTAATTTTACTGAAACTAACTACTTACTCAAACATATAATTAAACATAACATTCATCCATTCATACTCAGAAATTATAAGGAAATGAATGACAGAACCTATTTAAGCTGTGGACAACAACAGCAATGGGAGGCCGTTCCTCCCTACCATTTCTTGGAGAGCGCTCAGACAACAACTTCTCAGGACCCCCGAGCTTGCTCTGGTCTCCCTGGCTGGAACTAGGTGCAGCAAATCAAATACCAGTCTTCAACTCAGTATTAAATCAGAACTATGAGTCAGTTTTCTCAGTTCAAATAGCTATAATAAGAATCAAGTTACTGCAACAATCCACTCAAAACACTTCCTTACTGTTCTCCCTCTTTCCTCAATGAAATTCCTGAATAACATTCACCTGAATGAATTCTTTCTGGAATGAAATCTGAGCAGCCTTAGCTCTCTTCATTGAGTACTTTTAAAAGATTGCCTAGGTCTTAGTTGGGTTAATTGTCATTTAATGAGCCACCTGCTCAGATTCCACTTTCTTGGGGAATCATGACCCCAAATATAGGGAAGTTTCCACCTGCAACTTAGGAAGTGTTTGAGAATGCTGCCACTTGTCTTTTTCCTTTCCATCTAGTTCCATCCACCAGTTTGACCAGTAACCTCTTTTAACAACTCTCCCATGCTGTTGTCTCCATAATTTATTTATTATTAATATAATATTCTGAATTACACTCCATAACTGTTGACTCTGCTGAATCATCAATCCCTACTTAGGATTAAGTTTAACATAATGTCTCAGAAATATAATAAAACAATTTACATAATTTTACAAAATTGGGGTATGTGACATATTGTAGGATCCATCCTTTGTCATTGTATGGATCATCCTTATTGTCAATGATACTGGCTTGAATCTCATTATGATCTTGTTTGAGCTCATATTTATCAAATATATTATTGGTATCTTGGTCATCCCTACGATATTTAGTCTCCTTGTCATGTTTATTGTCTTGATCAATTTTGTTACTCTCATTTTTGTTGACATAGTGGTCCAACATATCTGAGTTACCGATATGGTCTGTATTAGACCTTAGTTTTTGTAGCATTTTTATTATGGTAATATGGTTCTATGCCATGATGCTCAAGTTTTGTGCCATGGTGCTTATGTTCTGTGTCATCACACACATATTTTCATCTAACTCTTTTTGTTACTCGTGCATGATGTCTACTTTGTCATCAAGTTTTCTTCCTAGTACTAGAATAGCATCTTCTTTGATTTCTTTCTTAAGTGCCTTGTTATTTTTCGTTTCTTCTCTGCATTTTTCTTGGTTGGCAACGAGGGCCTTGATGTCCTTCTCCAATTTCTCAAGTTTGTCTTTCAATTCCATCATAGCTTGGGTCCTTTTATGCTAATGTGTGTATTTGGAAGTTTATTTTGACTTAT
This sequence comes from Pseudotsuga menziesii, assembly GCA_001517045.1. Lineage (NCBI taxonomy): Eukaryota > Viridiplantae > Streptophyta > Pinopsida > Pinales > Pinaceae > Pseudotsuga > Pseudotsuga menziesii. The sequence goes on along the minus strand of LPNX010606825.1, from coordinate 28,737 downwards.
GGAGGAATAAAAGACAACTAATGTCTTTGAAATAATTGACCAATTAATAATAATTATTATAATTATTTAATGTGTTGAAATAAAATAATAAATCTAAAATATTATATTTAAATATTTTATTAAAAGGTGGATTAATAAGTTTTAAAATATTATATAATAATATTAATATTATTATAATAATATTTATTTTATTAATATTGTTTTTGTTTGTAGGGATATGTGGAATGAGGGGGGGTGCATCTTGGGTTGAAGTTGGAAAGCAAAACCATGTGTTGGTTTTACTTTATCTTTTCTGTTTTTACTTTATTTTTCCTTTCTTTACCCTTTTTTTACAATATCCTATATTCTATGGAAACCCTAAAAAATAAATTTACACAAAGTGCAAATAATGGTCAAGGGCCATATAACTCTGATACCAATGTTACACCGTATCCAGTGTAATGGATAATCCGTATCCGGATTAAGTCAGCCTGTATCCAGGTCTAGGGAGGAAGATGTTCCATCTTCAAATAATTAAATGTATAAATGTATAATAATTGAAAGGATGATAAATTACAATGGATATGGTTGCCTTAAATATGGTGTGGCCATCACATATTGAAGATACACTTCTCTTCATAAACTATATTTTAATATTATTAATTATAATAGGAATAATTATGTATTTATTACTATTTTATTGTTGTAATAGTTGGCCATCCTGGTTTTGTTGAGCAGACAATCTCTGAAGAGGTGTCTATGTTCATGACATTTTTGACAACGAAAAGGAACATGCTCATAGTCGAGAGGCTGGAGCCAGTCCAAATATTCATGAGATAGATAGAGTGCGTTAGGAAAAGGGTTTGCAATGTGCATATAGATACATGCATATCCTGGCATATGAGGTGAATTTGTTCATTTTAGTCTGATCAACCGACCTAACAGAGGTTCCAAGTGTGTTTCTGATTTCTTTGATAGTCTCATTGTCCTGGTATTCTTGCAGAAGAGAGAACATTCGGATCCATACTAGATCCCATGAGAAGTGTTCTTTTTCTGGACTGAACCTTTCCGTCCAATTGCCGAGATGAAGACCAACCAAATTGAAGAATTAAGTACCACCTTCTTCAACTCTTGATTTATCATCAAGATGATGAAAAATGATGGTAAAGAAACCTTTAGATCCAAGTTGTAAATCGAAGTGTGCCTTCAGTTTCCATTTAGCTGTAATCCAGCCATGCAAGGCTTGTTCAGTTGTCCAAAATCCCATGAATTTGCTTATGAGTGCGTGCTATTTCATCTTTTGTGCACATACATTGATCCTTTCAGCTAGGAGATGAAGGAAAGGTCGATTCTCAGTTCTAGCAATGCAGGTTTGGGTGTTGGACTGCTCTTTTTCCTAAACCTTTATCGGTGGTTTACCTGGAGTATTCCAGCCCTGGTTACAATCACAAATCAAAATTTCTTCAGATCCGATTTGAATAGTGATGGGTGTTGAAGATGCATACCGGCCAGCTGGATCTCCACCTTGATTTTTGGGGATATTTTGGGATGGGTTTGCGACCCCTCCCCGTGCTAGTGCCATGAACAACTGTCAAGAAATGCAGATGAGCAGGTTACAGCCTAAATTAGATTATGATCTCCAAGAAATTATGAGGCTAAACAATATTAAGCGTTATAAGCGAATCAATTTCTTTTAATGAATGTCATCTTTTATTAGAAGTTATAAATAACTATTTTTTTGTCAATTTTTCTAATGAAAGCATATATTTATAATTTTTCATTCAATATTTTTACTTTCAAGCATTAGGAAGACTTGTGTTATTAGATACTTTGCATCTATACTCTAAGGTTGTTTTGTTTATAACTAGGTTTCTTAGGACTTATAGGCATCAAAATTCCATCTTGTCATCATTCCTTACCTTCCCAAAGTTTCCTAGGCATAAACCTCTATCCCTAGTGAATTCCTTTCCCCCTATTGTTAGGTTGTATCCCACATCTATCCCTAGGTCTATTTTGGTATTCCCATTCACATCATACATCACCATGCATTAACTCATGCATGGTTTAAATGATAAGATCATAACCATTCTACAATGTTCACTAATGGGGCCTTGTCCTTGAGATTCTCATCAAAAACATAATTATAATTACATTTTGATTACATCAAGGTAGGGGTCAAGATGTATACTACATCCTTCCCCCCCTTGAAATAACACCGTCTTCGGTGTTCCTATTTTGATAGCATTTTTCAAGATGCATTTACTTTTTCTATATGACTCTTGCTATTTCTAGTTACTCTTTCCAACGTTGAAAGATTTCCATATCTTCAATATTTCATTTGGAAGTCTTCAAGGTTCTCTGCCTCAAGTAACGTGTGCTTTACAATAAACAATAAAATATTTTCTAGAACCTTAGTGTGAAACATGTACATATGTATTGATGAGTTAAAATAAAAATTAAGAATATATGATTCATATGTAGAAGTTCTATTTAATGCATTTTGTCTCTACCTCTTGATCACAACTCATAAGAATTCAGCTTTACTTTGAAATATTTACCTCTTGATGATAACATGGTATTCTTGTGACTGCACATCATAATATTAATATAAAATTTATGATCTACAATAAATTCTTTGATGCATTTGTATTTTGTGGCACATAACTTTGCCGTATTGAACCTTTATATCCATAACTTTGGTATGGTGGTACTTTTCTTCAAGTACCTTTAATTATTCCCCTTTGCTTCACAACATAAGTATTCATATTAAACTAACATAACATGTGCATAATCATAATTTTCTCATATTCTCTGAAACATATACTAATTAAAAGCATTACTAATGCACATAACAACTATCATTTTATCACATTGTCACACAATGGTTCACCTCATATATAATTTTGCAATCAATCATATTATGATGCACAAAATACAAAAACTAATATTCCCACACATACCTCTTGTATGGCATTGATGTTCCCAACATTTCTTGGCTGAAGTATTCTTTCAAATGATGGTCATCTCCTCACAGAACTACTAGTTCACGTGTAGGCCTCCTCACCTTGTATATATTCAATTCTTTCATATATGAGAATAGTACCATATGTTGGCTTTTAAAATCTCTTTTAGGATGTGTATACAACCAGGGTGTTCCCACAATTGCTTCTCATAACATTTATTGTTCAACCATTATCATATTTATCAATTGATTTGTTCTTAACATTAAATCTCAATTTCAAATCTTATTACATCATGTAATGATTCTACACATGTACCAACAACCAATCCACCCGCTTCCAGTATATTAGTAGTATTCTTGCTTTAATGCGGTTCAATGTACCATGAATTTAACAACCATTCCTTGGTTTAGTATAGGAAGAATACCTATCCTGCATACCAGCTACAGAATAGTCGATACCTAATTGGGTGTTTCAAGTACCTCTTAGTGCACCAGGCATTGGAACAAACTACGGTATTTTAGACTACCTCTGAGTACTTTGTACTGGAATATGACATACCTCTACTGCATATTCATACCTCATTCATTTCTAAGATAATCCATTATGTACAACAACTACAGAATAATCAATGCTTGATTGGGTATTTCAAGTACCTCTCAGTGCACTAGGCACTGGAATAATTACAACACTCCAAATTGTCTCTCAATGCTTTGTATTAGAATTCAACATACCTCTACTGTTCATTCACATTCTTGTGATTAGTATATTGTATTGGAACGCAACATACCTCTACTGGACATTCACACCCGTGTGAATACTTTCACAATTATATTTGTGTTTTCTTTCCTTGAACCGAACTAGGTTTCTTTTAAGTTTTCTTTCCTGAATTCAATTAAAATTCACCCATTACTTTGGTTTTACAAATACCTCCATTAAGTATTTCAAATGGAAGGTCACAATGAAATAATTTCCTTCTGTAGTTCTAAGAAGATACTATCCCAACCATACTCTAAAGTATAATTATGCACATACATTGCCTCGATCATTGATAGACTAACCCTTCTATCAAATAACTTTAACTCTTATGATTTCAAAAGATAAGGATGATTAATCGTACACACCCCATGCATACCAAATACCCACTTTATTCCATATGTATTGCAGGTAGTCAAGTGTTCCGCTTATGCAACCATACTATTTATTTGTATATTTTCTAATACCAAATACAAAAGAAAGTCTCTATTTTGAAATATCAAACTTCTCAAACAAGACTTAGCCACATAATAACATTAATAAGTAAGAAAATACAAGATTTGAACTTCATGGGAGATTTCTCTTTTACAAACCTATGAATCCCATCTTCATCCTATTCTTTATCATGTAATCAATAATTCCACAACCCTTGATTCTTGCTAGCACACAACTTAATATAGATGGGTTCATTTCAATACTTAACCATACATTTCTAGAATCTAGGAGAGTTTGGATTAATCCCATGCTTTGGTTAAGTAGGAAATCCTAGATTAATTCTTTAATGCAATAGGATGTACTATTGACCCTCATATAGACTATGTTCGCATTTTGAGAGGGAAATGATTAAGTTATGCAACCTCATACATTCATCACATTAAACAAACAATTATACATGCAACAATGCATACAATTACTAAGGAATTTGTTCCACATAGATACAAATTATGCAGATTGCCTTGCATAAATCCTTAACTTATCTTCCTCACATCACTTACATACACACACTTGTTGAAATGGTTTAGATATAATGTTTTGAAGGAAGTAAGGATGAAAGAATACATACACCCATGTGTACTTGTCATGTCGCATACCATTCAAGAAATTGGATATTCATCTTATGCAATCATATGCATATTGTTTACATGCTTCAAATAACAACTCTAACATTAAATTTTAACTTCTGTAGCCAATGACACATCTATAGTGCATAGGAATCTCATCAAAATCATCTTCCATATAAATCTCATTCTCGTTTCATTTCTCATCCTTCAAGGTTTCATATTCAGTCATGAAAATTTAAATATACTTTTCAGTAGACATGCATATCGAGGTAAACAATAAACGACCATTTACGTACCTGATTTACTTGAATGTCCAAAACACTTTACCATCACTTTTAGCAACTTTATCAATATTACTCTTTCTCCATCCTTGAGTAAAAGACCATTTGTCTTTCTTTTCTTCTCGTGCTCATGCTCTTTAAATACACAAAGATTGGAATTAATCATGGTCTTTTTTTTAAAGAGAAATCGTCCCATTATACCCACAATATGAAACACTTATATGAATTAAGGGTCCCAAAGGATGGAATATGTCCTCTGAGTAAGGTCGCCCTCTTTCTACATAGAAAATTTTTATTTATATTAAAGGATCCCAAAGATGAGATATGCCCTCTTAGTGAGGTTGCCCTCTTTCTATATGGAAAAAGTTTATTGAGTATAAAAATATTACAAAATAAGAGCACTGGGTTTAGCAGTATCTTCTCTAAAATGTGCCATCCTTCCACCGATGCAGAGTGTCCCCAAGGTAGGTCACCCCTTCCCTTTTATACATAAACATGATTAATATCTTTGTCTTTGTGCACCGCCCTATCTTCTCAAGGACCCTAAACATGATTAATATCTTTGTCTTTGTGCGCCGCCCTAAACCAAAAGTTTATATATATATATATATATATTCCATAACATAAACCAAAGTTCTTATTCACAAGGATATATATATTAAGATCCATAAAAATTACTCTTAACTTATAAGCAAGTTTTATTAAAATGGGTCCAGTGATTTCATATTTTGAGGATAAACAATATTGAACTTTATAAGGGAATCAATTTCTTTTAATGAATGCCATCTTTGAGTAGAAGTTATAAATAACTTGTTTTTGTTAAACTTTTTAACAAAAGTATATACTTATAATTTTTCATTTAATATTTTCACTTTCAAGTGTTAGGAAGACTTGTGTTATTAGATGCTTTGCATTTATAATTTTAGGTTGTTTTGTTTGTAACTAGGTTTCTTAGAACTTATAGGCATAAAGATGACATCTTGTCATCATTCTTTACCTTCCCAAAGTTTCTTAGATATAAACCTCTTCTCCTAGTGGATTCCTTTACCCCTATTGTTACACTGCAACCCACATCTATCCCCTAGGTCTATTTTGTTATTCCCATTCACATCATGTATCACCATGCATTAACTCATGCACGGTTTAACTTATAAGATAGTAACCATTCTACAATGTTCACTAACGAAGTTTCCTTGAGCTCCTCGTGAGAAACATAATTATAGTTACATTTTGATTACATAAGGTAGGGGTGAAGAGGGGTATACACACACAGCCTCAAACATGACAATATTACTCACAAAATCAAACTAATTGGAAAATCAATGCTGACATTGCTAGCATCATCTCTAAATTATAGTCTCATGTGTCCAATTCAAGATGTTATCAACTAGGGGTCTGTTATCTAGAATTTGATTCTTCATGACTATTTACTTGAATCCTTGAAATATTTCACCTGTAATTTCTTGAATAATATTGAAATACCATGGATACCATAGTTGGATACTAGAAATGTATATTATAGATAAAATATTTAAACTTGCTAAATTCCCCACACCAAAAGCAACATAGTTTAACATAAGTAATGTAACAACAACTTGCAGTCCAACTTTAATTTGTGACCATATTCACCACAATATACACAAATTACGTCTATACAAATTATAGTTAACAAATTTAACAAAATCCTAAGTCCAAATATCAAATCCCTTTTTCTTGCAAAATTCTTTCTTCCTAGAAAACTTATCGAGAACCTCATGGATAAATATCCCACATATTAGATTTTTCAAATGAAAATCATCATTTTCTTTCTAATCATCCAAGATGTCTAGAAATATGATAAAAGCACAAAAAAATCCAAGAAAAAATTGAATTCTAAATCGCGTTGTCATATGTTACCTTAATTCAAAAATAAAAGAACTTCTAACAATCTGGAGGAAAAAAAACCCAAAATATAATTAGAGCCACACCTAAAATCCAACCCATATTTAGAATGAGAAGAAAACTGCATATGCCCTAATTTACTTTAGGAAGCAACACCTTTGACCTTTGAAGTTACATGTTTGAATCAATTTTCAGCTTGTGTCGTGCTGAAAATAATATCCTCCTTCTTAATAATTAAAAAAATTATTACGAATAGAACATAAATATGTAATACCTTGTACGAGGAAATAAGATAAAGTAAATAAACTTATCAAGAGGTCTTCCTAGTTACATGTTTGAATCAATTTTCAGCTTGTGTCGTGCTGAAAATAATATCCTCCTTAATAATTAAAAAAACTATTACGAATAGAACATAAATATGTAATACCTTGTATGAGGAAATAAGATAAAGTAAATAAACTTATCAAGAGGTCTTCCTAATGAATATTTTTCTTTTATAAATATCCCTTCAGATCCATAATAATTTTGCATAGCATCTCATGGAAACAATATGATGATTAGTACTACCTTTACATCGAACCCTATGAATTTGAAACGTACTAACACACACCACAAAACCCGTTGTTCATGCCCCACCCTACAAGAGCTTTAGCGTGCTAGCACTTATTCATTCAACTAAAAGTGGAGTCTCTTCCTCTACGTGTGCCTTCTTCACACAACTATTTATTTATTCTATGAAAAGGTTGGATATCCTCCTTAATAACCATCATATTTTGATCCAGTAGATATCTTGGAAATAGTGATGGATAATGGAAACTATTGTGCTCGATTTGGTCTCAATAATTTATTAATATTTATGGCAAGGTTCAACATATGTATGATTTGTCCTAACAAAAAGAGATTTAAGGAAATATTTCTTCATCTCTTCTGCTCCATAATACCTACTTTTGGATGGAAAAATAGCTTCATGTCCTTCATGGCTAGACATGAATTTATACAACTCATCCTAAAGTTCCTTAGGATACCTATCATGCATGCTAAGTGGATTAGCCAAAAGGAAGATAGATTTTAAAACCACCCCTTTTCCTCATCACTACTATATATTTTAGTTCAATAGCTTTATCGAATCTCTCTTGAAGATTGAAATTAGGAATATGAAGCATCTCTCTATACCAAATACAGTCTTCAAGATTTTGTTTTATCCACCATATTTTGCTTTAATGTTTCCATGGCCAGTGAAAGAATCCTCGTATGAAATTTATGAGATATATCTATTCCAAGAAGATGAGATGGTGGCAACCTAGATGGGGACATTTGTATTGCATTCCTAGAAGTTTATGTTTGAGGTGGATTATTTTCCTCAAAACTCCCTAGGGTTGGGATGCTTGTTCTAAAGGAAATAGTTGTGATATACAAGGGAAACTAGAATTCATGAAAATAATATTGGGACTATGCTATGAATCAAAAGAAATATACATTTTTTCAAAATAAGGCACATTAGCTCTGAAATCAGCAGGAAAATTGTGTCTATCTCCAGCATGATGTTCCATATGAAAATTACAAATGATTTGGGGAGGGAAAAGTTAGGCCTCACTTAGGGATGACAGGAAGACATCATTTTAGGAGGAAAACTAGCCTTTGTGTTGAGAGATTGACTATGCTTAATAGTATGTTGGGAACCTACTTAAGTTAGCTAGAAGATTATTCACTCAATGTGTAAACTTTGTAGGAGATGGAGCTTAACTTAACTTTAGAAGTGAGTTAGGTTGAATTATTGAAATGCAAGAATGGTACTTTGGTTCATTACTTGACTCTTACCTATTATTATTGTAGTTTTCTAATGATTGTAAAGGCCTTACTTCATGTGAATTTGGAGGTGCCAAAGCTCTAGTATCACAAATTGAAGAAATATTTGGTATCATCAAAGAGATAGATGTTAGAATATTTGTTTAAGAATAGTATGCTTTATTAGCATAATATATTTCTCTATATGCATACCCAATTCTTAGCACCGACTTCTCGAGACCACTGTTTTTGTATATAAAATCCAATTTTCCTCATCAAAATCTAGCAAAGATCCATCCCCATTACCCTTGTCAAGTGAAGCTTGTAAGTTTGACATAGCAGCCTTCATCTCCAGGGAATCAAATTTTATATCTAGTTGTTTGTTATCCTTAATAATTGGCATAACCTCCTCACCCATTGTAATGCTTGTCCAGATCTAGATAATTATTGCAGCACTAGAAAGGGAAGGAGGAATGTTCAAATTCGGGTGATCTAAAACAATGTTATATCTCCTCATGCTGATTTGATGGAGAGCATTAGCAAAGTCATGATCACCAAATATAAGCAAATATTTTGCGGGTGTAGAATTTTCCACTTCCTAGAAGATCATATCAACTAAATTCATTTTGTCACTGACATATTTAATGCGTGCTAGCACGTGATTGAGGGCTATGCTAGTACCAGAGAGTATGTGCTAGATATTTGCTGGTAATTTGTGGGTGTCACCAAAAGCACTAATAGAGAAAGGACCTCTGTAAGAATTATTGGAAAGAGTTAAGCTTATATTCCATGCAACTGCATGAGGATTCACCCCATTGGGAACCAGGTAATTCTTCAAATCCTCCACATCTAATTACTTGAGTATCATTTCCAAGTACATGGTAGATATTAACATTTTTAGGAATAGTAGACTTGTGTATAACATTGACAGAAAAAAATAGGTGATCTAGATAGGACCATTGCAAGCCAAGCACTAACGAATTCTTTACTTCAAGGAGATATAACATACTTGAGCTATGTAAAGGTTTTCCTCTGCGGTTATAGATGTACTCATTCTTTAATCTGTACCTTTAGGTTAGTGAAGGTGTAAGAGGTAAGGCTCAAATGGCCAATATTTATAAATCAATAAACTAGTCTTCAAAGGAAGATTGATAAATGCCATTAACACACTCAAATCGAGTCTAAACCAGACACCATAGTATCATGAATACTTGAGGCTCTAAAAATTAATTGGGCAGTCTGTAAGTGGTTCTAGACATCTGGGAGCGAGGAACATACCTGCTAGAGGAAAAAAAAATGTGTTCAAGTTAAAAAAAGAGAAGGTGCAACTGGTGTTAGGAGAGGACATAGTTCTAAGTTAAAATAGTGACATGCAAACTTGTAGAAATGGATCTAGGGTTAGAGCTTCCATATTTAGTAGATATTTTTACTCATCCTTGGAGCTACTCTCAAACCTTATATTATGTAAAAGTGTCATTTCGCTACAATTTCTGTCACATATATAGGAATTTGATGCTCTAGTGCTCAGTAGGGAAGTTGTATACCAAGATAAAGTATCAACATGATCTAGAACCTTAGAAAGGATCAGCTTCTAGTGGTAATGGGGATAAATAAGAAAATTAAGAGGAGAATAATTGAGGGATATCTAGTCATGCTGTCAATCTCTTTCTATCGAAGAAGAGCCCCATTCATCCAACATTATTCTGTTGAAGGACTACAAGGAAGATACTCAATACATGCTGACAAAATATTTGGATCATGAGAAAGAAATGGAAAAATACTCCATGCAATTGTCCCCTTAATCTAGCAAGAGATTATTTTCTCCTTCCATTCCATTGATATATAAGTATGTGGGAATTGGTGGTGGTGAAAGATGATCCCTTGGGGGTTATTCTCCTAAGCTATACTACTATTCACCAGACAATATCTAGGTGTTCGTCCTTCTTTATTAGGAAATTGGCAAGTTGGTATCACTAAGCTTTGTCCCAAGTTATAGCGATACTGCAGGACCTGAACTCTTTATGCAACAAACTAGGTGAGGTGGGGGGGAAAGGAAATAGTATCTCTATGGATAAAAATGGTCCATCCTTCTCCATATTAGACATCAAACTAGCTCTTAGTCAGGATTCACTCTCTAATCCAAGTCTTAACCGAACCTTCGATACATTAATGTTAATCCAAAGGTCGAGAAATGCACCAAGAAGGAAAGGCTAGGAACTTTCCCAAAAAACATCTAAATACCATTTGCGTCAAATGAAGATGCAAGACATAGGGAGGTTGTATGGGTTAGAATTAGAAGTAGATAATTATAATACAACTTCCCAAGGAAGGTAATCCACTCTAACATTGACTCAAAATAAAGTAGAGCATGAGATAGAAGTGATAAACAACTCTCCATTTTAGGGACCCTTAGAGCAAGGATGACTTTGAACAAATGTGGTTAATGAAAATTATCTCGATCAACATTCGGGGTTTGAGTGCCTCTAATTTTTTTTATCCCTAACAAATATTATTAATATGCAAAATCCATATATTTTACTAATTCATGAGACTATGATAGATAGTGATATATCTAAAAACATTATATTTCCCCAAAAACTGGAATTTTATAGCGTTGGACTCGGATGGTAGATCAATGAGACTCATAACTAGTTGGAACTCTTCCTTTCAACTTACTAAATTTCTACATGTTGAATGCATACATTTTGACTAAATTGCATTCCTTGGTGATAGGAAGTATTATCTCCTTGATCAAAATCTATGAACCATATAGTGACAGAAAGGAGTATTGGTATGTTTTATTAGCCAATATTTTCTCAAGAATCAACTCATCATAGTGGGAGGTGACATAAACTTTGCTACTCTAAGAGATGAGATATGGGGATGGATAAGATGGACCCATTAGCATATTATATCATCTATAACATGGAAACAAAAATTTATATGACATGGAACCCATTCGAATAGTCCCAACTTGGAGGAACCTAAGATCGAGCTCTCAAGAAATATTTATAAGACTTAGTAAATTCTTAATTTTTGAGAATTTTCCAGTAGTATAAGCCCGAACAAGTACTTGGGATGGATCGGGAGGTATCTTAGACCATTCCCCCTTTTTATTCAATTATATATGTATGAAATATCACCAACTCATCTTTTGTCTTGATGAAACTTTGTATATCCGGTCCTTGGCTCAATTGACAAGTATTTTTTGTGTTTATATGTCCATTGGCCTGGTGTTAGTGCATGTGGTGTATGTAAATACTCATTATTAGTCATGGATGATGAAACTATGGTTATATTGCATTTTTAAGGAATTTTGTAAAAATTTGTAATGAAGGCAGACTTACCAACCATGTTTTTGGCATTTTGATAGACAAACTATGCAGAAGCCACCTATGTTTAGAATCTTTAAGCTCAGTGATGTAGTTTTATGTGTAGAAAATTTTATAAAAAAATTACTAATATTAAATTTCAGAATCTAATTAGAAAAGAAATTAGAGCATTTATTAAAAAAATATCACATAGATATATTAAGTACCCTTAGAGTAGGATTTGGTAGTGAGGAAAGGGAAATTTTCTTTAAAAGTCCTAAGAATTCCTCATATTTGCTCTTCAAACAATTCGTATAATTGGCCTCTATGTCCTCTTTGCATTCTTTTAATTGTCTTTATTTCTACATTTTTCTCTTCAACCTCTGCTAATCCTCCTTCATGGAAGAGGTCTCCATTTCGGTTCTCAACAAATGCATAAAGAAGGTCTGCATGGATATCAAAGCCTCCGGGACCTGGTTGGATTTAGTTTTTTCCATAATACACAATGAGATTATAGAGATTAAAATGGGGGAATCATTAATGTGAGCTATGGACGTAAGAAGATCTATTCAGAGCCTTTGGATTATTTCGATGAATTCTTCTTATCATTATTGAGTTTTGAACTTGTTTTGCTGCCACGTGTTTGAAAGGGTTTTACAAAATGTAACACATAGTTTATTTTAGTAATGGTTTTACAAAATGTAACATTGTTTGTTTTTGGTAAGGGGTTTTAAAAATGTAACACATGGTGTTTTTTAAGTTATATATATATATATATATATATATTATTCATATAGTGTTTTTGTACATATATAATCTCTTCACCAATGAGTTTTAGTTTAATTGGTTTTTGTGGGGTTTAGTCTCCATTAGGTATTGGGTTGGTTTATGTGGGGTTTAGTCTCTATTGGATCTTGGGTTCACATATCATGGGGAGGGGTTGAGGATGAGACCCACTTGGGGAATAGTTCACTTAGTTCTTCCATCTAGCATTCGATCTAGCTCCATCCTAAACTCAACCTTGCTAAAAAAAACAATTATGACCAACTATCAGGTTTGTGAATGGTAGTGGTTGAATCACAATATCTCACATGCATTTTGATGTTCATGGGTATCATTTGTGGCATGTTTGAGTTCTTTTGGATGGATTTTAAGAATTTCAAAATCTTTTCTTTTTAGGCTGGGATTTCTTTTCACATTAATTTTTTTTCATTCTAAATTATATGTTTATTTTAATTTTATTAGTTTGTGAGTTATATGACATTGTCATTATGTATGATGATTATGAGACAAATATAATATACATGCATTAAAAATTTTGTCAATTTGGAAATTGGTTGGGGGTGTAAGTTTTTAGAATAATGAGATAATCCTACCTCTATGACTATAAGATCTCATCTCTTTCTTGAGTGTTATCTTATATTGATTATGAGGTTTGGTATGCAATATTGTACACATATCAATGCACCATGATCTTTATACCAATTGGGTTAGTGACAAGGTAATAGTGTCTCCTACTAAAATAATGGTTGATTAGTTATAGGGTGAGTATGCTTTACTAGTTCGACCTTCCCCACCTCCCACATAGTACTTGTTGTGTGGGTGTGTATGTGAAATAGTGGTTGGGTATTCCTATTATGTGACAACTTGGACTTTCTTTTATGACTATAAAATCTCATCTCCGTCACTCTATTATAGACATTACCATTGTTTCAAAGTCAATATGGTTCTTTTCCTAGTTACATTATGTGTCCTAACAATCTAAATGAAAGAAAAACCAACTTGAATTAAGAGGGGAAAGGGGAGAAATGATACATGAAATGAGAAGATGTGAATCACTTCTATGAAGAGGCAAGAAATTGAACCTCCAATGATGCTCCTAAGTGCAATATTTTCCTTGCAAAAAAACTGGAAATTGTCTGCAAAGCAATGTAATGCCTGGTTAGCTCAAGCTTTCCCTCCTCCCCCATGGGACGTGATGTGTGGGTGTGTGAAACCATTGTTGGGTGTGCCTATCATATGACATCTTTAATTTATTTTATGACTATAAATTATGAGCCATATTATTAATATGGGGAAATGAATGTGGAGGTGAAAAAGGAGTAGTCTAAGTATGCTAAGTACTACTAGACTCAAGGTATGATGGTTGAATCTGACTGAGAGGCTTGGGAATTTATTGCAAAGTCAAAATTACCAGTCCTTCAAGGGAATCAATAAACATTGAATCTTTGGTTGCCACAACTTTCTTCCAAGAAGCATGATGTCTGGGTAACTGCGAGGCAATAGGTAACTTAAAAAAAAATGTACCTTGGAAGTTGTTCCCCTAGGTGATTTTTCCTAAGTAACTAGGAAAGGGGGATATAAAGTGACCCTTGCATTAAATAACTTGGGATAAGCATTTAATTCAACTTTAGTGATTAAAGTGACTTTTGATAGATTTAAGTGAAGTGATTGAAATTAATTTCATGAGACTTAAAAAATGCATTAATTCTCAACCTCTCATCTAATTGACTTTGATCCCTTGGATTAGATGACCCTTAACTTACCACTATAATTCAAACAAAAGGAAAGGGAAAGGAATTTTCATTCATTCCGGTTGAATAAGTTTTTGAGAAAGAAGTCGACTTGTTGTAAGAAGGAGCAACACAATGCAACAAGAGAAGGAAATGTTGGGCATACAAATCGAGACAACCATACTCGAAATTTAATATACACAAATTCCAAGGTGAGTGTTACAACTTTAATTACTTGATTGGGAGCACAAGAATCAAGAATAAATACAACAACATTTAATTGCAGAGGTCATACAATAGTGGGCATGATTTTCCATATTTCTTGGCACAAATTTTGAGACATACTTGGCATGAAATTCAAGACCGCAGTTAGGTGAATCAGTAAGCGTGAATTGTGAGAAGGAGAAAATTGTTATGGCTGTGAGAATTGATGGTTGTACAAGCTGGTATAGTAAGGGTGTACATAGAATTTAATTGGTAGGCTTTTGTAGATATTGTCTACAAAGTTGATGAGGCAGCATTTGCACATAGTTCGAGGAAGTCTACTGAGTTGCTGGTTGAGATAAGTTCATATTGGAAATATCATTATTTTTTTGTACCTTTCATTCTTAGAAATACAATTTAAAATAACTCCCTCAAACAGGATTTCCCATTTTGGGTTTTTCCTAGGCAATTTGCTAAAAAATACCCATGTATGAAATTTCATGGTGTACAAATCTTTTTAATTTTCTAGCTATAAAATGATGTTCTTAGTGTGCTTCAAGGTATAATATTTTTATGTTAAATTTACAATACTCATTTAACTCGGTTGGGTATCAAAATTTTCATTAAATTTGACTTGAAACTGGGTTGTGTTTGAACAACAAAAGCTTTCATGGTATCAGAGCTTAGGGGAAGATTATTGCATTTAAATTTTTGGACTGTCATTGAGCTTCTTTTGTCAGCGGGAATCACCTTGTTGAAATTTGAATTTGCATTGAAATGGCTAAAGGACTTAGGTTGTCAGATAGGCTTGATGGGATAGGAATTTTGTCCCACAGAATGCTAGAATAGTGCTTATCTTAGAGGAAAATGAATTATGGAATGAAGTGGTTTACAATACACAAACACACCCAATTCAAATTCCAACTGTCATCAATGCACAATAACTTGCTACCTTCAACAGAAAAAACATGAAATCTAGATGGATAATTCTAGACACATTTGAAGATCATGTTATCCCACATATCTCTAGTAAAAACCGTGCATATAAGATGTGGGATGATTTGAACAAATTGTACCAAAGATCAAATGAGAACTGGAAACTGGTGTTGAGGGAAAAATTAAAGAATATTAAGATGGCCAAAGAAAAGGGAGTGATTTCTTATATAACTAGGATATCTCAGGGGAGAGATGAGCTTGCAAAAATTTGGAAAGTTGTTTATGGAAGTGAGCTAGTGTGAATAGATGTGAATGGGGTTCAAAATCCTTGGGACATAATCTGGGATGATTTCGTGTAGGAGGATACCTTGAGAGGTTTTTTGCAGAGTATCTCTTTCAATGGTAGGGAGGATGAGGAAAATATGGATTTGATTGCAAAAGGAAAGAAGAAGTCCATAAAGGGCCCCAAGCAGGGTGGGGATAAGAAGCAACATCAACAGGGTGGAAAGAAGAAGGAATTGAGAAAAATCAAGTGCTTCGGTTGTCAAGCGTTTGGACATTATGCCTCATAGTGTCCAAACAACAAGAAGAAGGAGCATCAAAAAACAACTTCAATAGAGATTGAGGAGTACACAATGCAATTCGAGATAGAGTTTTCTCTCTATTCTGGGCATGTTGAGAGAGAGAGAGAATCCATCATCACCAATACAGACATAGATATTGAGAGGGAGTATTCTTTCTTGGTATATTGATAGTGGAGCTTCAAGCCAAATGACATGTGCTTGGGAGGAGTTCTCTAATCATTCACATGCAGGAATAGATTTGAAGGTTGTGTTAAGAGATGAAATAGTTGTCATAGATGTTGGGCATGGGACAATTACATTTTAGAGGGATTCCATGACTCCCATGAACTTGAGGGATGTGTTGTTTATCTTTGGCCTGAAAAAGAATTTGATATCAGTTTCCATGATTGAGGACAAAATACTTGGGGTGTCTTTCTTGGATGTACATGTGCATTTTTTCCCCAAGACTATAGGACCATCTACCTCTTACACCATTGGAGTCAAATTTTGAAAGTTGTGCAATCTCTTATTTCATCCCCAGCATGCTTTGATACATAAAAGAAACAATGATATTTGTGAGCTGTGGAATAAGAGGATGGCTCATTTGCATCATCCAACTCCGAGGATGTTGAGGGACATGGTTACTGAATAATCCTCAATTAGAGAAGTGATTTCCAAAGCAGCAAAAATGGGTTGGAATATCCATTAGATGGACGTGAAGACAACATTTCTCAATGGACATTTACAAGAGGAGGTATATTTAGAGTATCCCCAGGGCTTTGAGATCCATGGAAGGGATTCCCATGTATCCAGTATGAAAAAGGCCTTGTATGGGATGAAACAAGCTCCCCAAGCTTGGTATTCTAGGATTGATGCTTACTTTCTATTGATGGGATTCCAAAAGAGTGAGGTCGATTCCAACCTTTACTACATTGTGGTTGGTGGAGTTTCACTCATTATTTTTCTATATATCGATGACTTATTTATCACAGGTGAGGAGCACCTCATTACAACTTGCAAGAGGGATATTTCTTTGGAGTATGAGATGAAAAATATTGGGCTAATGCATTATTATTTGGGGATAGAAGTTTGGTAGGACTGAGGAACCTGGTCATATTTTCCTAGGACAAGGAAAGTATGTAGTTGATGTATTCAGGAGATTTTAAATAGAGGAATACAAGCTGATGGCCACACCAATGATCAACAACTGGAGGAAGATTCATGCTTCTGTGGGATAGTTGGTGGATCCTACTTTATATCATCATCTCATTGGTTCATTGATGTATCTGGTCAACACCAGGCCTGAATTGTATTTTGCAGTGAACAATCTCAGTTAGTTCATGGTGGATCCCAGGAGATTTCACTGGGTAGCTACAAAACATGTGTTGAGATACCTTGCAGGGGCAGTTGATTATGGTTTGGACTACAGGATATTGGGTGGAGTTGGTTTGGTTGGATTCATAGATTCATATTGGGAAAGAAGTATGATTGACCAAAATATCACTTATTGTTGTTATTTTAGTTTGGTCTCGGCAACAATGTGGTGGTTCAGCCAGAAACAAAAGTTTGTTGCTTTGAGTTCTGATGAAGTTGAGTACATGGAAGCCACTAGGCTAGTTGTGAGTCATTATGGATTCACAAGTTGTTGGTATATTTGTTTGATCGGGAGCTTAGATCCACAATGATTTACTACAACAATTAGATTTTCATTTAGCTCTATGAGAATCCATTGTTCCTTGATAGGTCCGATCACATAGAGATCGGATACCATTTCATCCGATATTTTTTTTCAGAGAGGAGCTATTGAGTTATGGTACATATTCACTGATGAGAAGGTAGTAAAATTTCTCACAAAATCCTTGGGGAATGGAAGTTTGTCTTCTTTAGGGACAAGTTGGGAGTGGTGAAGAACAACTTCCTTGGTAAGAGGGAGTGTTAAAAAAAATTATACCTTGGAAGTTGTTCCCCTAGGTGATTTTTCCTAAGTCAATAGGAAAGGGGAAATAAAGCGACCCTTGCATTAAATGACTTGGGATAAGAATTTAATTCAACTTTAGTGATTAAAGTGACTTTCGATAAATTTAAGTGAAGTGAATGAAATTAATTTCATGAGAATTAAAAAATGCATTAATTCTCAACCTCTCATCTAATTCATTTTGGGACCTTGGATTAGGTGACCCTTCTTTTACCACTAGAATTCAAAAAAAAGGAAAGGGAAAGGCATTTTCATTCATTCCACTTGAATGAGTTTTTGAGAGAGAATTTGACTTGTTGTGAGGAGGAGAAGCAAGACACAGCAAGAGAAGGAAAGGTTGGGCACACAAACTGATACATACATACTCAAAATTTAATGTACACGAATTACAAGGAGAGTGTTAAAGCATTAATTAGTTGATTGGGAGAACGAAAAAATAGATAATCTATACAACAACATTTAATTGCAGAAGTCGTACAGTAGTGGGCACAATTCTCCAAATTTCTATGCACAAATTTTGAGACAGTCTTGGCACAAAATTCAAGACAATAGTTAGGTGAATCAATGGGAAAGAATCATGAGAAGGATAAAACTATTCTAGGTGTGAGAATCGAGGGTTTTATCAGATGGTACAGATAGGTCCTACACAACATTTAATTGGCATAATTTTCTAGATATTTTCTGCATTGTTTTTGAGGCAGTCAACTGAGTTACTGGTTGAGGCAAGTTCATATTGTAAATATCATTATTTTTTGTACCTTTCATTCTGAAAAATAAAATTTAAAATCACTCTCTCAAACATGTTTTCCCATTTTTGGGTTTTTGTCGACAATTTGTCGAAAAATACTTGTGTTTGAAATTTCATAATGTACAAGTCTCTTTAATTTTATGCTCATAAAAATGATGTTCTTAATGTGTTTCAAAGTCTGATATTTTTAGGTGAAATTTATAGCACTCATTTAATTGGGTTGGGTATCAAAATTTTCATTAAATTTGACTTGAAACAAGGATGGATTTAAACACCAAAAACTTTCACTAACTAGTATATAGACTTAAAATAGGTTCTAGCGCGATGGAAACAAATAACCTCTTCTTGAGGTACTACATACAGGTGCTTGGGGGAATATTTAGGTTGTTCTATGTTAGGTTGACTATCCTCAAACTTATTAGTGTCATTATGAGTTTCTTCTCCAAAAGGGACCTAATTTTCAGGATGAAATGTGTGTGATGAAGAACTTGAGGATTTTCCATGCGGAAATGAAGTTACTTAGCCAATGATGCACTAGAGGCCCTCTTTCTAGTGTCAAAATATATTGACGCTTGGAAATGTCCTTGCGTCGACAGTAGGGTTTCTCCCTGAAAAAATCCCTAATTATACTTCCAACCATTTGAATAGGGAACCTGTCCAAATTCTGGTCCACATACCATTATTGGTTTTTGGTTTCATTAGTTGTGGCCTATTCCACTATTTAGGGTTTTTATTATTTAAGGATGAGATTTAGTATTCCTAATATACAATTCAATCCTAAGCTATCTTACTCTATCCTATCTAATATCAAATTTAATTAACAAGCTGCAAATAAAACTGAGATACACATCCAAAAACAAGTTAAAGAACTAGACATGTATAACAATAAAATAATGAAATAAACCATAGAATTAGCTATAGCATCACAAAATTCCACATTTACAACTCGTAATAAGAAAATACGCCATTAGAGTGCACATACATCAAGAGGAGTTGATGGCTATAAATATAGTCAAACATGAAATTAAAATATTCTTACATCCGCACATGAGGGAAAATGGAGTAAAAAATAGTTCTATGACAATCCCTCCTTAAACACAATCACAACATTCAAGCCAAAAATAAAAACATAAGTCCAACAACCTTTGTGTTCATCCCCCATAAATAGTTTTTACAAAGAATGAGCAGCAAAGGATCTTATGCCAAAATCCCATTCTCTTTATCTTCTCCTTAATATATAACTTTACAAAATAACTAACATATGTATTTTCATATTCCTCAGGTCAATTGAGACCTTTCAACTTCCAAAATATTTGATATTTAAAATATTACATTGTCTTTGAAAGAGAAAAGAAAAATAAAATTACATTTTATGGTTCTAAGGGTCGATTTTCTTGAGACATAAATTGCTCCCACACATCACATTCATAAATAATGGCATTTTCCTTGGTTTAAGAAACCATAAAGAAACTTCATGATTTACCACCTCTCTTGAAACTATGCCCAATCCCTTGGTGACATTGTTGTGGGAGGCGATCGTGAATTGAACATTCTTAGTGGGTGTCTTGATCTGATCATGCAAATCTTGTGTAGTGACTTGAGATACATTCTTAACTGGTTCGACATATTCATCTTTGTTTGCTTTGATCTTGAGCAATCATATATCCTTGGGAACGTGTTGCTCATGGGTCCCTAGAGCGAGCAGTGTATACCTTTTGAATACCATTTTGATCTTAGCGTGCTAGTTTTGGATTTCTTGAATGATGCAACAATGTCCTTCTGCAAAGTTGTCACCACCTTTTGGAAATTGTCTAGGGTATCATAATTGAATTGAACCTACTCCATAACTTCTTTTATACATATTGGGGGGAATGACCACGTTCTCCTACTACCATGCTACAATGTTTTTCAACCTGGATTTAATCTATGTTCCCTTCTAGTTACTTTCTTGATATTTTCCCTCTATTACTTCTTAATTGCTTCCTTTTGAAACTCAAAGGATTGTTCTATGACTTTCTCTTGGATGTACAAATACTCTTCCTGTAATGAAATGGTGTATTCATGAAACCTTGATAACTCTACTTTCCTTCTATGGAAGATTCTACCTCTATATCCAAAGCATCTTTCTCGTGCTATAATATTTCTATTTGAGTTTCCATGCTTTCCCTCCCTACCTTTAGCTCATCCACTTTATCTTTTAATGCATCTTTATCCCTTTGGAAGACTTGGGATAAACTCTCTAACATCTTCTTCTCTACTTTCAAGGTGTCATTATCATGCCTTGTATTTACACCTGCTCTCCTTTCCTCTAGGAGGAGACCTTCCAGTAAGTTAATCTTCTACTTGTCTTCCTTCACCTCCTCTAACAATTTATTTATATTATCCTCTGTGCCCATGGAGCTAGCCATGTTAACGGAATCCATGTTGACCTCCTGAGTGATAAATATTAGGCTGCAGAGAAATCTTGAGTCTATTTTCTATCTTTTGTATGATTTTTTTCTTACTTGGGTTGAACACATAAGAACTCAATTTATCTATTGATCTTGCTTTGGAGGGGGTGTACATCACAATTTTTATTTCCTTCAAATGGAAATGCCCCATAGTAAGTGGTATTTCAAATTTGGTAATGGATGTGTCGATATCCATATCTTGTATCCCACTTTCTTGAGTTCCCTATTCCTTCTCTTGTTCTTCTTATGTCTTCCTTTGGGTCTCCTCATGATCCCTATGTTCTTCAGCCCTTTTTTGGATCTCATATTGTTTTTCCTTTTCTTCTTGGTCTTTTCTAGATAGGAATTCTGGATGGGCCACTTCCTCATCCTTCCTTTATTCTTTTACCCTTTTGGTCTTAGAACTATCTTTCTTTTTGTTCATAATTTCAATGGCCTTCCCTTCTTGACCTTATTGTTGCTTTTCTGGAATTTCTTCTTGGAGAGTTTCCTAGGTGGTTGTCTTGCTAGAGGAGGCCCCTTCAATACTTTTCCCTTTATCCATTTTCTTAGCTAGGTCCTCCAGAGTTTGCACTTTCCTACATATTTCCTTTTTTGCACATTGATCATACTTATAGGGCTAGTGGTACTTCACGATCACGCAATTATTTACTATTTTCCCTTTGTGATAATTCATTCTATGTTTTCCTTTTCCAAAATGATATATTTCCAATTCCTAGGTTAGTTCAATTGATTCTTTTACTTTCACAAACCTATTAGCCCCAACTACAACTAACAAGGGTGGCCATTACGCCTTCTGAGTATTGTTGAGGGTAGATCCAATCTGGTTTATAAATGTTTGACAAGTAATTTCCTTTAAGACCACTTAGTCGGTGACATACTTGGGAATGATGTTAGGCTCCTTTGATTCCCAATATATGCACAAATAAGTTCCATCTCCAGTCAAGTACCATTCTCCTAGTTGTGTCATTGTGGCGATGATGTTATCTATCACACAATTTTCCAAGGTCCCATGTATGATTGTGTATAATGGCCTAATGAAATCCTCACATATTTGGTTATAGTTCCCGATGTCCTTATGGGCCCAGAGAATTTGGAAGCATACATGAATAGGGGTCTTTGGGGGAACCCAATTCCATCCATACCAGGAAACCGATTCAATGTGTAGTCCGTTTCTATGAGATATGAGGACATATATATGCTTAATTGTTGCTTGAAAAATCCATCTTAATCTTTTGGGATTTCCTCCTCCATTTTCTCCAAGATGGTGTCAAACAAGTTGAATCTTGTACCCCGTAAGAGTGACTTAATACATTAGGAGGGGGGCACTCTATCTTGAAATGTTTTTCATTTTCTACTCCATATAACTGGCATAACGTGGCAGTTGTCATCCTATAGGGGTGTCTTAGTTACTTAGTGTTGTATGTGCCATTCATATTTTCTTAGAATTGGTTGTCTAGAAGCCAAGCTTGCTTGATGAAGGTCACACAATTTAGCTGAATCAATTGCATCCATTCATCGATAAGGTTTATCTCTAGCTCTGGGAACTTATAATATATGCTCATGGTAGTTGGATCAACAGAGGCTACAAGAAATCTAGCAACATTCTTGATAACATGCCTCTTCACATCAGTGTGAGTAAGTATCCATTCTACTATTTTCACGCATGGGAACATTTATGGTATTATTTCTCCCTTATGAAGTGTGAATCATCGTATGTTATGGAATAATTGGATCTCATTTATGTTCGCAGACTAGTATTATTTCACTCAAAAGAATTGATACATGTTTCCCCATCGGTATTTAGGATAATCTTTAGTAGTTATCCACGTGTCACCAAATTGTAATAGGAGAGTGGGTGTTCTTGGTTCTTCTGTCATCTCATCACCAGATGAGACCTATTGGATGGCCTTTGATTGTAGCGATGTATTTTGGCGAGACATGATTTTCTCCTACAATTCATCGGAAGTAGAATCGTTGTCCATGAAATATAATCTAGATTAAAATATAACAGTGAAACAAATATTAATGTAACAAAAGGATTAATTCAATCCTCTTTCGATCTTCACGGTTCCTGTCATATTGGTTGTAAAAATATTTACAATGTATTGATATCAAAGATGGATTCTAAACCCTGTGGCCAAAAGAAAAACTCTAAAATTATTGTATCAAAATATTTTTTATCATTTTGAATTAAATTCTTGGCATAAAATAGGGTTTCAGGAGGTGGAGAAGAGGAAATCCTTTCCCATGCTAAAGATTGGCGAGGCTGGGTTGGTGGGAAAAACTTGACTTAGAGGTTTTTTGAGCTTAGGCATCGGATCATGAATGAGGATTATTATGACTAGGAGAAAATCTCCATGCAGAAGTATTGTGAACAATGTGTCAAACTCGAGACCTCATACTGCAGTACCATTCCATAGAGGGAGGGGAAAAATACAAGGTGAGGATCCCACTTGCTGAAAAAAATTTGGCGCGGCTGCAACAATAGGAAGAAAACATACATAGAGTATTCAATCTTTGCCTTTTTCTAGCTCACAAGAGGTCCACTTGTTGGTGATGATGTGGTGATGATCAGGTCTTTAACCAGTGAAGGGGATGAAGGATGCCCCCTATCCAAAAATGGTGCACCATGCTAGTGGTAATAAGGATATACTACATGGAAGGTGAAACCCTAGCCTTGGGAATACCTAAGGATCTTTCCTTTCTCTAAAACCTAAACCCTAGAATCGTCGTGGAACTCATTCATTGATCCCAAAGAGAACGACATTATTATAAAGGGAATGAAATTCCATGGTGTCTACCTAGCTAAGTTCCCCCTTCCTTGATGAAATGTGGTGGGCAGATGCTCCACTTCTCTAGAGGTCGAAGAGTTTATCAGTTTTGGTCGAAGAATGGGTACTACGATGGCTAAGTAAGAAATATGATAAACAAAGACGCTAGGAGAAGAGGAAATATATATATATATATATATATATATATATATATATATATATATTCGAGATCCCAATTTCCATCCCCTTTCCTCCATATGATCTATCCATATTACCTCGAAAATTGGGTTTAAGTTTTCTTTTCATTAGGATTTTTTGTTAATCCCTCTCAGTGATTCCTCCCCAACCGTCATCTACGTGCTCAACACCTCTAGTATCCTTCCATTATGACTTTCCCCAACCTCTGTGGCCTCTCTTCTGAGTTATGTCTCCCATTTTGTGGCTTCCCGAGTTACGCCACATGTTACCATGCCAGCACCCATTGCGACAAGTAGATAGGAGTTGGCCACCCATTGCGGCCAAGTCTACTGGGTTACTTCATCACTGTGGTGAGAGATGTTTAGTCTCGCTGCTGTTACGACATTCTTCAAAAAATTGTACCGTTCTTGTTCCTTGATATTTAGGTAGGATCAACCATCATTATGAGAGCTCTAGCTAAGATGGTTCGTCATTGCAAGTTTATTGAATGAAGTGATCACTGTTGCGGCTTTCTTGGCTAAGTCTACCACAGTTGCGGCGTCCTTTCATGCGTTGCGTCTTTATTGTGACTTTCTTGGTTGAGTTGGGTTGTTGCGGTGGTGTTCTTGGTCGAGTCAGGCTATCATTGTGGCATTGTAGGTTGAGTTGGGCAGTTGTTGCTGCAAGACTCATTGAGATGTACCACCAGCGTAGATCCAAATCCTAGGCTCTATCAAGACCCGAGAGGGATCAAATCTCTCTAGGTGCAAACCTCTTCTTAAGTATTACACTCAATGAGCTATCAACTTTTGGGTGTCCTATATATACGATTGATTTGATTCAAAACAAAAGACATATCTTTTTATTTAAGGTCAACATATAATATATTTATTATTAATATTTAATATTATTTATGGCCAACATATAATATTTAATATTATTTTTTATTTTGTTATGAACGAACATTACAACATCTCCCCATAAATGGTTTGAAAACCATATGCAAGGCCCTCCTAAAACCATGGGTTGTTTAGGAGGCCTTGCACACGGTCTTAAAACTATTTGCAAGGCCCTCCTAAACCATGTACGATAGAACCATGGGTTTTTTTTAGGAGGCCTTGCACATGGTTTTAAAACCATGTGCACGGTCCTCCTAAACCATATACAATAAAACCATGGGTTGTTTAGGAGGCCTTGCACATGGTTTTAAAACCATGTGCACGGTCCTCCTAAACCATATACAATAAAACCATGGGTTGTTTAAAAGACCAACATTTTTTTGCAAATAATTCAATTTTAATTTTTTTATTATTTTGTTATGTAGAAACATTACAACATCTCCTCCATATTGTGTTTTTTTATGATCCACATTTTTTGGGGGGATAAATAAATTTTTTATTTTTTATTGTTTTGTTATTTTTTATTTTTTATTGATTTGTTAGGTAGGAAGATTACAACATCTCCCACATACTAGGTTGTTTTTCTGGCCGACATTTATTTTGTTTTATAATTAAAAAATGTATTTTTTTATTAAGAAAAATAACGTTACGTAACGCGACATAAAGTTACATAACGCGACATAATGTTACATAACGTTACATAACATTACAAGATCTCCCCCATACTGGGCTGTAGAGAGCCTCTCGGCTCAACAATAGAGAAACTACAAATTTCCTTAATTCCTTAGAAATCAACTTTCCCTCCTGCCCAAGGATAGACTACGCCTATAGGGATACTTGACCCCCTTTGATGAGGAAAAGCGACGAATGGGGTATGAAAATCATATATAAGGGGGCATATCTTACCCGGGACAAGAAAATGAAAATGATGGGGTCGGTTGGGTGCACACCAAGGAATTAATGCTTTAGTGCACCAACTAGTTGGAAAATTGCTGCACTAAAGCCATCTTTCCCATAAACCCTCACTAAAACTAACATGATAGAAGTGCTCACAAATAGTAGCGTAGAATTCCTTTCCGGTACTGATGGAAATAGAACTGTGGTAATGCAGAATTCCTTCCTGGTATTGATGCAAATAGAACTGTGGATGGTTGTTGCATATTTCAGTTCTACACATAAAGGATTTGCTTCAACCCATCAATGTTGTATACTATCCTTACATTATGTTTTCAACACTTGGAAGTGACATGGACCACTTGGTCCCCATCAAACACACCAATGAATTGATGCATCATTACTTAAGGGTCCCAATGCATTCCAAAATGGGGTGAAGATGTTGGCTTGTTGCTACTGTAATATTTAAGTCTTTATATCACCAAGAGAAATTTCCTTATAGTGAGCTAATTTATAAAGTGTCACAAGAAAAAGAATTTTTGAAAATTTTTGCACCACACTTTTTGAGAGAGATGATATCTTAAAAAAATATTGGCTATAGATGCTAGAGATAGGATATGTTGTGCCCTTTGCTTGCTTTGATTCTAGAAGCCATAAACCTAAGCTCTAATGTCAATTAATGTGAGATAGAGAAGAGAAACAATAAAACAAAAGATAATTAATTTCAAATTCAACAAAATATGTATCCTTTATATACTATTCTTTTTATAAACTAAAAGTATCATGGTTTGAGATCAATCTGTCTTTCCCTAATTATTTAAATATTATTTCTAACTACTTAATAATGAATAATTACTATAACCTAACAACTTGATAATGAATTTAATAATGATTCATTGTACCATGGTCATTTGAGATCAGTTTATTTCTTATTATTTATAATTACCTAATAATAAATAATTACTATCAACCTAACTACTTAATAATAATTTGGAATGGTTTAAGACCACTTTGTCTTTTTCTCCTTATTTCAATAGTATTCCTAACTATTTAGTCATTAAACACACCAATAAATTGAGGCACCATTACATTAGGGTCCCAATGCATTCGAAAATAATATGAAGATGTTGGGTTGATGCTACTACAATATCTAGAAGTCTTTAGATCGCCATGTGAAATTTCCTTATTGTGAGCTAATTTAGAAAGTGGCGCTAGAAAAAGAATTTTGGAAAATGTTTGCATCACACTTCTTTAAGAGAGGTGATATCTTGATAGAATCTTGGCTATAGATGTTAGATATAAGGGATGTTGTGTCATACTTTGGTTCCAAAAGCCATGAGCCTAAGCTCTAATGCCAATTAATGTGAGATAGAGAAGAGAAACAATAAAACAAAAGATAATTAATTCTGATTCAACAAAAACATTTATCCTTTAGATACTATTTTTTTATAAACTAAAATTGTCATGGTTTGAGAGCACATTGTCTTCCTCTTTTTAATTAAATATTATTTTTAAGTATCCAATAATGACTAATTACTATCAACCCAACTACTTAATAATGAATTTAAAAATGATTCATTGTTGCATATTGATTTGAGATTACATTGGCTTTCATTTTCTATTTAAATATTATTTGTAACTACCTAATAAATAATTAATTAATATCAACCTAACTATTTAATAGTGAATTAGGATGGTTTGAGATCACTTTTTGTTTCTCTCTTTATTTAAATATTATTTTTAACTATTTAGTCATTAAACACACCAACAAATTAAGGCATCATTAGATGAAGATGTTGGGTTGTTTCTACTACCAGTGTAGATCCAAATCCTAGGCTTTATCAAGCACCCAGAGGGATCAAATCTCACAGGTGCAAATCTCTTCTTAGGTATCCATTGATTTGATTCAAACCAAAAGACACATATTTTTATTTAAGGTCCACATATAATATTTTTATTATTAATATTTAGTATTATTTATGGCCGACATATAATATTTTTTATTTTGTTAGGAACAAACATTACAACATTTCTCCATATATGGTTTTAAAACCACATGCAAGGCCCTCCTACAACCATGGGTTGTTTAGGAGGCCTTGCACATGGTTGCACATGATTTTAAAACCATGTGCAAGGCCCTCCTAAACCATGTACAATAAAACCATGGGTTGCACATGGTGCAAGGTCAACATTTTTTTGAGGATAATTCAATTTGTTATTTTTTACTATTTTGTTAGGTATAAATATTACAACATCTCCCCCATATTGTGTTTTTTTCCTGACCCACATTTTTTTTACGTATAATTAAATTTTTACTTTTTTATTGTTTTGTTAGGTAGGACGATTACAACATCTCCCCCATATTAGATTGTTTTTTTGGCAGACATTTATTTTGGCCTATAATTTAAAAAATTATTTTTTATTAATAAAAATAACGTTACGTAATGTTACAAGATCTCCCCCATACTGGGGCTGTAGAGCGCCTCTTGCCTCTCGGCCCAACAATATCTAAGTCTTTAATCACCATGCGATTTTTTTATTGTGAGCTAACTTAGAAAATGCAAAAGATTTTTTGAAAATGTTTGGACCA
>LPNX010606804.1:268072-288821 GCA_001517045.1 Pseudotsuga menziesii | reverse complement strand
ATCTTCATGAGCACATCTTCATGCTGTATATTTAACTGGACCATACATTGATGAAATCTGATGAGGTGATCTGAAGGATTATCCTCTTTTCTTTCTCTAAACCGTGGTAGACAATCTCCCCAAACATCCATAGTAGGTACTGAATTTGGAAAACTTGGAATATCAAAAAAATTGAAAGGTGCAAACCTTCGAGCCAAAATAGCTTCCATGGACATCGGCCTCTGCATCTTAAAATAGTGGAGTCGCCAATCAATTTGTTAAGACATATTTTGCTTTTTCTCCTCAGAAAGAGGAAGGGATGACATTAGTTCAGATTAATTAGGGCTGCATAAAGCTGGGGATGACTGAAACCTTCTAATTATTCTAGCTATTTTTAGTATTTGTTCAAGATCTGTAACACCCAACTGCAATGGTGAAATAGGTATGTTTCTAGTTCCAACTCCCCTAGTAGCCACTGTGACAAACTGGTGAAAAGTAGTCTTAGAGATATGCTGGTTGAATTTCACCTCTTAAAACCAGTGAAATGATAAGTATCCCAGGGAAAATTCTGTTTTCAACTTCGTTCCCCGGCAACGGCACCAAAGATGTTTGTGCCAGAAATTGTTTCCAGACTACAAAGAAACAAGCCAACACAATCTCAAATATTCAATCAAACAAAACTAGGTTTTTAGGGTTTTTTAAAGGGTTTTTCTGGTTGTGAAGTTTGGTGACAAGAGGGAAAACATTCATAACACAAATAGGGGCTAAATCACAAGTAAATAAGAACTGAGATGCATAATATAATAACCATGTATCCAACAGAAAATAACATTGAAGTTCATCCACAACAGGCAAGCACTACAAGCATAAAAACCATAAACCAGCAATGAAATTACCAATTGTGTAGCTAAACAAGCTATAAATGAAGCCAAAGAATAGACTGAAGGGTAAAATGGAGCATATATTTCATAATCAGTTCATCAAATACACATGAGAGTCAAGTACTTAGCTTATCAACAAGTCAGGAGACCTCCTCTAGCCAGCCCAAAAAAATCCAACCTCTCTTCTGTACCCTTCTCCCTCTTTTATATTTACAAAGAATTAGTTCTATATTCCCTTCATTAGGTCTAAATTTAAACTACCCAGTAGTTACATTAACTAACTTTCAACTAATTTACTAAAAATAGCAAAATAGGATTCCTGGTAAATATGGCGAATTTCTGAAAAATATGTGTCAAAGAAGATTCCATATCTCTCAATCCCTGACACCTGTGTAAAACTTGAGAGAGGTTTTTGTGAAGGGGTCCATTATGGACGAAAATATCGCTTTGTTTTTAAAAATTCATCTCCAATCAATCAAAATATGCCCCACAAGATGAACACTAAAACAGGAAAATATTAAATATTTTTAAGACCCCACAAAATAGGCTGGAAATATTAAACTGAATCTTTCAAACCTTGATAGATGTTGCAAAACAGAGAGTTTTTTTTGTGAATGGGTATCTTATGAACAAAAACCTCTTTTTTTTTTCTAAAATTCATCTCCATCAGCTTGTGGTCTGCATTCAATTTCAATAACCCAAAACAGGAAAAACAGAGCAGAATTCTCAATAATCTTTGCATTTCAATATCCTCTTTTTCATCTGACATTTCTTCTGCAGGTACAATCTTTTTGGCAACAAATGTCTCTACTGGTGCATCATCCTGAACAAGCTCGGTCTCCTTATCAATTCCTGCAGCATTTTTATCAAACTGGCTTGTTGTTGTTTGTATTATGATAACTGCCTTTGAATTACATGCCAATAATCTTTATCATGTCTGTCCTGATCTGAAGCATTAGAAGTCTTCTGCAAAGCATGCAAGAAATCTCTTACCTTGAGTTCCTCGTTGAGCTTATCCACACTAGAAAAATCAGGATCCAAATCATTCTCAAGAGCAGAACTACCTGGAGAGGAAGACAAGTCTTCATCATCTACTTCATAACTACAAAGTTGCGATGTAGATGGAAGATAACACTCCTTTTCTGTGAGATTCTCCTTGAACCTTGCAACAGTCATTGAAGCAAACAATATTTCAATGTCTGTGTTCTCAAATGGAGATGTACATGAAACCATGGAGAAGACTCTATCATTTCCTTCAGCAATATCTGTTTGAACTTTCACAAGCTGCTTGTCCTCAATTTTATACAGTCTATTCTATCATCGGTTCATGAAATGCTTTATGCCCAATTTGAATAATTTAGGTCAACAGAGCACCAAAAATATTTAACAGGTCTGTAGCTGAACTTTACCAACATCAAATGCTACTTATTTAGACCTTTTTGGACTGATATCTCACCATTGAGAGTTTGTTGAATACATGAATTTACGCTTTCCTTTAACAATTTGATATTATATGGCTTAACAAAAAAATCCCCAATTTAACATTCCATGACCAAGGTCACGGGGGATACCTCACTCCCAGCTTGCTGTAGGTGTTAAAAATTGATTCTTGGACTAGCTGAATGTTGAATTGAACGCTCCAGGTGTCTTCAAGTCTTCAGTTCACCTCCAACTGTCACGCTGGGAAACCCTAATCTCCTTCTTCAACTGCCAATTCCGACTCCTTAGCAATGTGTCTGCATTCCAGCGTCTCCACCAGCTTCGTAATGCTTAATTCAAGAACCTCTTTCCCGTCAATCTCGCCTCATTCCACTGTCTGTCATGACTTACCATGATCTCCTTCACATGATGACCAGTTACCATGATCTCCTTCACATGATGACCAGACACCTGTTTCAATGGTGAACTTGGAAAAACACGTATCAAATGTGATAATTGATGTAGTTAATACCTTGGGGACAAAACCCCCAAAAAAATCGGACTGAAAAATGACTATTTTGGCAAAAACGATTTTCTTGTAGCGCGCTAGTGTAACTTTTTCTGCCCAGCGCTACAGGAATCCCTGTTTTATGATTTTTTAACCAAAACTCCAAACAAAGTGCTGTTTTTTTTGGTAAATAACTTTAAGTAAGGTCTTATGATATTTCTTTAGAACTTTTTAGAAATATATGCATCCGATAAGCCCATAAAAATCACGAAATTAATTAAATCAAGCAAAAATTAAAAAGAAAACCTGTAAAATCAACTATAAACCTAAGGCTAAAATCAAAATATTTTAAAAGAAACCAAGGTCAAAACTTAAAAACAATAAGAAAAATCATATTTTTAAGATAAGCGAATGTTTCAAAAATAGAAAACAAAAACAGGCTATAACAATACCATTAAGGAAGGCTTGTCTTTACTTCACCATGGAAGCAACTACCATGATAGTTCTGAAGGAAGTGTACCTTGCTTCCTGGACTAAGTGTCTCTTCAGAATTAATTCCCTCTCTCTTATAGAAACCTCTAGCCACAAGTCTTTCCTTACTTCTATCAGTAACATATTTTATCTTGCAAATCCATTTGTAAGATACCACATTCTTGCTTTTTGGTTTGAGTACTATACCCCAAACATCATTCTAGTATTATTTCATCATAACATCTTCCATGAGTTCTTCTTGTTAGGTCATCAACATATCCTAGTGTTCTGTATTCAACCTTGAACGTTGGAACCCACTTTATTCTTGGTAAAGTCTCGATCCATCAAGAAGTTGTCCATCATGTCATACCATGTCGAACTCAAATATCTTCTATAGTCACTCCCCCTGAAGTGGAGTATCATCTCCTCTCTTCAATCTATACAGGTGGTTCTATGCTTGATATATACTGGTCAATAGAGTATGTCATGTCATAGTCTACTCTTTCTGAGGAAAATCACGAACCTTGCTTTGTACACTTGTTCTTGTAGATCCATATGGAAGATACTATGTACTTCCCTTTAGGTCTCGAAACCATATCGTATACATCATTCCCCATGATCAAATGTTACTCTTTGATCATAGCTTCTTTCATAGCTGGAAAGGTTAGCATCAATGATGTCACCTAACTATGTTACACAACTAGAGTGTGTCTGAGGCCTCTTAATTTGGTTAGGAAGTCTCGCCATTATTTTCTTCATCTTGAGTTATCTCTCGTACCCATGGTGGTCTTCATCCTTCGAGGTGGATCTATAGCTCTCTGAAGCTCTTTCTCACGGTCATGGTGTCTCTGACACTAGGAGCTTCAGATTCATGTTTATTGGAGTGAATCTTGAATTGTCATCACTTGCTCTTCGGAACAAGTCTCATCCTTCTTTTCTTATAGGAGGTTGTATAGGACATTTCCTACAATTAAAACGCACCAGTTGCATGGTTAGAACTATTTCATAAAACATATGCATAACGACAAATTCTTATGCATCGTGCAACTGTTTAGCCAATACAACATTCATCCATATCTCACGAAAACTTTCTAGATACCTTCCATCTCTACCATGGCATCATTGAGATTGTGCAATAATCCAATATGTCAGCAAAGAGGTTTCATTCTAGATAAGTAGCAATGGGGAGTTGTATAGCACCATGAGCTACTTACCCATAACATGCATCTTAGTAGTATACTGTCATTAATGCAAACAATCTATCATGCATAACACATCAACTGAATATAATCAAATGCATAACAAAACAATATCATGAAATGACAATTGAATACTTATCTTTTATTTGTTTCATGGGTAGACTCCTTCTTGATCATTCTGCTTCATCATCTTCTTCATTTATGAAATCATCATTTCTTATCCAAATGATAAGATGGATAAGAGGTTCTTCAAGAATTGAGTTCTTCATATTCCTCATTGCTTGAGGGATATTCTTTGAATGGTGAGAGCTTGATCTTCAATTGCTCCCATCTTATTTTTCTCTTCTTATGAGTCACGCTTCTTCTTATTCCTAGAGTCAGCTGAAAGTAATCACTCCCTTCTGGCACACATTCCTCGCATGAATGAATTCCATGATCCTGGGAGGCCATTCAAGGTGGCTATCACCACTTATGCATTCTTCACTTCTTATTTTACCCCTTCAATTTGTTTCTTAAGGTCATATTTCGATGTATGTTCTTTCCTTCAAATATCTTAGTCAAGGAATCAAACATCTCTTTCAGTGTCTTTAGGAAAGACACTTGTGGTACAAGTTGATCCGTGACTGAATCAGCAATGATCTTCTTGGCCTTGACCAAGTTCTTCTGGTGTAAGGCTTTGAGCCTCATCTCCCTCTGGAATTGGAACCTCTCTACTCATGTAGGTGTCCAATTCATTTTCTTCAGAGAGATCAAATACTTCCATTCTTGGAATTTTTCAACTTCACCAAGATTATCATCAAGCTTATGAGAACCTCAAATAGAAATAGCAAAGGATTAGATCTTACCGATTTGAGGTGTCCGTCCTGGTTCCGGAGCTGGCTGATCTAGGGTTTATCAGAGAAACCCTATTTTTCAAAACTTGGAATATTTCAGATCTGATTGGATGGAAAGATATATCTCTTTAGTTTGAGCTGTCCAATATACTCCTTTTCTAAAGACAGTGGAGGGAAACTCCAGGAACAGGAATCCCTAGTTTTCCAATTTCTCCTGCAGAAATTCCTGATACTGTTTTTGTGCTATCTCTAAAATTAATGCTCCTCTATGTCTGAAAATTTTCACTGAGGTAGCCTCACATGTACCTATTCCAACACCATAGGTTTCATCAGAATTGGTTTCACGAATTGGGACTTATGATCATTTTCCCAAGGTGAACTGTTACAAGACTGTTCAGAACAGCGAATTGTACGGACTTCCACATGTCCCTGTTTCATCTTATGAGTTTGAAACTTGGACCACAGAAATTAAGGGCCCTTTCTGGAACATCTTCCAAATTTTCATTTGGACCTTTTTATCCCAAGATATATCAATTCTCCCCAGGTGTCATGTTTAGGGATGAATCCCGGAAGAGGATGGAACCCTAACTTGGAGGGATCATATCTCCCAAAATATAGGGAATCAGAGGCTGAAGTTTGGACACAATGTACATCATAATTTTATATTCGACCTATGAAATTGTTATCTCATGAGACATATCCAATACCGAGATATAGTGAATGTACCAAAACTTATCAGTTTTAGTATTTAGGGTTTTTCCAGCTCGGGGTCAAACTAGGGTTTGACTTTTCTGGAGTTTCACCCAACCAAAAATCTGGATCCAGGTCTCTAAACTTCGATTTTGATGAGGAGAGAAATCCTATGTTGGGCTCACTCAAAAATTCCTCTTCTGTAGAAAGCCCTAATTTCCCGCACCGAAAACTGAAAATGCTCGAAATCGAATTCCGCTTTGGCAAAAATATGTGCCCTTCAATGGAGAGTTAGCCTAGCCTTATTTTTCTAATCGATTGTGGAGAGAGACCCAAAAAGTAAGAATCCCTAGATTCTATAGCTGCACAATGTCTTCTTTCAGGGTGACACTGATACCATGTTGAATTTTTAATGGTTATATCAGATCTTAAAACATTTAGCATCATAACAGCATAACCATAAGCCAAAATATCACTGGAATATAAACAAGCACAACCATACAAAAAGAACACAAAGATTTATCCTGGGAAAAACCCAGCAAAAGCTTCCTCAATATAGATGCCCCAAAAAGATTATAAAAAAAAAGGTAAAACCAAAAGGATGATCAAAGACTTATCCTCTTCCTTCTCCAACTACTTCTCTCTGCTTCACTAATGCGCTACACAAGTGAGTGTGTGTGTTCCAAATGACGAGCGCCACACCTCTATTTATATTCATCCATTCACTTTAATAATTAAATCCGACATGTAGGCTCGAGTTTATCATGTAGGCTCGAGTTAAACATGTAGGCTCAAATAACCACACTAGGGTGCTAATGACCCACCTTTAAAATTAGAGGGGACTAACTCATGACTCTTATTAGTTCTTCTGATTAGAAGCATCGGGGTACAAAGTAATACAAGTGGTTCTCCTGGTAGGACCATCAGGGACCACAAAAGATACATATAGAATATTCTTCAAAGTTACAATATTTCAACATTTGCCACTAGCCTTGCCTTATATTTGCAGGTTTTTCTATCAGCAGCAACCTTATTCTGAAACACCCACTTGCATTGAACTAATTTCCTCCCCGAAGGAAGAGAGACTAGCTCCCAAGTAGCATTCTTTTGAAGAGAATTCATCTCTTCGTCTATGGAAGCTTGCCATCTAAGATATTTCCGCGCATGGTAGTAAGACTTAGGATCTAAAATTAACATTAAATAACAAGCTTTGGACAGCAAATAATCATGACAAGAGAGCGCAATACCTGCTCTTTGGAAATCAGATCGGGTTCTTCTTGGATCATCCGGATTTCCAATGTTTTCGCCTATGGAGGAGAGTGTCTGCTTGGCCCAAGTTGGGAGATGTGTTTGCACTTCAGGTTCTAAAATTGAACTTGATGCTTGTTGGTCACTGATATCAGATATCATAGGTTCCAAATCAGAGTCAACATGCCCAATTTCCTCATCCAAATATTCAGTAGAATAGGAAGGAAATTCAGCAGTTTTCTCCTTCACTAGTTCTACCTCTTGAAGAGGATCATCGAGCCGGACACTTCTTTCAATGATGATTTGTTTTGTTCTAATATCCAGCAGCTTGAAACCTTTATATTCATCATTAAATCAAATAAATAAATACTCAATGCTTTGCAGTTGCAAAGCTCTCCTTTTATCATGTAGAATTCGAGGCCATGCAGTGGACCCTAACACCCTGAGATTCGACACATTCGGCTTGTGTCTGAAGTAGGCTTAGAAAGGGGTATTCACTTTCATGGATGAGTGTGGAACTTTGTTTTGAATGTATGCTACAGAATTCATGGCTTCAGACCACAAATTTGCAGCCAACTTCTTTGATTCCAGCATGCAGGTGATCATCTACTTGAGAGATCGATTCTTTCGTTCCGCTACACCGTTGTGTTGGGGAGTGTAGGGAACTGAATGTTGGATCTGAATGCCACTTTCGAAACATATATATAGAAACTCATTACTAATATATTCCCCACCATTATTATATCTCAAAATCTTAATCTTTCTTCCAGATTCATTCTCAATTAGTGCTTTCAATTCAATGAATTTTTCACAGACTTCGGACTTCTTTTTGATGAAAGAGACCCATGTGTATCTGGAAAATTCATCTATGAAAGTGAGAATGTACCATGATCCATTCATGGATGTGGTAGGCATTGGTCCACTGATATCAAAATGTATCATCCCCAAGATGCATGATGCTCGGCTTTCCTTCCCCCAATCAAACTTATGCTCAGGGTGCTTTCCAACAACACAACCCGTTGCAAATTCTGGTGGTAGCTTTGATGACCGGGAGGCCTTCAACCATGGAATTTTTCTATAATTACTACAAGAACTTGAATTTTATATGGTTGAATATCTCATGCTATAGTCTACTAACCTCATTTCGATGAGTCGGCAATGCGGTGGGCTTCGCATCCACCACAAAATGGGAGAATTCATAGGCTTTTGCATGATGGTTTGCAAGGACTTTTGCTACAAGTTTTTCGGATGCAAGTTCAGTGATCTCTACATCATATAGGCTAAAGGAGAATCTCTTGGGAACTCCAGTATGTGTCATTTGATAAGCACTTAGGAGGTTTGATGCAAGAGATGGTACATACAGAACATTGGAAAAATAACCATGCTCAAGATTTACAGTACCTTGTCCTTCGGATATGATGGTGGAGTCATCTCCCATGTGGATGGGAATTATTTTGCCGGTCTCTAGGGATGAGAAGGAGTCTATCTCTTCCATCATGTGATTCAAAGCTCCAGATTCTATCAGTAGAGCATTGGAATTCGAAGTGCTTGTCATGAGAGCATGACCTCTTTCATGCTGGGGATCCCGATCTTGTTGATCTCTCCTCTGAAATATTTTAGGAAGATTGATGTGATTTATCTCAAGGAGAGAAGTAGCTTCATCAAGTTTATTTTTCATACAGGCATGTTCAGGGTGGAATCCCTTCCTACAGTATGAACACTTGACTTTTTCCTTCCCATGGTGGCATTAGTTTTTGTTCTTCTTCGAGACAGAAAGCTCTTCTTGCTGCTGATTTTGAACTTTAGGCTTAGGAGCTTTGAATTTGGTTTTTGGGTTCTTATGCTGCTTTTCTTCCCCCTTTGGATCCTTGGGTCCCAAAGCAAAGAGGGCTTGATCATGGGAGGATCTGATGATCCCCATCTGAACAAGCTTATCATGCTCGCTTGTTAGGGACTCAATGAAGGCATTGAGTGAAGGCATATTCCATCCAGGGGTTGTGAGCTTTCCCGTATGGAATGTAGAAACAAACATCGAATAGTCAGCTCCAAGTTTTGAGAGAATGGCAAGGATGAGCTGATCATCCTCCTTCTTCACCTCACACTGCTTCAATAGAAGGACTATATGCTTGAATTTCGTGAAAAATTCATTAAGGGTCTCGAAATTTCCAGGTTGAAGGGACATCAACTTGTTTTCAAGTTGATAAACCATCAAATCATCATGTTTCCATACAGGGAGGCAAGGTGGTCCCAAATCTCTTTCAGAGTATTAAATCCCGAGAGGTGGAATAGAAGATCCTTGGAGATAGAGAGACACAAGAACCCGAATGCTTCATCTTTCTTATTCAAAAATATATCCTTGTCTATAACATGGGTAGGCTCTTCTTCTGTGTCCATAGTGACCCGATAGAGTCCTCTAGCATGTAGTTGGATCTCCATGTCTCCTTTCCATGAATGGAAATTGAACGGAGTCAAAAGATCTATGGGAAAATTCATATCAAACTATTATAGCGAATTTAGTGAGCCTGTAAAACCTGCAAATCAAAACAATAAAGTCACTATAAGGTCGAACAGCCTGCACATTTCAATTTTTCATCACACCCAGCATAATTGATCAAGCAATCTTGATCAACAATTCCTTTACTTGGGGTATTAAGTGGTAAACGTTCGGCTTCTGGTGCAATGCTGGAATTTGAGCTTTTGCTCAATTTTTCATGCAAGATCCGTCAAAAACCATATTTTTGAAGAGAATGAGATTCGTCCCGTCGTGAGCCCTGATACCATATTAATTTGTCACGGAAATCTAGGGACTAAAACACGGTCTCATAAGATATTTCAGGCAATTAAGCATGAAAATGGCATAATGGTGCTGCAATAGGAGTAGCAGCTTTGTATAATCAATAAAGAATGAGTAATATAATACAATGATCATGCAAGATGCATGAATTCCAAGACAATTTGAATTCCCAAGGAGGTCATTCAAATTGAATGAATGGGTGTAGCTTAATTGAATGTAAGCCACAATCAGCACACTTAGTTAACCATATAGGTAATCAATAACTGACTCTCACACTAAGTCCTGACTGAATCAGAGTGCAATAAATGACTGAGTCTAACTGAAAGCGACTCATCACATGTAATTACATGTCCAATTGAAGGAGGTAGCGCATCCATAACTCCAAGTAGCTCCGATGGAGTTAACTAAAGTGACACATGTCATTAGAAGTGGTTGTAGGCGCATGTGTTAGCTCTAGTTCATAAATAATACCAAAAATAATCAAATAATGAATGGAGGCACCTTCACAACTCAGGTTAACTGATTGTAACAATCAGTTGGCAATTAGGTGTATTTATGACACTCAGATCACCCCATAAATGCTCCATGTTTGAAGGAGGAAGCCCAGTTAGCCTCCCCGAATGAAGGATAAGGCTTAGTTGGCCTCCTTGACTGAAGGAGGGTGTGGGTGTGCTCATGCTGATGTCATAGTGTGCTCATCTGATGCCAAGTAAGTCAATTAAACTTAGGATAGTGGGTAAATAGGCCAAAATTGACCAAATAAGTGTGCATGTTGGGTAAATGACTCCAACATACCACAGAGTGAGGGAAAGGTAGAGTTCCTTGAAGCTTGGAAGTTGTGCCAAGCTGTCGCCTAGATATTATGGGTCATTTGAAGTGCTTGAAAGAATAGGACCAGTTTCATATAGACTTGCATTGCCTTCTAGCACTAGAGCTCAGAATGTTTTTCATGTTTCTTTGCTTAACAAATAAGTACATGATCCTAACCATGTGATTCAAGAGGAACCCCAGGGAGAGTTCCAAATCAAGCCAATGCGCATCCTCGACAGGAAGGTCACAATGCTCCAGAATTGACCCATACGACAGGTAAAGCTGCAATGGGAGCACTACCATCCTAAAGAGGCTACTTGGAAGTTGGAGGATGCTATGCGATTGGCACATCCATTTTTATTGAATTATGGGGAGCACTGAGGGCGGTACCAGTGTAGAATTTTTGTTCAATTTTGTAAAGCACTGAGGACAATGCTATTGTAAGGGGGAGGGAAATGTAACACCCCGGTTTTGACCCTATTTGCATTAAAATATACATGATGTAAATACTGTATTTAATCATGGTGTGGAGGTAAAGGCCAAAGCCCCACCATCAATTTAGTGTTTTATGTTTCGACGATTAAAAATCGATGCCGATGGTATTGCGTGCTTTCCCAGCACATTATAATTTGGACATCATGTATATATGCAATTTAATTAAAATACCCACAACCAACTATGTCAATGCAACATTAAAGAGCTGGGGGCATGATTTCCTAAGGATAAGTAGGGGGGGATATTCAAACCTATGAACCAATGGGGAAAGGTCAAATGTCGAAGGGAAAACCCATCAAACTGTCAACTACCTATTTTTTCTTTTGTGCCCAATCATTTATTTCTGCCAAAAATTGGTTGACTTAGTTAATGCATGGGAATGGGAAGAGTATGACAGTCAAATTCGGATTTGAGAAGCCATCATATTTTGGAAAACATGTTTTTGACTTATGGGTCAAGTAAATGCCCAAAAATGTTTCTCATTCCCTCATGCATTCAAATCCTACATTCCTCACGGCAGTGGAAGCTTGCAGAGCTCTCTCGTTCATGTGTTTTGTCTACCTATGTGTTTTCCCTCATGTGGGTAGCAGTTTTCTTCATTTTTCCCATGGCTGGGAAGTTGTTTTGGTAATGCTCAAGGATTGGGCTCTCTCCTAGACATTTTTGGTTTTTGTTTCCTCATTGTTCGGCTGGGAAAAACCATTTTTGGTTGCACAACTAATGGTAGAAGAGACCCATGATTTTTTTAGGTGTTTGTTGAGGTCGTTTTAGCCATGTGAAGCCCATAAACATTTCTGGAAATCAAATTTCTATTAGGGGGTTGTTTTACCCATATTCCATTTCCATTTTTTGCTCCCAAGACATTTTTCCTCAAACCCAGAACTTGTATTTTGTGTGTGTGCATATTTTTTTTGGTCTAAACCAGTTTGGAGTGGAATTGGGAAAGAATTAGCTTGATAAACCTAGTGTGGAAAGGAACCTCACAAACATATCAAGAGGGGTTGGATTTTCTTCTTTGCACACCCTGAAGAGCACTGGAATGGAAGGAATATCCTGAGGGAATGTATATCAGAGAAGGGGATGCTTCCTTGTGTTGGGTGTGTAGGTGTTGGTAAATCCAAGCCAGATCTTATGTAGGTTTCCATAGCTCTGTGGTTGAGCTCACTAGCTTAGCAATTCAACCTTCCACCTCCTTAGCAGCCTAATAAACCCAAATCTAGTTTTTCCCTTGCTGAATTTTGATGTGTCGTTGGCTATGTGTGAGATTGGCTTTGTTCCCTTATTCCTTATGGGAATCATGCCCATCTCGGGGGTGGAAGTGGTGCCGAGAGATTAATGAGCACACTAGCCTGTGTTTAGGTGGAATGTTGTAGTGACATGGCTGGTTGCAGGACAAGATTCTTCTCAAGATAATTATTTCTTGTGTATTTACCTTTGCAACTGTATTTGTTTTAAAGAATTATAATGAATATGATTAATGTGTTAAATAAAATATACTTGCTTCTGTTGTAGATTGAATTATTCCTCTGTAAATTTCTTATGTTCAATGCATTTGTATTGTTACGTTCATGGGGCTTAGATCCCACTTAAATGATAGCAGCAGCGTCGTGATTGCGTCCCCTCGGATGGGAGGGGACATGACACACACCTTCACTCTATATTCTTGCATGCCAAGAAACTATTGCAGACACCTTGAGAGGACTTGATGAGAGGCAATCCTGTAAATTTTCCTTTAATATTCAACTAGGGATAAACAGTGCATGCAAAATATCAACTGATAACCACACATGAATATCTTTTACAGTATGCAGCGGAATATAAAACTGAGAAATAAATCACAACATCACATCACAATATTGACACTATTATTTTGGGTATGGAAACCCTCGGAAAAAACCCAAGATGGTAAAATCGATGCAGCACTCAGATTTTGATTTTATTATGAGAAAATATGGAACTTTTACAATCACTACAAATTCACCCAAACTTGGTGAATGCAACACCCGACAGAATCACTGGGAAAACCCCAACTAAACCTCAACACCCTCATGTGTGAGTGAACGACCCAACTGTACGAAGCTCGATGATCCTACTACTTGCTCCTCCGTCTTCTCAGCTAAATCCTCTATCTGACTTTCTCTCCATGTCTGTATCCTGTCTCTATCGAAATACAAGTGTGTGTGTTCTCTCCACTAATTGATCTCTCTTTTATAGCTTTAGGTAAAGCAAAAACCCTAATTTCACTTTCACTTTAACTATTGGTTCACTAAAGTTAATTTAGATCACTTTATTTTCTTTTCCAAAGTAAACTTAGGAAAAGTAAATTAAATACAACTGGTTTCCTAATTTAAGTCTTCTGCATGCAAGAAGAACTTCCTTGTTTCTACTATTTTAACACTCCCTCTCAACGAGGAAGGGATTCGGTAGCAACCGAAACTTATCCCTGAACTTCATAAAAATTTGTCTGCAAAGTGCCTTGGTGAAAATTTCTGCCACATGCTCATCTGTCTATATGTACTCCAACCAAATGGTTCCCCTCTGAACACAATCTCTCAAGAAGTGGTATTTGATGTCTATGTGTTTGCTCCGGCCATGGAACACTGGATTCTCAGATATCCTGATGCCACTCTGATTGTCACAGTGAACTACTGTAGCCTCAGCCCTCTAGCTCACACTTGAACAACCCTGCAAGTAACTTCCTCAGCCACATACCCTCACAAGCAGCCATGCTGGCTGCCATGTGCTCAGCCTCTCCTGAGCTCAATGAAACTAACTTTTTCTTCCTGTTGAACCAAGAGACGACCCTTGATCCAATGCTAAAACAACAACCTGAAGTACTCTTTCGGTCCTCTACACATCCTACCCAGTCAGCATCTGTGAAACCTACTAACTATACACTCCCCATGCACTCATAAACCAATCCATACTCCAGTATACCTCTGATGTAGAGAAGTATGTGCTTCGCAGCCGTCCAATGCACTCTCTGAGGGTCCACCACGAACTGACTCAAAGAGTTGACTGCAAAGTTGATGTCTGGTCAAGTGTTGACCAAAAACATAAGCGATCTAATAAGTTCATGATACAAGGTAGGATCAAATCCTTCTGATCTT
Organism: Pseudotsuga menziesii; assembly: GCA_001517045.1. Taxonomy (NCBI): domain Eukaryota; kingdom Viridiplantae; phylum Streptophyta; class Pinopsida; order Pinales; family Pinaceae; genus Pseudotsuga; species Pseudotsuga menziesii. Next base: position 274,384 of record LPNX010606804.1, on the reverse strand, counting down.
GATGCATCAATCTTCCTCTAGTTGGAAACTAGAGGTATGGCCATAGGCTTGCAGTCCTCCGTCCTAAATCTCTTCAGGATATCTACTGCATACTTCACATGTTCGATGAAGAAGCATCCATCTCTCTACCAAACCTTTAATCCCAAAAAGTAATGCATCAACCCAAGGTCCTTCATCCCAAATTCCACTGCAAGGTTGGGCTTGCAATCTCCAATCAGCCTCTCATCTCCCGTCAAAAAGAGATCATCCACATATAGGACCAGTATGAGAGGCACCTCACCTATCAAGAAGTACAGGTTGTGGTCAGCCTCACTCCACTAAAATCCTATCTCCCATAGATAGCTGTCAATCCTCGAGTACCATGCTCAAGGTTCCTGCTTGAGCCCGTAAAGAGCTCGATCCAATCTGCATACATGTGTCTCCTTGTCCTCCACATCAAACTCCTCTGGCTGCTCAATATACACCTCCTCCTCTATCACTACATTGAGGAACGCAGTCTTGACGTCCATCTGATGGACATGCCAACCCATCTCAGTTGCTAGTGAGATAATGGTATGAATGGAAGAATACCTGGCAACAGGGGTGAAGGTCTCATCATAATCAATACCCTCCTTCTGTGAAAACCCATTTTCCACGAATCCCACCTTGTACTTCTCCATGCTTCCATCTGCTACATGCTTCACCTTGTGGATCCATCTGGATCCCACCACCTTTTTCCCTTGTGGCCTCAGCACAACCTCCCATACCTGGTTTTTCATAATGGAGTCATACTCCTCAACCATAGCTTCCTGCCACACATCATGTTGTGCATCCTCCCTGAAGATGGAAGGTTCAGATTTAATCAACTCTGTCATCAGTGCCATATAACTAAGCCTCTCTTGTGGTACACTCCATCTAAAATATGTTAATGGAGGATCTACATGCCTAGAATCCTGCACTATGGATATAAACCACTTAGACCTTGTCCTAGTGTCAACCTGCTGCGACTACTGGATATCCATCTACTGCTGCAGCTTATCCTTCAAGTCAATGAATGAAGGATCCTATCCACCTGAATCCCTCTGACCACTATAACATGTGCTCTGTGTCTGTACCTGACTCCCAACTCCTGTGCTGGTTGTTGCTCTGCTGGTAAGTCCATAGATATCTGCAAGGCCCTGTCCTCATCGAACTGGACATCCCTGCTCACAATGATCCTCCTACGAGCAGGAATGTAAACTCTATATGCCTTCGAAATCTCCTTGTAACCAACAAGTAACCCCTTCTCTCCAGAAGGGTCTAGCTTCTTCCTATTGTCAACATGAACATGATAATAGCAGACACTACCAAATATGTGAATGTGACTCACATATTTCCTAGTGCCTGTGAAGACCTCCTCTGGTGTCTTCCTCCCTAAGGCTATGTGGGGAAACCTATTCTGAATGCATACTACAGTAATGTATGCCTCGACCCAGAGGAATAGTGGTAATCCCTCATCAAATAGCATGACCTTGGCTGCTCCAACCATAGTCATGTTCTTCCACTCTGCAACTCCATTCTGCTGTGGGGTATGGGGCACAGTGTGCTCCTTCTTGATCCCCTCATCCTAACAATAATCCATGAACTCATTGGAAGTGTACTCACCCCCATTGTCTGTCCTAAACACCTGAATCTTCTTTCCTGTTTCGTTCTCCACAAGAGTCTTGAACTCTCAAAACCTCTCAAATACCTATAACTTGGACTTCAGGAAATAGATCCAATTTTTCCTGGAATAGTCATCAATGAAGGTTACATAGTAACTGTAACCACTGAATGAATGAACACTCATATGTACGCATACATCCGAATGCACCAAGTCCAAGGGCTCCTTAGACTTGTGCTCACTCTATGGGAAAGGCTTCCCGATGTTCCTCCCCAAAGCACAACCCTTGCAATGGCTATGCTTTTCCTCCTGTACCTAAGGAACTCCAATGACTACCTGTCTCAAATGCTTTAGTGCACCATGGTGTAAGTGTGCCATCCTCCTATAACAAAACTCACCCTGACTGTTGTTGTTGTTGCTAACAAGAGCATTTGCAGGCTCAAAGTGTAATCTATACACTTTCCTGCTCCTTCTTCCAATCACTCGATCCAAGCTCCTATCTGACCCCTTAGGCCTGATATACAATCTATGGTCACGAAACTTCACCTGGTATCCCTTGTCCTCCAGAGTGGAAACTGACATAAGGTTCTTGGTCAGTCCTAGAACATATAACACATCATAAAAATTGAGGAGTTTTCCAGACTCCCTCTCAAATGAAACAGTGCCAACTCCCTATGCTTGATATCGCGCATCATCACTCAACTCAACGTGGATCCCTGTTCCACCCTCCTGCAAGTCTTTGAAGAATCTCTTATGTCTAGTCATGTGACTAGATGCTCCACTTTCAATGTACCATATGCTGCTCCCTGTGGTGCTTTCCATGCAGCTATGAAACAAAACTCTTCATCAAATTTCCTGCTGAACTTATCCACCTCTGCAGATCCAGCCATCTGAGTGTTACCCTTATTCTTCCTGTCTAGGCACTGGGGGGCAAAGTGTCCCTGCTTGTGGCAGATAAAACACTTGACCTTTGACATGTCAAGGTTCTTCTTACCATCCTTCTTCCTCTTTGCCTTCCCCTTGCTCTTCCTTGTAAGGGCTAGAGCCTCCTCATCCACAATCTATGGGGCACTGCTGGATGAGCCTGATCCTTGACCCATGCGGGTCTCCTCCTGCACAAATTCATCCCATAGTCTCTGCCAATCAGGGAGCTTCTTCCTAGCCACAACACCTTTGACAAAGGTGTCCCATGGATTAGAGAAGCCATTGAGGGCTATCTGAACTAGCTCCTCATCATCTGTCTTAGAGCCAACAGCTCCAAGCTCATCCATGATCTGTGTGAGCCTCCTGATATAAGTCACCACTCCTTCTCCCTTGGTCATCTTGGTGCTGCGCATCCTCTCTTGCAACACCATCCTCCGGTTCTCATTCTTTCTCTGGTATAGACTCTCCAAAGCCTTCCACATTTCTAATGCAGTCTTCTTACCAGAAAGGTGAGGGACTATATGGTCCTTCACTCCATCCATGATAATCAGCATGGCTCTGGAATCAATCTTCTTCCAAGCTGCTAGATTTTTCGGAACTGTGGGTACAACCTTTGTGGAGTCAATGTGCTCCTCGGCATCACTGACGTCCAGGATCCTTGTGATCCTCTCTTTCCATGTAGGAAATTTTTGAGCACCCTGGAGATTATCCCCAACTCTCAACTGCATGCCCATAGTGAAGTGTACATGTAAAACCCTAGATCTGGAAGTCTAGGTTTGTGTCTTCCTATAGATCTGCCCCTGATCTATCATTGTTGCTGTAAATATATCAACTTTAGCTCACCAGAGCTCTGATACCATGTAATTTTTCCTTTAATATTCAATTAGGGATAAACAGTGCATGCAAAATATCAACTGATAACCACACAATAATATATTTTATAGTATGCAACGAAGTATAAAACTGAGAAATAAATCACAACATCACATCACAATATTGACACTATTATTTTGGGTATGGAAACCCCCAGAAAAACCCAAGATGTGAAAATCGGTGCAGCAGTTAGATATATATTTTATTATGAGAAAATATGGAACTTTTACAATCACTACAAATTCACCCAAACCTGGTGAATGCAGCACCCAACAGAATCACTAGGAAAATTCCAGCTAAACCTCAACACCCTCCTATGTGAGTGTACGGCCCAACTGTACAAAGCTCAATGATCCTACTACTCGCTCCTCCGTCTTCTCAGCTAAATCCTCTGTTTGACTTTCTCTCCATGTTTGTATCTTGTCTCTGTCAAAATACAAGTGTGTGTGTTCTCTCCACCAATTGATCTCTCTTTTATAACTTTAGGTAAAGTGAAAACCCTAATTTCACTTTCACTTTAACTAGTGGTAAAGCAAAAACCCTAATTTCACTTTCACTTTAACTAGTGGTTCACTAAAGTTCATTTAGAACACTTTAATTTATTTTCCAAAGTAAACTTAGGAAAAGTAAATTAAATACAACTAGTTTCCTAATTTAAGTATTCTACATGCAAGAGCACATGCATGCAGGAATACCTTCCTTATTGCTACTAGTTTAACACCCTCAACCATCTCTTCATTGTGCAACTGTCGAAGATATTTGAAATTCAAATGGCCAAATCTCTCATGCCAAATTCTACTTATATCATTAGCATGAGTCAATAGGTCACTTGGATATGAGTGAGGAAGAAAATGTGATAATTCATATGCCTTGAAGGGGTGATTTGCATCTCCTTTCGCTATCAAGTTCCCAGTAGATATTTCAAAGATCTCCACTAAGTCGGGATCAAATATTACTCACTTTGGTGAGCCATTATGGGTCATCAGATATACAGACAACAAATTTATTTTCAAGGAGGGCACATAGAAGGCATTTTTTAACACTACATCCTCAAATTGAATTTAACATTTTTCAACATCTAGGATTTAAGAGTCATCTCCCATGTGTATTTTAGGACCACCAGAGAGATCCAGATAAGAGAATGATTCCTTGGAGGAAACCATGTGGTTGCAGGCTCCGAAATAAATTAGAAAAACTTGTGACTAAGCGAAACGTGCCTTCAGTGCATGGCATCTCTCATGATCTTCAGTCTTGTTTCCAGGATCAGTCTTCCTTACGCCTTCGGGAAGGGAAATATTGTTTTGTTCAAGGAGTCTAGACATTTGTTCTATGGTTTTCTTCATACATGGGTTCTCTGGATGATACCCTCTCTTGCAATATGGGCACTTAGTCTTTTCAAACCTTTTGTGTATGTCCTTCTTATAACTTGAGGCTCCTTCTAAAGGATTGTGTGTGTCCTTAGTTTTGATATCAGAGTTATTTTTATCCTTTCCTTTATGTTTCCCTTTGACTTGCGCATTCTTTGTCTCCCCATGCAAGAGAGCTTGATTCTTGGAGTCTTTGAGGGCTCTCGTCTGGATCATATTATCTTATTCTTGAATAAGAGATTATGTGAATGCATCAACAGTGGGAATTCTCCAGTTTTAAGTTTTAAGTCTCCTGGAATGAAAGGTGGACACAAACACCGATAATTATGGGCCAATTTTGCTCAGAATGGAGAGCACAAATTTCTCATCCTTCTTTTCAATTCCACACTTCTTGCATTACATGACCAAGGACTTGAACTTGGAGAATAATTGTTGAATGGTTTCGAAATTGCTGGGTTGAAGAGAAATCACTTCATTCTATAGAATATGGCCTCTCAGCTCATCCTTCTTTCCAAACGGTGATTCAAGCTTCTTCCATACTTCCCTTGGAGTTTTCAATCCATCAAGGAGGAATATTAACTCCCTAGAGATATGAATTCACGTGAAACCAAAGGCTTCATCCAATTTGTTTAGATACTTTGAATTCTCTAAAGGCTGTTGGGGTATGACCTCCTTGCATATAGTGATCTTGCACAGAGCCTTTTTCAACTTACATACATGAGTCGCTCTATCTTCGACTTCAAAACCTTGTGGTTGTTCAATGTATACTTCTTCCTCAATCACACCATTGAGGAAGGTTGTATTTACATGTAAAAAACTTAAATAATAACAACAAACAATATATATATATATATATATTAAATATCAATATTAATTATTAATATTGATATATACTGATATTAATAATTAATAACTAATAAATGGTTATTAGTAAACTATTCTAAAATGACGCATCCTTGCATGGATGGTATCCAAAGTGCCTTTACAATTAATATATATATGGCACTCACTTTGTAATCTTTTATCATCATTCATCTTCAATATTTATTTTATATTTTCAATATGGAATTATTTTCCCTTGGTTGATTATTCAAAGGAGTAATTATTTAGAATATCCAAATACGGATATTACATTGGTATCAGAGCCAGCCCTTCCTAGGGCTTCTATTGATCTACGGATTTTGTCCAAAATGATCAAGGTTTCCTTGAATTTAGGTATTTGACCTCACAATGGCTTTTAGCCATCCATAATCAGAGTTTCTCTGGTAAAAATTGGCCTTTGGCCATTTGAATTTCATGGAAGAAATATTAATTCCACTCCAAATATGAAGCAAGAACGAGAGGGAAAAATGAAGAATAAAAAAAAAACAAAAAGAATTATCAACAAGACAGGCAAAAATGAAGAAAAAAAAAATTGTCAACAAAGAAATAAAAAGGGGAAAAGTTAAAAAACAAAGTGAAATAGCCCATGGTTTTGCCAAATAGCCCATTGTTTTATTTACAATATTTAAATTATGAACTAGTTTT
>LPNX010606804.1:87261-266223 GCA_001517045.1 Pseudotsuga menziesii | reverse complement strand
ATATATTAAATATCAATATTAATTATTAATATTAATATATATTGATATTAATAATTAATAACTAATAATTAATAAATGGTTATAGTAAACTATTCTAAAATGACACATCCTTTCATGGATGGTATCCAAAGTGCCTTTGTAATCTTTTATCATCATTCATCTTCAATATATATTTTATATTTTCAATATGGAATTATTTTCCATTGGTTGATTATTCAAAGGAGTAATTATTTAGAATATCCGGATATGGATATTACATTACATCCATCCGATGCATATCCCACTTCGTCATGGAAACAAGTGACATGATGGTTCTGATGGAAGTGTACCTTGCTACTGGAAAAAATGTCTCTTCATAATCAATTCCCTCTTTCTGAGAGAATCATCTAGCCACAAATCTTGTATTTTTATTTTTCAATACTTCCATCAACATGTTTTATCTTGTAGATCCACTTTGAAGATACCACACTCTTGTTTTCTAGTTTAGGCACTATATCCCAAACATCATTATTCATTATTGACTGGTATTCTTCCGTCATTGCTTCCACCCATTATTTCTTCTGTGCAGATTCCTTGTAGCTGGTGGGTTCTCGATCTACAATATCACAAATCAAAGCTACATAACTGAAGAATGGCTTTGATCTCTTGCTTATTCTTGTGGAGCCTTCTGGGGCTCCATACTTCTCTTCTTCTTGTATGATTTATCCTACCCAAGAAGGTGTTCTCTTTCAAGATATATCCATAGTAGGGGGTTCCTGAGGTTCTAGCATATCATGATCTTCTGATGCTACTATTTCAAGAGAGGGTTCATCTTATACCTTTCTGGGAGGAACATCATCTTCCTGTACTTATTCAAACAGTAATCTTCTAGATTTCTTAAGAGTTGTTTCTTCTTCAAATGTTACATCCCTACTAATCTCTATATGATTGAATTTTGAAATGTATATCCTAAATGCTTTGGAGACTTCATGGTATCCAACAAATATTCCCGTGTTTCCAGAAGGATCCAACTTGGTTCTCATCTCTTTCAGAATATGAACATATACTGGACAACCAAATATCTTGAAATGGCTCACTTCAGGTTTATTTCTTGTATACATGGGAACTGTGAGATAATATGTTCTACACATACACAGTTTTTCTTGTTGCTTCAGACCATAGATTGCATGGGAAGGTCTTGATCATGAATCATTGTTTTTGCTGCTTCCATAATGGTTATATTCTTTCTTTCCGCAACACCATTTTGTTGGGGATTGTAGGGAGTGGTTAGTTCCCTCTTGATTCTGGCTTCTTTGCATAATGCTTCAAATTATTTTGAAGTATATTCTCCACCATTATCTGATCTGAGTGTCTTGATTCTTCTTTTTGAATGGTTCTCTATCAAGGCTTTGAATTCCTTGAATTTCCCGAACACTTCACTCTTTGTCTTCAAGAAGTATATCCATGTATTTCTTGAATATTCATCAATAAATGTAACATAATATTCATATCCACTTAAATATGTGGATGACATAGGACCACATACATCATAATGAATTAATTACAATGTACCTTTACTCTTTGTTTCACTTTTCAGAAATGGATTCTTGATGTTCTTTCCTCTTGCACATACTTTGCAAGTACCTTCATGATCAATATTTGAATCTAGTAAACATGTTACCACCTCGCTCACATAGGGTAGTTCTTTGTAGTTGATGTGAGCAAGCCTTTTATGACATAGTTCACTTGAGCTAGTGGTCTCATGGACAAGGGTTGTTTCTAGATGTCCTTTGAGTTTGTACAGTCCTCCTTCTTCTTCACCAATGACCAAAGCATCTTCAAGTGTCTTTACTTTAGTCCACGTGAGTACTTGTCCATCTATAAAAGCAACTCTATATCCTTTCTTATCTATATATGAGATGTAAAGTAGGTTCTTTTTCAAGCCTAGTATATAAAGTACTTCCTTCATCTTCATGCAGGTTCCAAAGTCAAGTTTGTAGCTTGATTCACCAATGTTTTTGATGGGATATTGATAGTCATCTCCTAATGATACTTTCTGAGGAGAGTTCTTCACTTCAAGTCTTGACAGAGTTTGCTTCTTCCCTATCATGTGCTTTGAAGCACCACTACCAATAAGCCATGTATCTTCTTCAAGTATTACAGACCCAGAGAGTGCAGAGAATAGTACATTTTCTTCTACATCATCTTCTCTTGCTTGTCTCTCTTGAGGTATTTCTTCTTCTTCTTCATCCTCATCTTCAACTAAATGAGAATGATGTATTTTGTTGTTCTTCTTCTTCAATGGACACTCTTTGGCAAGGTGTCATATATTATGACAGTTGTAACATTGATATTTGTAGTAGTCTTTCTTCTGACTATTTTCTCTTTTCCTTTGAAACTTCTTTAGAGGTCTGTACTCCTTGTGACTATCCTTCTTGAAGTTTGATTGTCTTCTTCTTTTGGTATGGGTGGATAGAGCTTGATCATATTATTTAAGTAGAGCTTCTCTGTTGGCTACTCTAGCTTCCTCTTGGATGCAGTCTTCCCATACAATGCCAAACTTCATACTTTCTTTTCTGGCACATAGAGTCTGTATGAATGAATACAAAGGTCTAGTGAGACCATTGAAATAAGTCATAACTAGTTCATCTTCATCAAGGGAGTCTCCAATGGCATCTAGTTGTTCCTTGAACTAGGAGACCCTTGTGAAATAATCTTGAATGGATTCTCCTTTACTTATCTCGGTACTCTTCAATTAATCTCTCAAAATCATCTTTATGTTGATGTTATTTCCTTCATACATTCTGGAAAGGGAATCATACATTTCCTTTGGTGTCCCTTTACATGACACTTGAGAGATCAAGTGATATTTAATAGAATCAACAATGATCCTCATTTCCTTGATTAGGTCCTTCTGGTTCTTCTCCTTAGCTTCATCTTCTCCTGGTTCAGGAACTTCATCCTTGATGTATTTGTCAATATCATTCTCTCTAAGAATGAGAGCAATCCTATACTTCCATGCTCAAAATTTTTCAATTCCTTCCAGCTTGTCCTCAAGCTTAGTGCTTGGGGCCATCTTATCCAGGAGGTCACTAAAATTTGAAAATTATCAAAATGAAAATCTGACCTTATCAAGAGATGCGCTTAACTGAGGTGAGTTGGTTGGTCCACTTGATTTTTGGAGATCCCAAATCTTCACCCTTCAAAACTTGCTTGTGAGGTTTCAGTTTCTACAGATTTATGGATCTATTTTTCTGCAATTTTCTGGTTCATGTCCAGACTAGAATTTGGATTTCTCGAAGATTCACCCACTCAAAAACTTTGATATAGATCTCAATATATGCGCTCTGGGGAGGCACAAATTTATATGCAAGCATATCTTCAAAATCCCAAACTTTGTAGAAACCCTAATTTCCTCCAGAGGGAGAGGAGAGGGGCTTTCACCTTATGAAAGTTGTTCTCTTTAGGATAACTTTGATACCATGTTAAGATTTCATATGCTTAGCTAGATTTCATTAGTGTTTAATCCAAATTCACAACAGTAACATATGCATAATCACTAAAAGAAACACAATCACAAGATAGACATAGTATTTATCCTGGGAAACCCTCAAGGGTAATAAAACCCAACAAAACTTCCTCTATATACATGTATAAGATAAAACCCCAAAACAGGTATTCTCCTCCTTGCTAGTATGTCTCCCTCTCTCTCCTATGAGAAATACACAAGTGTGGGTCTCTGTTCAAATGAGGAACACAAGTCCTCTATTTATACTCTTTCTTTCACTTTACTTTTACACTAACAAGTCATCCCCACTAAACTGACTGGGCTGACTTCACATAGGAAATCTCAAAATAGTATTATATTATATTAACTAGGGTACTATTGACCCGACTTACAATGGGTGTTATACCTCATAACTCTATGATGACCAAATACAATATTAACATCCCGACTGAGAAATAAGACATCTCCCTTGGCGTACATCAGTAAAATACATTTAGAATATCCTTTGAAGTTACAATATTTCAACAATGAAGTGGCAACATATTGCTAAGCCAAGAAACTGACATTTAGACTATGGTGGTCAAGGGAGGATTACAAGTAATCCTAACATTGACTGACTCTTAATCACCCATAAATTACTTTCAAGCACTAGAGATTATTCAATTTCACAAGGACTGACTGAAATTCTCCCTTGATCACTCCCTTGCACTTGGTTAGACTCTAATCTAACCAAAATGCTTGACTAAAATCGAAATTGGATCCAATTCCTAGACTAGGCACTTAATTAATTAAAGATAACCTTTAATTACTTAACTAACAGCTAGTTTCACTAGTGTAACTAAAACGATGACTCAATTTAAATGGAAATATTTTAAATTAATTAAATTAACTCAAAATTAACTTCCCTTAACTCAATTAAACTGAAATTAACTAGAATTAACTCCATAGTAACTGAAATTAACTAACATTAACTACACATAACTGAATTTAACTAGAATCAACTGACATTGACTCAATTTGATTGATTTTAACTCAAATTAACTTAATTGACTTGAAATTAGGTGCATCCCTTCACCATACTTAGTCTAATAGTAACATAATTAGTGTGTGAAATGGAAGTGGGCCCCACTGCTAACTAGATGAGGAATATTCTCACCTAGGGGTGCAACCTCTGCAAGCAACTGCATGCATGGAACTAATTATGGGTTTTTGGACCCCCATAGTCTAAAATTAAATAAATTAGGTAGGAAAGAGCAATGTTAGGGGAATTTGCAACTCCTAACCCCAACCCCATCTAACAAGACATTCCAGAACCCCCCAACAACGTCGTTGTCATGTTGTGCCATTATTAATTTTTTAAATATAATAATATAATAATAATAATAATAATTAGATATAATAATAACTATTGCAATTAAAATAAAATCCATCTCATCAGGTGTCCATGGTCTTGTCACCCAATTCCAACTCAACAAATGAACATAAGCACACATACGAATGTTCGGGGCTTACCTTCGGGATATTACTGCACTTATCAATGACACTTTGGATATCCATGTGAATAGGATGCTTAGATGTTTGAACATATATTGAACATAATTGTGTAATTATTCCTTGATGTCCCTTTTTCAACAATTTTTCCATGCCATTAGAGCTTATCCCCTTGCTTGGATTACCTTTGATACCCCTTAATTCATGTTTTTTTCCTTCCCATAAAAATTTCATGAAAATTTTTTGAAAATCAAAATCCATTATTCCCAATTATTGCAACCATTGAACCCATAAGACAACAGCGGCAAAACCCATTTGGATTTCAATCATTGGACTATTCAATAAATACTCCCCCTAATAAGATTGATACTATGTTATTTCCTTGAGCAATTGATAGTTCCATCTACTATCATTACTCGAAACTCTAGTGTTGGATATACAAAGCATTTGAGAGATTTGTCTAGTTTATAGTGAATGAAATTATGAGTACTACCAGAATGAATAAACACTATTACATTTTTATTTTTGATATATACTTCAATCTTGAGAATTTGTGGAGTGCAAATTCCAACCAATTCTTGACAAGATATGGTGGGATTAATCTCTTCCATTTCTTCATCTTGAGATGGTTCCTATTCTTTTGCTTCCTCCTCTTCACAATCTATGTAGAATAATTTCTTCTCACCACACCTAGGTCCCTTACTATACTTGTTGTCACAATTAAAGCATATACCTTTTTGTCTTCTTTCATCCAGTTTTTGGGATGTCAACTTTTGAGGTGGGTTAGAAGAAAGTAAATTATTATATCTATATGAGTTGAAAGTGGTTCGCTTAGTAGCCATTGCCATATGTTTACTTTTAACCTTCCTTGCCACCATGAAAGCCCTCCGTAAGGATGTTGGTTTGAAGAGGTGCACCTCATGTTGGATGTTATCATTCAAGGTTCAAATAAATAGATCCAATTGCCTCAAAATTATCAAATGTGTAAAGAAGGAATTGCTCATAACATCATCATTATATGATATCAACTCTTATGTAAAAATGGGCTGAGATATAATGGATTTATTTTTGTGTTCACAAAGCCATTGGTACCACACAAATTGATCAGTTTATAAATACACAGATGCAATGGGTACCTTTTGGATATTTGGCACCTAGTGTTTATCAAATAATTGCTCCATTTGGAATATCCATGTTATGGGGTACTTTCCATTAAAATTCCTCATGTCAATCATGGGAATTGGATACCCCTTGGGTACCATCCCAAGTTACTTCCAGTATTAGAATTAACTTTATCTTGGAATATTCTTATTAATTGAAGGTTACTCAACATGGACACTATCTTTATCTTCCTGAGTACCCTGAGACACATCATCGCTTGTAGGGGTTTTTTCCTTTAAATTGTGTAGGATATTAGAAATACTTTTCATATTCTCCTCCATATAATTATCCATATGTCCCATATTGTTCTCCTCTAAGTTAAGTATATCAATCATTTTCACAAACCCTTTAATCATAACTTCCAACTTGGACACTCGGAAAGATAGGTTTTCACTTTCATGTTTGGTCAGGGATGACTCCTCAGGGGTATTAAGTGTAGTATGATTTTTTCCACTACCTTATGGTGACATTTTTAACAATATAAATATACATCACACCTTGGTTCACCTCAAATATATCTTTCTACTAAAATTTATTTCCAAATTTAAAATGGCGTATCTTTCTCCAACCCTAATTTGAAGACTGATTTCCAATTGAGGAAATTCTGAAATTTTGGCCATCGTGAGTCTGAACTCTTGATATTTGGTATCCTAATATCTATTTTTTCCAATGTCATAGGTCTCATTGAATTTGGAAGTGCCAAAGAAAATTTGTGACAATTTACCAAACACTTGTTATTTTTGTCCTTTTCAGAAGAGCGAAAGTGCCATGGCCTTCCATGTTTCCAATTTTTTGAATATGATTATGTAATTTCTACCATGGATACTATGCAGGTACATATTTTTTATGTTTGAATTGGTATTACTCAATTTGGATCGTTCATGCTCCAGATATACCAATTTTCCCTAGAACACATGTTTGAGACTAGCTTTTGGGCTAGTCATAAACCCTAACTTCCCAAGCATATAACTCCGAACCTGCGATGATTCGGGATATAAATAATTTGCCACATATATTTTGTCTTGTTTTCTATATGGGTTCGTAGTTTGTTTTTTAAAACCCTGTAGAAAAATATATATATCAAAACTTCCAAGATGACTTGTTTTGGAAGCGTTCAAGCTCTAATACAAAATGTTAAGCAACAAATTCACAAAAAGAGCATGGAAAGAGTATAAATAGACAAGAAAGAGTTATCCACGACTTAATAATGAAGAACAAAGATTAATATCAAGCATATTTCAGGGTTCAACCTCCTAATATATTGTACTAAGTACATAAGACAAGACAAGATGATATTATTCAAATGAAAAGGTCTCCTTCCTATATATAGGAGACAAATAAGCACAATTGCAACTAATGGACCCAAGATAACATAACTAATATAATAATACTAATGAAAAGTACCACTAATAAACTCAAGTCGACAACAATAATATGTAATGGGCAACAATATAGTGGGTAATGTGCCAACATTAAGGGCTTAACATAAATTATTAATAATATTGGTGAGTGTTAACGTCTAATATCTCTCATGTGATCTACAATGTGATCCTATCTAGGGTTTATAGCTCCTATAACATATATATAATTTAGATTTAGATTTTGTAAATTTTCTCTTAGGCTAGATTCCGGCAGGCACATGAGCTCCAAGAATAGAGGAGGAAGGTGTTTACAGTGTTTTTTGCAGGTGAGGGAGGTTTTGACGGACGATGATGGTAGACAAAGGAGGGGGTGTCTCTATCGCCCAACCCCAAGAAGCAGAGGAAATGAAAATTATTGAGATACCAATAAACATGTCTAAAAGTCCAATATATGGTACAATGGGCATGGGTCAAAATCTAGGGTAGTGTATGTTGAAAGTAGCTTTGATCCCATCCATGGTGGTTAGATCTTCGAAACTGAGAGATCGGATCCAGTTTATGTCGGATCATGCTCTGATTGGTAAATTCATAGGTATACAGCCATTGGAGAAAGCACTGATATGGTGGATCAACTCTTCATGGAAACCGAAGGGGCATTTTGATCTCCATTTGGGATCAAAGGGTTTTTTCACGATCTCATTTATCAGTATGGAGGATAGGAACCATATCTTAGATGGTGGCTCCTATTTCTATTATTCTGCTGGTTTTTTCTTGTGGCCTTGAAAAGAGAAATTCGGTACTAAACAACAGGATATGAGAATTTCCCCAGTCTCGATTAGGTTGTACTCTCTTCCCAGTGAGTATTGGGACCCGAAAATATTGGAAGATTTGGAAATTTATTAGGGAAATTCATCAATATCTATGAACAAACAAAGATTCAATGTTACGCTGCCTATGCTTGCATTTGCACTTCTATGAACCTTTCTAAGGAACTATCGGAAGCAATTAGGATGATATGGGATGATGAGGACTGGACCCAAACCCTTGATTATGAAAAAATTCCCTTCAAATGGCATAGATGTCATGAAGCCAGACACTTGTTCAGTTAATTCCCTCTAAATGAACCTAAACAGAATTTGGGGAAGGAAGGAGATTGAGTTGATCAAGGCTTTACAAAAGTCACATCCCAGAAGAGAGGAAGCCGGAAACAGGAAAATTAAGAAATTCATAACAAAATTGCAACCTTAAACCCTTTTGGAGTATTAGGAGATAAGGAGGAGGAGACCCTGGAAACAATGAGCACCATGAATAAGGTCCCCAACCCGAAGAATGAAAAGCCTGACCAGAACCCTATAAAAGAGTCAAAACTGGAAAATAATAACAGAAATGAAACTATGGTACAGGAATCTAAGGAGGAAGTCGAGGATATGGATCTAGGGGAATTGGATCTGGAAGGGATTGAAAAATCATGCACATAGAAAGACAAATGGTATGTTCCCTAGGAACAAGTTAGCCTCCATAAGGAAGCTATTTTGAAATCCAAAGCCTCTAACCTTTTGGGTATCAGCTCGGTATCTCATAAAGAAATATATAAAAAAAAACTGAGGAGCAGGGGAGGAAGACAAGCCGAAAAACAAACAAACAAAGGGTTGTGGAAGTAGGAAGGAGTTTGGTCAAGCCAAGACAATACTCGACAATCAAATCTTCCCTAGGGTTGTAAGTTTTCCCAAAGAAGCTCCTCTCCCGGAACATTTGAGGCTTAAATAGCCCGAGAAAGATTAAAATTCTGAGTAAAAATACTAAGAATACAAACCCGGTTATTGTCTTCTTGCAAGAAACAAAGCGTTAAGCAGATCAGATCCAGGAGGTTAAGGGGAGAATCTAGGCAAGATGTGAAAGTATGGGGATAGGTGTAAGAGTTTTTTCTGGAGGTCTAGGTATCCTTTGGGATCTATCCTGGGTTAACCTTAGTGGGTTTCAAGAGAATCGATACTCACTCACAGCAGATTTTAGGGTTGTGGGTTTTCCTATCAAGGGGATGTTGATGAATTTCTACGGTCCTCAAAGAGTAGGGGATAAATGTAATACACCAGTTTTGACCCCGTTTGCATTTAAAGATACATGATGTATATTTTGTAATTAATCGTGGTGTTGAGCTAAAGGAAAAATCCCCACCATCGATTTGG
This sequence comes from Pseudotsuga menziesii, assembly GCA_001517045.1. Classification (NCBI taxonomy): domain Eukaryota; kingdom Viridiplantae; phylum Streptophyta; class Pinopsida; order Pinales; family Pinaceae; genus Pseudotsuga; species Pseudotsuga menziesii. Next base: position 256,537 of record LPNX010606804.1, on the reverse strand, counting down.
TTGTGTATGTTTCGGCAATTGGGATCGTTGCTGATGGTATATCGTGCTATCCGGCACATAAGAGTTTGGCATCATGTAAATATGCACATAAATTAAAATAAACCTATAGCCAGCTACGATAGTGCAACGTTAAATGAAAAGGGCATGATTTCCTAAGGTTAAGGGGGGGATTGTCTAACCCATGGGAGCCTTTGGGGAAAAGCCATGTGTCAGCACCCTGTTTGATTTGCTCACCTTCCTTGTCTCATCCAACCACCTCTTTAGTGTTCTATTGATTGGTCGGGGTAGTTATTGCTGGAAGTGGTGGGTGGCAGGACTATCAATATTTTCCACACGCCCACTCCACCAACCATTTCTCCACCTTCACATGGGTAAGAGAACCATGACTACGCCACTCTCTTGATCGTTGGGTTCACTCTCACACAGGGGCGCGCAAGGGGTTCGGATGGTCTTCCTCACGCAGAGTTGAGTTAAGAAAGGGGGCATTTTCTTGTTTGGGGGTTCATTCTCTATTCTCTGAGGATTATCGGCCTGTGATTATGTTCTTCCTCCAGCTAGTGCAGAGCATGGAGTTCCTGTTGTAGTATCGGATTGTGTATTGTCCCGTCCATAATCGTGAACCATGACTGTAATTTCCCCTTGTGAGATTTTCTCTCCTGTTCACGCAGAGAGTCTGTGCTTACCCTCTCCATTGTCGGTTATGTAAATGTGTCGTGGCTCCCTTGACGAGGAGGGCTGTTGTTTCCCCATATTTGACGGCTAAGTTGCCGATGCAATTTGGGTTACTGTAGGTTGTTGTGGAGTCGTGTTGGCCACGATAGGGCCAAGAACGACTCAGGGATTTTTTTCCCCTGTCAATGCTGGGAGTTTGGCTTCCTTCCCATTGGCAAACTGTGTAATGTTGCCATCATTTCGTTGTTGAGTCGGGGCTGTGGTTTTTCCCTGATTTTGCGGTTTACTGTGGTTTTCCCTCCATTGTTTGTGGCTTGTTGTGGTTTTCCCCATATTGTTTGTTGCTATGAACGCAATCATTTTTTGGGTTGCCACTGAGTTGTTTTGGCCACGCTAGGGACAATAACAACTCTGAAACATCTTGTTTGACCTGAGCTATGTTCCCTTATCGTTTGGGTTGTCACCCTGTCGTCTTTGTTTTCTTCACAGAGCTGTGAACCGATTGTTTTACTGCGGTATACATTGGGTGGTATTTGGACTGTTTAGAGCAGGATTAGAGGCTGGGTATGCTTGAGAAACCTGGTGTTGGGAGCCACCTAGATAGAGTAAGGTTGCTGGCTTTCTTCTCCACAACCCTTGAATATTATTGGAAAGGGAAGTCAGGGCCTGAGGGACTGCGAAGTAGAGAAAGGAATGATTCCTAGTGTTGGGTGTGTGGATGTCTTAGAAGTCAGGTTAGCTCTGGTGTAGGCGTCCTTAGCTCTCCATTGAGACTACCAACTTAGCATTTAGCCTTTCCTAGCTCCTTGATGGCTTGATAAACCCTACTATGTGGGCTTGGCTGATTTTTGTACCTTGGCTATGTGTAAGCCTGCTTTGACCTTATTCCTTGAGGAATCATGCCCAGCTCAGGGGTGGCAGTTGTGCTGAGAGATTGATGAGCACGTTGGCCTATGGTTGGGTGGAATGTTGCAGCGACATAGCTGGTTGCGGGATGACTTCTTTATGAGATAAGTATCCTTGTCTATTTTACTTCTGCAGTGATGTTTACTATTAATGAATTATGATGAACATGTATATGAATGTATGTATGATTATGTATCTATGCATGTTTTATGTTCAAGCATTTCAATTTTATATGTATGTACATGTTCATGGGGCTAGTTTCCTGGATGTTTGGTGTTTAGTAGTGTCCTCTTCGCCGGTCAAAGGGTCAGGGATGTTACAGTATGGTATCAGAGCAAAGGTTGCAACATGGGCCTAAATGGGCCGTAAGAAGCAGTTGACAGAGGCAGGTTGCTAGAGCGCAGCAGGAAGAAGTCTGTGAATGATAGAAAATTTCGCTGAAAAAAATTTCTAAGTGTCGGGCTCGTCGGGCCATTGGAGGACTAAGGGGAAAGCTCCTCCGATACAGTGGACAATTTAGTCGAAAGGCCACCCGATGAGGGGCAGGCAAAAATATTTTCATGAAAATTTTCTAAGTGTTTGGCTGTTGGCTTATCGAAAAACTTAGACGAATAGACCCCCGATGCAGACCCCAATGGTGGCGATAATTAGTTGTTTGGATCGGTGAAGAATAGTTGATGAGATTGCCAAAATGTTGGCACGGAAAGAGAGAAAGTTAGTTGTTGGAGCCGCCAACAGCGATGACGAAAATAAGATAAAGAGAAAATTTTCGAAAAATTTTCTAAGTCATGAGACCATCGACGATCAGTAAATTTTAGCTGATTAGATTTCCGATGATTAGGTGATGGATTTGCTAAAACTCCACCACCATCGGAGAAATTTAGTTTTTTGAGCAGCCGATGCAGCGGTAAGTATCGGAGAAAAATAGCAGATTGTATTGCCAACAATTAGAGGATGAGGTTGCCGATGCGGTGGTGGAAGAGTAGAGAAGGTTTTGGCGGAGATCTCCCGAAGACAGCCAAAACGACGGTGAAGGTTAGTTGTTTGAGGAGCCGATGTGGCGACAGATAAGGAAAGAAAAAAAAATTCGAAGTGCTGGAACCATCAGAAAATATTAGAACATTGGACCACTGATACATCAGAGACAGATAGTTGAACGGACCGTCGATAGGTCAAGAGAAGCTAGTCATTTGTTCCACTGATGCATCAGGAGAGATTAGTTGTTTTGACCGCCAATGAGTTGTTTAGTCGCAGAATCCATAGACGGTTTACTTCCCGCCGTTGCGGCCGCCTAGAGAGCTATCCACCTGATGATTAGTGGTTTCGACCATCGATGTATTGTTAGAAAGTTAGCGGATGGAGAGGCCGATGCGCCAGCAGATGAGGAAAAGGAATTTCTAAAAAATTGTCTAAGTACTGGAAACATCGGCAAAAGATAGATGATGGCAGCACCGATACATCGGCGGAAAATAGATGATGAACTGCCGATGCGGTGGAGGAATAAAGGAAGTTTTTCACCGAAAATTCTTAAGTATGGAATTCGTCGGCAAAATTTTAGTTAATCTGATCGACGAACTTTAGAGGATGGAGACGTCGATGCAACGGCTGACGTTGGAATAAATTAGATGATCATGGATCCACCGTTGCAGCTACCATATGGACTAGCATTCTGATGGCTAGAACCTTCAACTGCCGATCACCGACACATAACACTTAGGGGTTTTGAGCGTCGGTGGAAGTTAGAGGAGTCAGATGTTTGTGTGCCCGCCGTTGCGGAAGCTTAGAGAACTAGCCGTTCGATAGGTAGAGGATCTGATCACCGATGATGGCTTTTGTAGTGCTAATAAACGACTCAGAAGCTTAGACAGATGCGGATCCGAAACAGCGAAAGACATTAATTGTTTGACTAGCAATGAACAGTCCTTCGCATCGTCGATGTAGCGCCAAGCTTAAGGGTTCTAATCGCCAATAAATATTGAAAGATTAGATAACTACAGACCCAAAACAGCGGAAAACTCTACATGTTTGGCCGCCGAGGGATAGCCTTTGGCATCGTCGATAAAGTACGGAAGCGTAGATGAACAGACCGTCGATACCACGGAAAGGGTTAGTTGTATGGCCGCCGATGAGCAGCGGAGGAAATTAGTCGTTCTGACCACCGAAACATCAGAATGTTAGTTGGGATGAGACCCGATTCTATTCAAGAAATTTTGGGTTTTTCAAAGTGGAATTTCTCTCAGCAAATTCCAACTATTTTTTAGTGGATTTTCAACAGACTACCAGTGGATTACAGGGATGAAAAGGAAGAGAATTCCAGGTGGCTGAAGTTCGCATTCCAGACCAAAATTCGGTGGTGTGTTTTGCCATCATTTTTGAAATGGTGTGGTTTTCACAGCCAAGGTCAGAATGAATCATGTGGATAGGCGTTGGAAATATTATCCAGTAGGGAGCAAGGGAGAGTCACCAGAATTTGAGTGTGGAGCAGCAAAGTGCTAGTAATTGCTTGAAAGAGAAATGTGTTGCTGTCAATATGGACAAATCCGGGGATTGCATGCCTAGAGGTAGCGAGACCATGAAGTCAAACCAGCTGCTGTGTGGAAGAGGAGTTCCATGCAAGGATGAGGGACTTGAAAAGGGAAATTTCCTTAAACCCTGTCTTGCTAATTACGACTACAAGTTTTAAACATGAAATGTATGAGGATATTCCTTGCATGCATAGGATATTACATGTTGGTAAGAATAGTGAGAATTATACATTTATAATGTACCACTAATGGTAAATATTGCATTGGCGTTGTCATTAGTGGAAAAACCAATGACAACATGGACATGGCTGAATATGTTGCTAATGCTGATGAATGTGACTAGGAACCCTATGGAGAAAGGGATAAGGGAACAAGTCCATAATCAAAATTTGGTGAGCAAATTCTGCAATCTCCTGCAAAGGACCAACCAAACTGGTAATATCAAGGGTGTAAGTAGGACCCATGAAGGTAAGAGTTTAATTATGACAATTGCATGAAGTGGTAAAAGCAAGAAGTCTCATACCATGTGGGTATTTGAATTTTATACTGCATTCATAGAGAAATGTGTCATGCATTTATTATGTTGTTATGTGCTTAGTAGCCCAAGGAAAGTAAGCACTGATGATCTTGATTATAGTCATGCATCCTATATGAAGTAGTCATGGTTAGGACATGCACGGTATGTGTGAATGCATAGTACTCCTGAATCAATGCAGGGTAGCATTGAGTGGATATGCATTAAAAGATTTTGTAATCTAGTAGTTATGCATTGAATGGATGCATATGAAGGGTGTGAGTAATTGATTACATAAGTATGGGTGCAATTGTTGTGATGCATTGCATGAATGCATTGAGATAGTGCACATGATATTATGAATAACTAATGGCTGAAATGATGAATTGATGACAATTCTAGAACCATTTCAAGAGATCTTACGAATGCAGGATAATAAGTGCATAAAGAGGATAGTCATGATCAATTGGCTGCTAGAAATTCTCTATGGACGGGCTAGGTGGTACAATGATATGCTTGTGAAGTAAGTAGTATCTAAACAATTCATTTAAATTGCATAAATGATGTGACTATACCTTACAAATTTTAGTATGATAATGATTGCGTGAAGTAAATAAGTTTTGGTGATGTTGATGTGATTAACAAATGGAAGTATTTGAATTTTATAAATTCTGAAAATGCTTCAGTGATTGTTGCAACAATGAAAAATTTATATGCATCAAGACTTACCAATTGTTTGGCTGATTGAAGTTCAGGTTTCAAGTAGATTGTTTGGGGCATGGCAAAGTGGGTAAGACCATGACAAATACCGGAATCTACCATGTGAAAGAGCCAAACCTCATGAGAAGAGTCTCATGGCTGTGAAAATAGTCTGTATGCAGAATGAGTTGTCAATTTTAATTTGTAAATTTCAGATTTGAGAGATTGCTGACAACTACTAATCACTATTGGCTTGCATAGAATTGTGTCAGGAGGATGCATTGTAAGTGGGTGCCCATGTTATGCTAGTAAGCATAAAATCATAATGGACATGATGGTGCTGCTTACTAGAGACCTAAAATTGAGGATCACCTCATTTCCAAGCAAATCAATTTCTGTAGTAAACAGAGTTGCAATTCCTATTGAATCTAATTACTAATGTCATTTGCTTGGTTATGGACAATCAATTTGGATTGTATTATCAGATAATGATTGACTGTTTGGCTATTTGATGAATGTGCCAAGGGTAAACACTGCAAGAAGATCATGTGTGATGGCCTATAGGATCCAAACTTCATGGGAAGGTTTTCCCTTATCTTGGAATGGGTTTCAAGGGAAACTCCATTGGACATTTTGGAAATGTCTCATCTGCACTACATGTTTGGTAATCAACATGAGTGAGATGGTATAGATTATGTCGATAAGACATGTGTGAATATGAAATGTAAAGAGGAGTTGGGATGGCAAACCGAGGGACTGTCAACTTAGAGAAGGGAGCCCCCATTCCTCCTTAATGAAGGAATACTGCCTCGGCAAATGGATAAGTGTTCTGTGACCCTAGCCAAGAATATGCATGTCAATTGTTAAATTCAATATGTGGAGCATGTCTTGATTTTATTTCCATTATGGAAAATTGCTTGAGTATGAATAGGGCCTACATGGCACACACCAGAAAAGGGTGCACACTTTTTCGATGTCGGATCATGGAAAGGTTTTTCAATAATGATTACACCCTAGGGGTGGATGCACTCCTGGTGTCTCAATACTTGATAGTGAATGGTGTGAAATGTGGTTACAATTTTAGAGCAATAACACTAACGAATATGCTTATATTGCTTGTGTTGTTAGGCTAAACAGATGTAGCCTGGTATTGTACACTAAATGGACAATGGCTTGAGCTCATCCTACCTTCTACTAAAAAGCACAAAGAAGGAGACATTCTTGAGGGACTGTCAACTCAGAGAAGGGAGTGGTCTCTCTAAAAAGAAAAGCACAAAGAAGGAGACATTCCTGAGGTACTGTCAACTCAGAGAAGGGAGTGGTCTCTCTAAGGAACACAGAAAAGGAGACATTCCTGAGGGACTGTCAACTCAGAGAAGTGAGTGGTCTCTTGTGTGATATGGGGTAGTGGAATTAGAGCTCACTACGGGAAATGAAACCTAGAAATGGTCATTTATTGTTGATATAAGTGCATGTGTTATTGTTGATGGCCTGATAAACCCAACGGTGTTGGCTTGGCTGATGATTGGTTGTTGATATAAGTGTATTGTTGAGATAAGTACAGGTGATTTGTTGACGGTCTGATAAACCCAACTGAAGGTTGGCTTGACTGTGCCTGATATATATATATATAAGGATGTTGTGAAGCAGCCTGTGTGCTAGCCTAACATCCAAGTCCATAGGCGATCCCAAGGCTTGCAAAGCTAAGCATGATCCTGTGGACCAACGACGAAACACACAATACAGATAAGTATTGGATTATTTTGCAATTCTTGCTTATGAATATGAATGTTTATATGATTTGGTTATGATGTTTTAAGCTCTTTTTTAAGAGATAAAAATAGTTGAGAATAAACTAAACATGTGAATTTATTCAATGTTTGAATATAGGTATCGCTGGCAGCGAGGACTATGAGAGCATCCTCGGGGTGCATGTGGACATGTGACTGTCCTGAAGAGCTCAGAATTAGCAGTAATGAAAAAGGTGCTAGTGAGACTGTGAAGTTCCTAGCAGCCGAGACAAACCATGTGGGGAGGGTCCATGGTTGAGAGGTCTGAAATAGACCGGAGACACTAAGTGTCATGACCAAGAGGGATTGGTCCAGCATTCATGGTGAAGTGAAAGAGTCTGAGAGCATGAAAAGACACAGCGGTAGTGTGGATTCCAGGATGGAACAAAACAAAGAGGGGAAAAACTCTTGCTGCTCTCTCTTGCCTTTTTTATTATATATATATATATATATATATATATATGCATTGTGAAAACAGAAGATTGTTGAATGCATGTATGACTGAAAATTGAAGCAGAGAATGGTTAATTCCCTACAAAAGATTGTTATATGCATGTATGCTTAAAGTAAATTGTGAATGATGGAATGGTTAATTCCCTGCCCAAGAATGGACATGAATGAGATCATGTGCCTGTTGGGAAGGCATGAAAAATATGAAAGTCTCCTTGATGAGACTTGTATTGTCATGCCAATTGGGAAATTAATTAACTAATATTAATGCCTATATTATGCTTGGTCTAACAAAATTTCAATGATGCATTTCACAGGTGAGAAAGGTGAAATCCCGTGGTGCACATTGATCATGGCAGCAAACCAAAAGTTGATGGACTTGGCTGGAAGTCTCCTTCAAACAATTGCCAAGACCCAAGAAAATCTTGGAGAGATGCTCAAGATACAGAAAAGTCCCTAAACTTGGGGATGAACCGAAAGCTGAGAACCAGCAAGAGAATCTCATGGAAGCTGAGGGGCTTGGTCCTGAAAGTTCAAGTAAATAACTGAACGTGGGACAGATCTGCAAAATTTTGAAATTTGATGTGCAAATTGTATATGTATTGGAACACCAAGGACGGTGTTATTCCAAGGGGGAGGGGATTGTAATACCTTGGTTTTGACCCCATTTGCATTTAAAGATACATGGTGTATATTTTGTAATTAATCGTGGTGTGGAGCTAAAGGCAAAATCCCCACCATCGATTTGGTTGTGTATGTTTCGACAATTGGGATCGTTGTTGATGGTATATCGTGCTATCCGACACATTAGAGTTTGGCATCATGTAAATATGCACATCAATTAAAATAAACCTACAGCCAGCTACGATGGTGCAACGTTAAATGAAAAGGGCATGATTTCGTAAGGTTAAGGGGGGGATTGTCTAACTTGTGGGAGCCTTTGGGGAAAATCCATGTGTCACCACCCTGTTTGATTTCCTCACCTTCCTTGTCTCATCCAACCACCTCTTTAGTGTCCTGGTGATTGGCTGGGGCAGTTATTGCTGGAAGTGGTGGGTAGCAGGACTGTCAATGTTTGCCACACACCCACTCCACCAGCCATTTCTCCACCTTCACGTGGATAAGAGAACCACGACTATGCCACTCTCTTGGCCGTTGGGTTCACTCTCACACAGGGGCATGCAGGGGGTTCAGATGGTCTTCCTCACGTAGAGTTGAGTTAACAAAGGGGTCATTTTCTTGTTTGGGGGTTTATTCTCCCTTCTATGAGGATTGTCGGCCTGTGATTATGTCTTCTTCCGGCCAATGCAGAGCATGGAGTTCCTGTTGTAGTATCGGACTGTGTATTGTCCCATCCATAACCGTGAACCGCAACTGTAATTTCCCCTTGTGAGACGTTTCTCTCCTGTTCACCTAGAGAGTCTGTGCTTACCCTCTCCATTGCCTCTTATGTAAATGTGTCATGGCTCCTTTATCGAGGAGGACTGTTGTTTCCCCACATTTGATGACTGAGTTGCCGGTGCGATTTGGGTTATTGTAGGTTGTTGTGGAGTCGTTTTGGCCACGATAGGGCCAAGAACGACTCAGGGATTGTTTTCCCTTGTCAATGCTGGGATTTTGTCTCCCTTCCCATTGGCGGACTGTGTAATGTTGCCATCGTTTCGTTGTTGAGACGGGGCTGTGGTTTTTCCTTGATTTGGAAGTTTACTATGGTTTTCCCTCCATTGTTTGTGGCTTGTTGTGGTTTTCCCTCCATTGTTTGTGGCTTGTTGTGGTTTTCCCCATGTTTTGTGTTGCTGCGAATGCAATCATCTTTTGGGTTTCCTCTGAGTTGTTTTGGCCACGCTAGGGCCAAGAACAACTCTGAAACATCTTGTTTGACCTGAGCTGTGTTCCCTTATTGTTTGGGTTGTCGCCCTGTCGTCTTTGTTTTCTTCACAGAGCTGTGAACCGATTATTTTACTACGGTATGCAGTGGGTGGTCTTCGAACTATTTAGAGCAGGACTAGAGGCTAGGTATGCTTGAGAAACCTGGTGTTGGGAGCCACCGAGACAGAGGAAGGCTGCTGGCTTTCTTCTCCACAACCCTTGAAGAGTATCGGAAAGGGAAGTCAGGGCCTGAGGGACTGCAAAGCAGAGAAAGGACTGATTCCCAGTGTTGGGTGTGTGGATGTCTTAGAATTCAGGTTAGCTCAGGTGTAGGCTTCCTTAGCTCTCCATTGAGACTACCAGCTTAGCATTTAGCCTTTCCTAGCTCCTTGATGACTTGATAAACCCTACTATGTGGGATTGGCTGATTTGTGTACCTTGCCTATGTGTAATCCTGCTTTGACCCTTATTCCTTGAGGAATCATGCCCAGCTCAGGGGTGGCAGTGTTGCTGAGAGATTGATGAGCACGCTGGCCTATGGTTGGGTGGAACGTTGTAACGGCGTAGCTGGTTGCGGGACAACTTCTTTATGAGATAAGTATCCTTGTCTATTTTACTTCTGCAGTTATTTTTACTATTAATGAGTTATGATGAACATGTATATGAATGTATGTATGATTATGTATCTGTGCATGTTTTATGTTCAAGCATTTCAATTTTATATGTATGTACATGTTCATGGGGCTAGTTGCCAGGATGTTTGGTGTTTAATAGCATCCTCTTCATCGGTCAGAGGGTCGGGGACATTACAATAAATGGGCTTTCCTTGCCTCTCTCAGAGGTTTGATGGAGAGCTTGCCCACTATCAACTAGTTGGTGGGAGGTGATTTTAACCTAATCGCTTCTTTGGAAGAAAAAAAAGGGAGGAAGACGTCGTTTGGAGGAAGAATGTTATCTTTTTAGGGAAACCATAGAGGACCTTGGTCTAGTAGACATCACTCTGGGGCAAGGTTGGTTCACCAGGAATAATAAGAGATCTGGGGATCGACACATAGCGTCAAGATTGGACCGGTTTTGAAGTGACATCCATAGTGATATGCTTTCGGGGATGGGATATGATCAATGTCTAATTGAACTTATTTGGAGTGGGCTAGGATCACAATTTAAGAAGTCATTTTGTTTTGAACAATTTTGGTTGGAAAATCCAGACTTTGAAGAAAAGATGAAGTCCTAGTGGGGAGAACTAAGGGAAGGTCAGGAGCATAGTATGTACAAGTTCCAACAAAACTTGAAGGGTTTGAAAACCAAGATCAAAAAGTGGAATAAAGAGGAGTTTGGGAATATCTTCCTTGAAAAGAGACTGTTGGAATTCCGCCTCCAGGAGATCCAGGCTATTGGGAAAAAAGAAGGATATTCTTTGGCCTTGAAAGAGGAAGAGAAAATTCTGAATTCTAATCTAGAAGGAAGGGAGAAACGGGAGGAAATTTTGTGGTGGCAAAATTCCAGAATTTGATGGCTCCAAGAAGGAGAGAAAAACATAAAAAAAATTCACCACTCAGTTATCCATAACAGATTTCAAAATAAGATCTTTTCGGTCAAAAATGCAAGGGGAGAAAGGGTGGAGATGAGGGAAGACATTGAATCTATCTTAAACTCTCACTTCTCGGATATTTTAAGAGATCCTAGGATCGATCACTTAGAGGATATAGAAGCTATTACTAGAGGCATCCCAACTCTGGTTTCCAATGAGCGGAATCAGTTACTGATGAAAAGCATCACTCTAAAAGATGTGCAGGAAGCGGTTTTTCAAATGAATGAAGGGACCTCCTCAGGTCCAGATGGTTTTATAGTCAATTTTTTTCATCATTTTTGGGAGATGGTTAAAATGGATTTGTGGAGAATAGTGGAAGATTCCAGGACTTTGGGCCGCATTCTTCCTACGCTAAATGCCACCTTGCTAACCTTAAACCCCAAATGTGAATGAGTGGATACCTCGGATAAATTTAGGTCTATCAGTTTGTGCAATGTCATCTACAAAATTATTACTAAAGTCATAGAAAATAGATTGAAACCCATTCTGCCAGCTCTTATATATCCAGAGCAGTAGGGTTTTGTGGAAGGAAGACCGATATCGAATGGGATTATTCTGGTTCATGAAATTTTACACTCTCTAAAAATCAAAAAAATCCTAGGTTTGTTGGTCAAATTAGATATTGCAAAATCTTATGACAAATTGAATTAGAAATTTATTAGGAAAATGCTTGAATCTTTTGGTTTTAATCAGAACTGGATTAACTGGGTGATGAATTTGGTTTCTTCAGATGTTTTCTCCATCCTTGTGAACAGGTTTCCATTTGGAATCATTAAACCCTCAAGAGGCCTTAGACAGGGGATCCCTTGTCGTCGTTTTTGTTTATTCTCATGGCTGAAGGGTTGGGGAGATCTATTTCGGCACTAAGAGATAGCAGTTCCATAAGAGGATTAAGGGTGAACATTGTAGGGGAGAAACAAACCCACCAGTAATTTTTCAATGACACTATGCTAATGGGGCATCCCTCTATTCAGGAGGCTGGCAGTTTCAAACATTGTCTAGAACTTTTTGCAGAGATTGGGGTTTAGAGGTGAATGAACAAAAATATCAATTTTTCTTTTTCAACACACCCAGGGTTACTCAACACAATATCTTCCGAATCATATGGTTTCAGGAAAGCTCCCTTCAATCCAACTACCTTGGAACCCCCTAATCAACTCCATTACTAAAAAGGGTTCCTGGACGGATCTGCTTGATAATATAAAGAAATGTCTGGGGAATTGGATGTGGCGACCATTAAACCTGTATGGTCGTTTGGTTTTGGTAAACTCTATTCTCCAAGCAATGCTGACTTATATGTTTTCTTTTATGATATCTCCAAAACCCATTCTGAGATGTCTATGGAAGATGCAAAGAAAATTTCTTTGGAGTGAGACCTAGGATCCCCAAAAATGGGCTTTGGTCAAATGGGTCATAGTCTGCACACCCAAGTCGCAAGGTAGGTTGGGGATTCGTGACCTGGAAAAGGAAAGCATAGTGGCTGGGTGAAACTCTTGTGGCATTGGGTAACTTGCACCCAGGAACCCTGGGCCAAATTATGGCATGCAAAATATGTGGAAGGTTGGGACTGTCGAGATCTTATCTGGTTCTTAGGAGATAAACCAGGATCGCACATTTGGCGAATGGCATGGAAAGGCCAAATCTTGGTTCAGGACCACAGCTTTTAGGAGGTTCGAAATAGAAATATGACTAGAATATGGGGGGATTCATGGAAAAAAATCCTTCCTCTAGGAAGGGGCGGAGTTCCAACTCATCCAGGCGGAGTGCAATTTCAGAGAAATTTCCAGGGTTAAGGATATCTAGGGGGACTATGAACCCATGAACTCTTACCGCTTCAAGGGGGATACTGGAACATGGTTGGAATGGTTAGGTCCAAGGGTGGAACTTGACCCTTTGGAAGAGGAACTAACAAACCATAGCATCAGACGGCATGAGGGTAATGATAAAATTCGGTGGGGTTAATCTCAGAAATAGTTTTTTTCTTTAAAACAATCCTACAACATTTTTCTATGCAACGATATGGACCAGGAGGAAAAAACCTAGAGTACCTTATGGGAGAAGAAGGTATGGACCAAGATCTCAATTTTTTGTTAGTTGGTGCTAAGGAAAAAAAATTAACAAGATAAAACTTACAAAAACGAGGGATGGTCGGACCATACCGGTGCTCCATGTGTGAACAGGCGAAGGAGACTTCTGCTCATCTTCTAGACTCCTGCAACTTCTCTTCAGCGCTCTAGGAACATGGGGTGATTATCTTCCATCGCTCGGTCAAGTTACTACATAATCCGGTCAGATCCCTGATGGAATGGCCCAAAAAACCTTTCTAAAACTGAATTCTTAACCGCCTTTGGGAAATATTCCCCATGTTTCTTATATGGGAAATCTGGCGTGAACGAAACTCTAGAATTTTCAAGGAGAAGGCTAGTCTGGTCAGCAGATTCTGGGAGTATTACCAGTAAAATGACTGAAACAATTCTTACAGAAAAATCGGAAAATGTGGATTGGGATCTGATTGGTAGTGAGAGGTATATCCTGCATGCCTAGGGATTCATGGGTATTTAGACTAAAATAAGGGAAAGTGCAGAGAATCTTCGGAACCCGCAGAGTCTCGATAGATGGCTCCCTCCTCTACAGAGCCTGTCCAAACTAAACTTCGACTGGGAATTTAAGGGTAATCTAGGTCTGGTGGGTTACAGTTTTATTATTCACGACCGGTGGGGTGCCATGAGAGGTTTCGGTTATGGATTCTTGGGCCGGGAGACAAAAAACACAGTGAAAATCGAGGGACTTCTGCAGGGTTTGGAATGGGTAATGGAAAACTATAGTATGTCAATGTTAGTGGAAGGTGACTCACAACTTCTCGTCAACATGGAAAAAATACATAGTGATACCCAAAGTATTAAGGTAGTAGCCTTGTGGCGTCTAGAAGGACAAATGGAAATCCTACGTAACCTTTTGATTAATGGGTTAGTTGTACGGTTTTCCCACGTAAGGCAAGGAGGCAACAAAGTTGCAGCTATATTGGAAAAAGTTAGAGTTGACATGCGTAGGACCATAAGAGAGAAGGGTTGGGATATGATCCCAGATGGGACGGATCGTGACAGGTATAAGTTTCTTGCAGCACGGGACAAGGATAATATCCAGGTGGTGTTGGAGGTTTTTTCTTCATGTGGAAATAGATCAGAATGTGTTTTGGTTGTCATTGATGGCAACATAGTTTCAAGAATTTGATCCAAATAAGTAGAATACTCAAAATAATCCTAAATTAGATCAACGATTGTGAGGCATTTCGCTGGGTGAACTAGCGTGGAGGAAGTGTTATATTTTTATCATTCAAGCTAGCATTATCTTAGGATCTTTAACTGAGAGAATAAAAAGCACAGCAATCAAACACAAGAGACAATGGACAGAAATATTTTCCTTGGGGAAACCATAAAGGAGAAAACCCCGCAACTTCCTTAGAGATAGAATCAACACCAAAAGTAAAACCCAAAAACATAAAGATGATCTCTTGACTGCAGTAGTCTCTCTCTCTAATCCCAGCTTCTTCTCTCTCACTCATCCACCCCAGTGAGTGAGTGTGTGTGTGATAAATAGAGAGGCTCACTCTCTATTTATATTCTTTCGTTCACTTAATGTCCACTCCAACATGTCGGCCTCACTTAACAATTACTTACTAGAGCTGACATCTCTAGGAGAGTCTAATAACCCTAGTGCCCCACAACTTGTGGGGACTTTGCCCTTGAACAATAAGGAGGGTTACCAACAATGACTTTACATGACTTGTTTACATTATTGAATCTCCCGATAGGAACATCAGGACATGACATGACTCAATTACATTACAGATACTTCCTGAAATAAACATCAGGGTACAATACATAAAATATACAAGTGAATACATTCTGAAGTTACAAATACATCAACACTCCCTCTTAACTAGGAAGGTATTCTCTTGAAACAATTTGTCAGCACTTGTATTCTTCTCTATATCAACTGGATCATCTCGTCATCTTCATCTTCAAGTCATCTTCATCTTAGATCTGGATCATCACTCGATCTATATCATCATCACTGGATCTAGATCATCACTCTATCTGGATCATCATCACTAGATATGGATCATCACTCGATCTGGATCATCACGAGGACATCATCACTAGATTTGGATCATCACTCGATCTGGATCATCACTGCTGGATCATCACTCGATCTGGATCATCATCACTGGATCTGGATCATCACTGGATCTAGATCATCATCACTGGATCTGGATCATCACTCGATCTGGATCATCATGGGGACATCATCAATCGATCTGTATCATCACTACTGGATCATCATCATTGGATCTAGATCATCACTCGATCTGGATCATCACTCGATCATCATCATAGGTGCTATCTCATTATTCTTCTCGTCACAGGAATTTCTACAGATCCAGCCCTTTTTCATGCTGGTTGTAGGCCTATCCTCCATGTAGGTCATCTTCAGTGCTTATATCTGACCCTAAGTCATAATGGCCAGCACTCACATCTAACCATGAGAGGAACACATCCAACACCATGTCAGAAAGGCACCTCACTTACATTCATCAGCATGATAGGACACAACTACTATCATCTGTGAAAAGGCATGGCACTCACATCCACCAGCATGGTAGGACACACCTACTACCATCTGTGGAGAGGCACAACACTTACAATCACCAGCATGGTAGGACACACCTACTACCATATCTGAAAAGGCACAGCACTCACATCCACTAGCATGATAGGACACAACTACTATCATCTATGGAAAGGCACAACACTTACAATCACTAGCATGATAGGACACAGCTACTATCATCTGTGAAAAGGCATGGCACTCACATCCACCAACATGGTAGGACACACCTACTACCATATGTGGAAAGGCACTACACTTACATTTGATCATGTGGGAACCAATCCTACAGTCACATTAGAATGGCCCTCATCCTCAGGCTGAGGATTCCTAGTAACTGACTAGGTACCTCCATTCTCCTAGAGAATGGCATTTAGCACTTATATATGATCATGTAGGAACCAATCCTACAGTCACATCAGAATGGCCCTCATTCCTAGACTGAGTATTCCTGGTAACTGACCAGGTACTTCCATCCAGAGAATGGAATTCAACACTTATATCTGATCATGTAGGAACCAATCCTACAGTCACATCAGAATGGCTCAGCACTCATATCTAACATGGAAGGAACCAATCCTATCACCATGACAGAATGGCTCAGCCCTTACATCTGACCATGGAAGGAACCAATCCTCTCACCATGTCAGAATGGGTCACCGACTCATCAGGCCCCCTTGGGGGAAACCTCGATCTGGAGAACACCAAGCTTCTCCCTGAAGTACTCAAACTTCACTCTAGCCAATGGCTTCATCAACACACTAGCTATCTGTTCATCCGTCGCAACATACTAGAGCTTCACTACTTCTCTTTGCACCATATCCCTGATATAGTGATATTTGATCTCGATATGCTTCAACTTGTCATGGAACACCGAGTTCTCCGACAACTTCACACAACTCTGGTTGTCGCAATATATACAAGTAGCATCCAACTAGAGATCAAATGAATCAGACAGCAGCTTACTCAGCCATACCGCCTCACAACTAGCTGAACAAGCTGTGACATACTCTGCTTCAATTGCACTCAGTGCCACATAGGATTGCTTCCTGCTAAACCAAGAGATCACACCTAATCCCATACTGAAGCAACACCCTGAAGTGCTCTTCCTATCAATGGCACTGGCTGCCCAATCCAAATCAACATAACCCTCTAGGTTAATGTTCTGATTCACCTCATACTTGAGCCCATAATCAACTGTACCCCTTAGGTACCTCAGAATATGCTTTGCAGCAACCAAGTGAACATGTCTCAGATCTGTCAGGAACTGGCTCAAGGTGTTCACAGCAAAGTAAATATCTAGTCTTTTTTTCATCAGGTACATCAAGGACCCAATCATCTAACGATACATCGTAGCATCAACCGAATCTGATGAAGCATCATTGAATAGCTTCAGGCTCGATGCCATAGGTGTGGTCATGGCCTTGCGGTCCACCATTCCTTGTCCCATGGATATTCCATCTGCATTCTGCCACACCTACATACCTATAAAGTAGTGTATCATATCCAAGTCCTTCATCTCAAACTCGGCAGCAAGTCTCCTTCTTGTAATTTTAATGAGTTCCTCTTTTCTGTCAAGAACAAGTCATCAACACATAACAGTAGCATCACTGGTCTTTCACCTTCAACCTTGAAGCAAAGGTTGGAATCCACTTTACTCTTAGTAAAGCCTAGAGTCATCAGTAATCTATCCATCCTGTCGTACCATGTGGAACCTCAGGATCTTCTGTAGTCACTCATGTTGTTCAAAAATAAACACCCTTATAACCTAGGGTCTAAGGTTACCAATGTACATCTAAAACTTGCAGACAATCAGCTTTAAAGTACAGAAAGGAAATAGGAATATATGTTGGACTCACCTGATTATTGACGGCTGATCCAAGCTTTGTCTTATCCCGCTTTGCTTCTCTCCAAAGCTTTCAAGGATGCACCTCCTTCACCTGCAAAGAGCAAATTCTCCAAATACAATCTTATACATGTGTATATGATAGGTTAGATAAATAACATATATAGTGCTTAATCAAATATATTCACCAACCATGATACATGAAAGAGACTCAACACAAAGTTGGAAGAAGAATTCTCTTTATTAACAATAGTGAATGAGATAAGTGTACAATCCAACGCCTAAAACAAGGACTCCTCTGCAACCAAAGGACTCTGAGTTTTGCTGCTCCAGAGAATTCTAAAGATATACCACTAGCATAACTTTGCTCTCTACTATTGATTGATTAATGCCCTTCCCAAGGCCTCTATTTATACTTTCAAAAATAGAGCAGTTTCGAAGGTTGAGGAGGTTGAGATAGTTGAGATGGTTAATGTTTAGGGCTCAACTAATATCCATTAATCATGTTTTATTATTTTTAATGTTGAATGGATGTGTATGCGATTATTGATACTGGCAACCCGTGTATGACACGCAATTTGCTTTAAGGGAAACCCGCGAATAGATTTGTACTCGAGTTACAATGCGAATAGTCATGTATAGTACGTGGGTTGTCAATGAACATAGTCACGTATGTAAGCGAGTTTCAATGGACATAGTCGCGTATGGAAATCCACACATAGAAAGATAAAATGGCAAGCTGGTTAGACAGTGAATGCATTTCATGTCATGCCCATCTATAGTGTTTAGGAAACCTTCAATCCAAAATTGTCCTTTTGCGTACCAACCTATAGAATGTCAGTACTCGGATGGAGAAGTGCCATTTGGGTTGATAATCATGAAAATAGAGGCTACTTCTCAGTAGCAATTGAACGCAAAGGACATGAGGCCACATAACTCACCTGCGGCGGTGTAGTGTCTATAGAAACACCGGGAATCAATAAAGGAAAGAACTGGTCTCTAGTTGGGACAGGAGACGGATCAAGAAAATCCAACTGATCAATAGTGACAATTTCTTCGCCATGATTAAATTACATCACATGAAAGAATGTTGACACCGCAGCTTGCATGGCATAGACATAATCACGTCCAAGGAGCATATTAAAGTCCAAGGGGTCTTCTATCACCATGAATTCAACTAAGACGGTCTTCCCACCCAAAGTAACAGGTGTTTGAGCAAGAATTCCCAAGGCTATACAAGTTCTTCTATCAAACGCCAGTAACTGACTAGCAGTCAACACAAGGCTAGGAGATCCCATACCTCGCCAAGCACGAGCAAAGAAGATACTAACTGAGGCTCCTTCATCAACAATATAATGAGCAATCATGTATGATTCAACTTTGACCTTTATCCGGAAAGGTGCATCAGAAGGAAGGCATGACTCAACTAGGCTATCACAATCAAAGGAAGCAATCCGAGAGCCTGGTGGGGGTTGATCTGAAGCAAGTTCAGTGCCCCTTGTTCAGTAAGTTCTGAATTGGCAATGAAGAAAATGTGACTAGCAGAAACTTCACTCTCCAAAGGAAGAGTGGGATTGATCGACAGTGGAATCGATTGAACTGCTTCGTGAAAGTCACTCTCTGGAGGGAGAGTGGGATTGACCAAAGATGACATTGGTTCAATCACATCAGGATCACTCTCTAAAAGAAGAGTGGGATTGACCAAATCTGAGATTGGTTCGACCACTGGATCAACCAAAGGTTGAGTAGGTTGTTGAGAAACTATAGGTTGTTCAGGAGAAGGAAATTCTTGAGTCTCAGACCACACTCTTCGCACCTCCGCGATAGCAGGGCACTGGTGAGTAAGATGATCTCCCTCGCATAGCTTACAAGGGAACTTAAGTTTGCACTTCGAACGACCAGTTTTCTCAACAGTGTCAACATGACTAGCAGTGGATGACTGTTTTCTCTCAGCATGACCTACAGAGGTTGAGAGTTTGCCCCTAGCATGACCACCATAGACCGGGTCACTGGGTCCAACCTGACTAAGAGAGGTTGGTTGTCGAAAATATTCATAATGTTCAAAAATGGGATGACCATGAAACCAAACTCTTCACACTTCCGCAATAGAAGCGCATTTATAAGTAAGGTGGTCTCCCTCACAAAGCTTAGAAGGAAACTTGGGATTGTGTTTTGAATGGTTAGTCTTTTCAAGAGTGTCAACATGACTCGCAGTGGCTAACAGATTGTTTTCAACATGAACCACAGAGACTGGGATATTGCCCCTAGCATGACTTGCAAAGGCTGAGAGACTAGGTCCAACATGACTTGCAGAGGTCGAATGGGTACCACCAGCATGAACCGCAAAGGCTGAATAATTAGGATCAACATGCTTTGCAGCAGTTGAGTATGTGCCCCCAGCATGAACTCCAGCAGTTGTGTGAATGGATCCAACATGACTTACAGAGGTTGGATAGGGAGGTTCAACTTGACAGTCAGGGGTTGAATAGGTGCCCTCAGCATGAACTGCAGAGGCTGAGTGACTGGATCTAATGTGACCTAGAAAGGTTGGAAGGATCCCACCGGCATGATCAACAGAGGCTGGATGGTGAAGATCAACTTGACTTGCAGAGGTTGAGTGCTTAGATCCAACATGACCTGCAGAGGTTGGATAGGTGCCCCCAGCATGAACCACAGAGGCTGGGTGGTGAGGTTCAACTTGACCTGCAGAGGTTGAATGGGTGCCCCCTTACTTATGTGCCTTCTTCCTATTCCTTCTTCTTTTACTCCTTTTAGACTGCCAGTTACTAGTATCAGTACTTTCATCACATGAGGTAGAAGGAGGAGGAGAACCAACTACAGGTGAAGGGGAAGCAGTGTTTTGATGCCCTTGATATAAGGAGCTTACTTTCAAAGCATCGGGGGCATTCAGGACAGTTGGAGTGGAAAACAAACACATTGGTAACCCTAGGGTGAATCCAGGCAGATTTAAGGTGGCCATCAAAGGAACACCAACATTCCCTGTGAGAGGAATAGTTCAAGGAGTTCCAGGCATGGGGATCTCTTGGTTGGTGTTCAAATGGGTGCTATCCATAGCTTCAAAGTAGGATACAAAGTTTGAGGTTTACAAGAAACAAAAAGTATAAAGCACACACCTAAAGGAAAACTAAGTACAAACAAACCACACAGCACTCACTAAAAATTCCTAAAGCCAAACAGACAAACAGGTATAAGATACACTTTCCAAAAGGAAGCTAAGAGATAGTTACTTGGAATCCCTGTAGATGTTCTTAAGCACAAGTGAAGGAATCACCCACCGCCCTCCCACACCTTCTACCGGGGTTACCTTCCAAGCCCGTCCAAGGTCAACCAGAAATACCTTTCGGTGTACCTGTGTATGAACCCTAGATGTCAAAGAGACTAAAGGATACCTTAACTATATTGACAGTATGGGGGGGACAGTCATAACCCTGTTTCATATGCATGGGCAGGGTAGCAAAGCCCTAAATCCTGTCTAAGACAGAATCCCCAGATGCGCAAAAACCTTGGTCCATGCTTTGACAAGGAATCGTAAAGTTATCTCCTCAGTCCAAGCATCCACGCGGCCTCGTGCTTAACTCTCATTTGAGAGGAGATTCCCAGATACAATCAACATAGAAAAGGGTTTTCCTAGTGATTGGCCAACTACATCTGAAATTTTAACACTTGTGGGGAGTTTAAACTCCCTATCCCACAAGTCTATCCTGAGCTAGTTGGTGTATGACCTATAAAATAAAACTTACTACTAATTTTTAAATTATATCGTTTATTTTAAGGGCTTTTTTTAGTGAGAGGGTAAATGGTGTGAAACTTATGTGGTGTTTTGACTCAAAGTTGAAACAAAATGACTAAACAAAGAGAACTGAAATGCAAAAAGCAAAAACTATTCCCTTCTTCTTTTTCAAATAGAAACTTGAAAGCCACAAAAGAACAAATTCTTTTTATTTATTTTTTCAAAAATAATGATGTGCAATGCATTATAGACAAAACTCTAATCTACATGCATATTAAACAAGTATATGTTCTTTTTATTTTTCTTTCATAAATGCAAAAGAAAAACAGCCTATCAACTAATGCAAGCAAGTAATGTAAGCAAAGCAAATAGCCAACTACTATGCACCTAAATGCACAATTCTTGAGTATGCTTGAGATAAATTAATTGTATAAAGTAAGCAAAATGAAGCAAAGTAGATTCATAAAACCAAAGATCAACCACCTAAGGAAGACTTGGAAAAACCTAGCTTGGGAAGACACAATGAATTGAAATCACTAAAATCAAACAAAGGTAAGTGACAAACCAACCCTATCGAGAGATAGAAAAGGATAAAAACGGTGTCTAGAAGCCTGATCACTGATTCAGACAACTAGCACTCGAACCTCTCCCCCAACAGGAAAATCTGCTTCAAGTTGCTAACAGAAAGACAATCCAAGCAATAAAAACTCAAGGGCTTACTAGGAAGCACAAAGTATGGCTAACAAGGTCATCAAACTTATAGTGCAATGTTAAAATTAAATACCATTAAGCAAAACAAAATCCAAAGAGGGACAGGGACAAGCAAACCCTAACCCAAAAATTGTGTTGCTCGGACTTGTATGCGACTGTGTACAAGAGCAACCCTCATACTATATGCGACTGTGCTATAGAGCAAACCGCGTACACAGACCTCTGTACGCGACTGTGTGCAAGAGAAACCCGCATACAGGTATAAAATTTTCAAATAAAAAGAAAAATTTTAAAGGTCTTCAAACACCACTCTAAGTATGAACCAAGACAAGACACCACACACTAAATCAAGGCAAATAATGGCCACTAATCTACAGAATTAACCCACAGCAGTCTGGGCTCCCCAGCGGAGTCACCAGTTCTGTTGTTCAGGAATAAACACCCTTATAACCTAGGGTCTGGGGTTACCAACGTACATCTAAAACTTGCATACAATCAGCTTTAAAGTATAGAAAGGAAATAGGAAGATATGTTGGACTCACCCGATTATCAACGATTGATCCAAGCTTTGTCTTCTCCCGCTCTGCTTCTCTCCAAATCTTTCAGGGATGCACCTCCTTCACCTGCAAAGACAAAATTCTCCAAATACAATCTTATACATGTATATATGATAGGTTAGATAAATAACATATATAGTGCTTAATCAAATATATTCACCAACCATGATACATGAAAGAGACTCAACACAAAGTTGGAAGAAGAATTCTCTTTATTAACAATAGTAAATGAGATAAGTGTACAACCCAACTCCTGAAACAAGGACTCCTCTACAACCAAAGGACTCTGAGTTCTGCTTCTCCAAAGACTTCTGAAGATATACCACCAGCATAACTTTGCTCTCCAATATTGATTGATTAATTCCCTCCCCAAGGCCTCTATTTATACTTTCGGAAATAGAGCAGTTTCGAAGGGTGAGGAGGTTGAGACAGTTGAGATGGTTAATGTTTAGGGCTCAACTAATCTCCATTAATTGTGTTTTATTATTTTTAATGTCGAATGGATGTGTACGCGACTATTGATACTGGGAACCCGCGTATGACACGAGAGTTGCTTTAAGGGAAACCTGCGTACAGAACTGTACGCAGGTTTCAATGCGAATAGTCACGTACAGTACGCAGGTTGTCAATGAACATAGTTGCGTATGTACGTGAGTTTCAATGGACATAGTTGCGTATGGCAATCCACACATAGAAAGATAAAATGGCAAACTGGTTGGAGAGTGAATACATTTCATGTCATGCCCATCTATAGTGTTTAGGCAACCTTCAATCCAAAATTTTCCTTTTGTGTACCAACCTATAGGATGTCAGTACTCGAACGGAGAAGTGCCATTTAGGTTGATAACAACTCCCTCTGAAGCGAAGCATCATTCTCCCTCTATCTTTTGTACTCTATGCACTGAAACATTATGTACCGGAGTGACAAGTAGCTTCCTCTGTTACTAATATTCTATGTATCCATCTAGGGTCACTAGATACCAAGATCCTCTATCTTGAACTTTTTCAAAGGTTCTTCTCCCACCCATCTGTGAGCTTGTCATCTTTTTCAAGCTCCTCATGTATGTATTATCCCATGGGTGTCTTCTGAGCTCGTACAAGGCCTTCTTTCCTTTGCACACATGATTATTCCTATCATGTGTCTCAACTCGCACTAGCTGCAAATGTCTCTTTGCATTCTATGCCTTCTTTTCGTGAGAAGCCTCGTGCTACGAATCTTGCCTTGTATCCCACGATGTTTCCATCTACTGCATGATGGAACTACGAACTTCCCTTCATGTATCAATACTACAACCTAGACATCATTCTTCTTGAACTGGTCTTCCCTTTCTTCTTGGTTACTTCTTCATTCCTAGAAGGTTCTGCATCAATGATGTCACTATATTTGTCATATTATTCTTCATCTTGAACTATCGTCACTTCTTCTTCGGAAAAAGTCTCATCCTTCTTTGCTTGTAGGCGATTCGATTTTACACGATCTTTCCTACAAGTCAAATGCATTTGTATGGTTAGAAACATTTCATAAGGCATATTCATAATGGCAAATTCTTATGCATAAATATATGATCATGCAACTATTTAATCCAATACAACATTCATCCATATCTCACAAAAACTTTTATAGATGCCTTCCATCTCTACCAGGACAACATTGAGATTGTGCACTAATCCAATATGTTAGCAAAGAGGTTTCATTCTAGATAAGTAGCAATGGAGAGTTGTATAGAACCATGAGCTACTTACCCATCACATGCATATTAGTACTATACTGTCATTAATGCAAACATTCTATCATGCATAATACGTCAATTGAATATAAACAAATGCATAACAAAACAATATCATGAAATGACAATTGAATACTTATCGTTATTTGTTTTGTGGGTAGACTCCTTCTTGAGCCTTCAGCTTCATCATCTTCTTCATTCATAATTTCTTATCCAAATTCTAAGATGGATAAGATATTCTTTAAGAGTTGAGTTCTTCATATTCCTCGTCGCTTGAGGGATATTCTTTGGATGGTAAGAGCTTCATCTTCAGTTGCTCCCATCTTCTCTTCTCTTATTATGAGTCGAGCTTCTTCTTCTTCCCAAAGTCTGCTAGAAGTAATCACTTCCTTCTGGAACACATTCCTCGCATGAATGAATCCCATGATCCTAGGAGTCCATTCAAGGTGGCTATCACCACTTTTGTATTTTCCACTTCTTCTTCTACTACTACAAGTTGTTCTTTGATTTGAGAGACCCGCGTAAAATATGACTGTATGGTCTCTGCATTTTGGATCTTCACATTCTACAACTATTTTCTCAAAGTCATCTTCTCATTTATGTTCTTCCCTTCAAATAGCTTAGTCAAGGAGTCAAACATCTCTTTCGGTGTCTATAGGGAATACACTTATGGTATAAGGTGATCCGTGATTGAATCAGCAACGGTCTTCTTGGCCTTGACCAAGTTCTTCTGGTGTAAGGCTTTTAGCCTCATCTTCCTCTGGAACTGCAACCTCTCTACTTATGTAGATGTCCAGATCATATACTTCCATGCTTTGAAGTTGTCAAATTCAACAAGCTTATCATCAAGTTGATGTGATAGATCACTTTGAAATGAGAACCTCAAATGAAAATAACAAAAGATTAGATCTTACCGATTTGAGGTGTCCGTCCTAGTTCCGGAGCTGGCCGATCTAGGTTTTGTCAGAGAAACCCCAATTTTCAAAACTTGGAATCTTTCAGATCTTATTGGATAGAAATATATACCTCTTCAAGGTGAGCTGTCCAATGTACTCATTTTCGGAAAACAATGGAGGGAAGCTCCCGGAACAAGAATCCCTAGTTTACCAATTTATTCTGCATAACTTCCTGATACTGTTTCTGCACGCGGGGGATTCACTTGTTGACCAATATCCTATCACGTTAGTTCATATTGTGGGTTTTAAAATTATCAAAAATTGAACCAATATATTGCAGGTATTGGGGGGGTGAGGGGTTTAAGGTGGGAGTGGGTAGGGTGGTTTATAAGGATTGAGGTATAAAAATGGGTGGGGAGGAGGTTTTAAGTATTGGGAGGGGGTTTCAACAAAAAGAGTTTGGGTCAATATCTCTGGAAATTAAGGGTATTCTTTAATATCCCATGATCGCACGTGCTATGTGATAGCTTCACTAAGTGAAGTCCCCGTGTTTCTGCAATATCTCCAAAATTAATCCTCCTCTATGTCTAAAAATTCGTACTGAGGTAGCCTCGCTTGTCCCTATTCCAACACCATAGGTTTCATCAAAATTGGTTTCACCAATTCGGACTTATGATCGTTTTCCCAAGGTGACCTGTTTCAGCACTGTTCAGCATAGCGAAGTTGTATGGACTGCCACGTGTCACAGTTTCATCTTCGGGGCCTAAAACTTCTACCAAAGAAATTAAAGTCCTCCCCCTTTCTGGAACATCTTCATAGATTTCATTTGGAACTTCGTAGCCCAAGATATAGCAATTCTCCCTAGGTGTCCTATTTAGGGATGAATCCTGGAAGAGACTGGAACCCTAACTTGGAGGGATCATATTTCCTAGAATATAGAGAATCTGAGGCTGAATTTTGGATACATTGTAAATCAAGATGTTATATTTTGGCATGTGAAAGTTTCAGCTCCTGAGCCTTCTCCAATCCTGTGATATAGAGAATGTACCAAAACGTATCAGTTTTAGTATTTTAGGGTTTTTCCAGCCCGGGGTCAAATTAGGGTTTGACTTTCCCAGAGTTACACCCAACCAAAAATATCAACCCAGGTCTCTAAAATTCGATTTTGATGAGGAGATAAAATCTATGTCGAGCTCACTCAAAAATTATTCTTCTGTAAAAAGCCCTAATTTCCTGCACCAAAAACTTAAAATGTCTGGAATCGAATTCTGCTTCGATAGAAAGATGCGCCCTTCAATGGAGAGTTATCCTAGCATACTGTTGCTGATGGATTGTGGAGAGAGACCCAAAAATTAACAAACCCTAGATTCTGCAACTACACAATTTCTTCTCAGGTTAGCTCTGATTCCATGTTAGATTTTTATCATTCAAGATTAGCATTATCTTAGGATCTTTAACTGAGAGAATAACAAGCACAGCAATCAAACACAAGAGACAATGGACACAAAGATTTTCCTCAGGGAAACCATAAAGGATAAAACCCCGCAACTTCCTCATAGATAGAATCAACACCAAAAGTAAAACCCAAAAACATAAATATGATCTCCCGATAGCAGTAGTCTCTCTCTCTGATCCCAGCTTCTTCTCTCTCACTCATGCGCCCAAGTGAGTGAGAGTGTGTGTGATAAATAGAGAGGCTCACTCTCTATTTATATTCTTTTTTTCACTTAATATCCATGCCAACATGGCGTCCTCACTTAACAATTACTTACTAGAGCCGACATCTCTAGGAGAGTCTAATAACCCTAGTGCCCCACAACCTGTGGGTACTTTGCACTTGAACAATAAGGAGGGTTACCCATAATGACTTTACATTACTTGTTTACATTATTGAATCTCCCGATAGGAACATCGGGACATGACATGACTCAATTACATTACAGATACTTACCGGAATAAACATAGGGGTACAATACATAAAATATACAAGTGAATACATTCCAAAGTTACAAATACATCAACAGGAAGAAAATCCTAGCGGGCATGATAGTTTATGGAATCTACCCTATGTTGGTTGAAGTCCATCGTTGATATAAATCTGACGATTGTTAATCCATTTCACTGAGAACTAGCAAGGAGGTTAATTACAGGAGATGGTAGCAAAATCCCTTATGTAATTTGGTAGAGTGTAGAACTGAATCCCGCTCTTTGATAGAGTGCTACCTGGGATGAACAGATCTGACGGTCAGGAGTGAACCCACACAAGAAATCAATGATCAAAGCAAAGTTTGAAAGGTAATCTAATGAACAGATCCGACAGTCAGGAGTGAACTCACATAAGAAATCAACGGTGCAGAATAATTTTCACAAGTGGAAGTTGGAAAGCAGAAAGTCTAGAAGTTGTTCAAACAAGGGTTGAAAACCTGAGATCTGCATCACACACCGGATCTAAAATCAACGGTCGGGAAATGTTGCATAAGAAATAGAATACGTGGAAGTTAGAAAGTGGAAAGTCTGGAAGTTTTTCAAACAAATGTTAACAACCCGAGATCCGCATCCTACACCAGATCTAAAATCGACGGTCGAGAAATGTTGCACAAGAAATCGACGTCGCAAAAGGAGTTTCGTAATTGGAAAGTCTGGAATTTGTCCAAACAAATGTGGAAACCCAAGATCTACATCTCGCACCCAAGATCTACATCTCGCACCAAATCTAAAATCGACGGTTGAGAAATGTTGCACAAGAAATCAACAACGCGAATTGATTACGCAAAAAAGGATGTGTGGAAGGCGAAACTAGAAATCGTGGAATGATATCTCGAAAAAAAAATCACATATCCGATATCCAATTTTCTCAACAGATCAATGGTCACGGAGAGCTCGAAGAAGATAAATGGTGTGGAATGATTGGTGCAGAACATGTATTGTGAAACCAGAACTAAGGAACCAGGAGTGCGGAAACTCTGATTTGTTGCAAAAAATGACAAGTGTGGAAGAAGCCAAATGACAAATATGTGTTGCAGAAACTCATGATTACTCAGGGATTGGACTTATTTTATGTCATAAGGCATTGAACAGTTTGATCAGTTATGGAAATGTATCATTAGGCATATGAACAAGTAAATGCTTTAAGGACAGATATGTATAAAATGATGTGTGTGATGAATGGACAGGTGTGCTCTGTGCAGACATAGAACTGGTGCATGGATCATAGTCGAAGTGGAGACTACAGATTGATGGAGAACCCTAAGGTCTTTCAAGAATATCCAAAACATAGACAATGAGGGGAACCAAGATGCATAAGAAAATCCATGAGCAGATCAAAACAGAGGTGGTTTGGATTGTTATATCTGTTTTTCGAAATATTGTACTAAACATGTTTTAAGTCTAAGAAACAAGGGTGGTAGGGTGGTGCTAGGAAAAACATGTTGCCTTCTTTGTCCAAGTTGAAGCCTGTACAAGTGGAAGTTGATGCTTTCACTCAGTTGTAGCTGGAGAATGTTATTTTTAGTGGGTGCTAGAAAAACATGAGGGTTGGTGCTCTCTACAAGAAGGATTTTGTAAAACAGAGGTTGCAGCCTCTTTTGAGTAGGTGCTCAAATAAAAATGAATATTTGTCTTTCTCTATCATGTATATGTAATTGATAATCTTCATCTCTTATGTTATACTTACTGCATTATCATAACTATAAAACTGTAATCAGAAATAAGGGTTAAAATATTGAAAAATGGTTTAAGCTTTGGAAATAACTGATTCACCCCCCCCCCCCTTAGTTATTTGAGTAATTTCAACAATTGGTATCAAAG
This sequence comes from Pseudotsuga menziesii, assembly GCA_001517045.1. Lineage (NCBI taxonomy): Eukaryota > Viridiplantae > Streptophyta > Pinopsida > Pinales > Pinaceae > Pseudotsuga > Pseudotsuga menziesii. The sequence goes on along the minus strand of LPNX010606804.1, from coordinate 227,558 downwards.
CCGGTTCCTTTTGTCTAAAGGTATATTTTTAAGCTTAAACATGACAAGTTATGAAGGGACTTCATCCAATAAGGTTCCTCTATTTAATGGAACAAACTTTTCCTTTTGGAAGGTTAGAATGAAAACCTATATATTGTCCTTGGGAGCTGAATTTTGGGATGTAATAGACACTAGCTATGTAAATCCAGTTGTGCTAGCCTCCAGAGATGACAAGCTGGAATTTAGTTTTAATGCAAATGAAATGAACCCTATTTTAAAATTTAATCATCATGTTTTTTCAGGTATTTCTTGTTTTCGGGGTAGCGAGGTCCGTCAAAAGTATGCCGAGTGGGTACGCGTTGGATGCGGAATTCAATTCCACATCCAACGAGCTCTCCCAATCGAAATTTGAGTAAAAACATGGGGAGATATGTCGAAAATACAAACAAAAAAAGTAGTTTTTTTATGATACCTATCCCCAAATTTATATTAAAAAGGTGTTTACGACCTATACGGTATTTCAAAATTAAATCAATTTCATTGGCTAACACATGATGACATAGAATTTCAATTAGATTTAAAAGGACGATTTTGAGTTTAAATTTCCTCTAATGTGATGAAAGCTTCCTTTGGCATAGGAGACTTGGACATTTAAGCTTTGATCATATAATCAAACTTGTGAACAATGGGGCAGTAAGAGATCTTCTAAAGATATCAAAGCCATATGACTCTGTTTGTAAAACCTATCAAATGGGAAAACTAACTCACACATTGTTTAAATCCAAGAACTTCACATCAACAGACAAACCACTTCAGTTTGTACATATGGATTTATGTGTACCATCAAGAAAAGAAGGCACAAGAGGAGAAAGGTATTCTATGTTAGTCATTGATGATTATTCTAGACTTACATGGGTTGTTTTTCTGAAAGAAAAATATGAGGCACTTGAAAAGTTCAAAATTTTTAAGACCCTAACTGAGAATCAAACAGGAAAAAGACTAAAGGCAGTAAGATCTGATAGAGGAGGAAAATTATGTTCAAGAAACTTTAAGGAGCTTTGTGATAAACGTGGAATTAAGAGAGAATACATTATTCCAGGGACCCCACAATAGAATGGAGTTGTTGAGAGACATAATAGGCCAGTACAATAGATGGCAAGATCGATGATGAATGAAAGGAATATTTCTCAGACATACTGGGTAGAAGCAATTCACACAGTTGTCCATGTTCTTAATAAATCTCACCTAAGTCCGAACAGTGATAAGACTCCCTACGAACTATGGTGTGGAAGACCTGCTTCTATCAAACACTTTAAAGTCTTTGGAAGTAAATGTTATATCAAAAATAATGATGAACATATTGGGAAATATGATGACAGGACTGATGAAGGTATCTTCTTAGGGTATGCTTCAAACAATAAAGGGTACACTTTTTATAATAAGTGGATGCATAAATTGGTTGATAGTATTGACATTAAAATCAATGAAGGAATCCTTGTAAAAGAGATCCAAATAAGCAGTGTTGAACCAATACATAATACATAGATGAATTTAAATAAGAACTGGTCCAAGAATCGGAAAAATAAGATCCAGAGTCAGATGATGAAAGTGAAAACACTCAGATAAATTCAAGACAACAGACAGACAAAAAAAAAAACCTTCTAGAATCGTTCAAAAGAATCATTCTGAAAATCAGATAATTAGTGACAAGAATAAAGGAGTGCAGACAAGAAGAAAGTTGATCAAAGCTTCAAAACAATCTCATATTGCTTTCCTATATATGATGGAACCTGAGAATTTTGAAGAGGCTAGTGAGGATGAAGATTGGGTTAAAGCCATGAATGAAGAGCTTGATTAGATTGAGAAAAATAACACTTTGGAGTTGGTTCCTAGACCTGCAGATAAAAATGTAATATCCTCCAAGTGGGTGTTTAAAAGTAAGATGAATGAACAAGGACATATTGTAAGGAATAAAGATCGATTAGTGTGTAAAGGGTATGCCCAAGTTGACGAACACATTTTGATGAAACTTTTGCACCAGTAGCAAGATTGGAAGCTATCAAAAATTTTCTCACCTATGCCACTTACAAGAACTTCAAAGTGTATCAGATGGATGTTAAGTCAGCCATTCTCAATGGAGATCTAGAAGAAGAATTCTATATGGAGAAACCTGAAGGGTTCCAACTGACAAACAAACCTGACAATGTCTGCAAACTGAAGAAGGCTCTATATGGATTGAAATAAGCACCAAGAGCCTAGTATCATAGAATGGATAAATATCTGCAGGACAAAGGTTTCAAGAAAGGTACTAATGACAGTAACTTGTATATCAAATCAAAAGGTGATAATCTATTAGTAGTTTTGGTGTATGTGGATGACATTATATTTGGATGCACTAATGATTCTTCGGTGCAGTGGTTTGCTAATGCCACGCAATATGATTTTGAGATGTGAATGATAAGAGAACTATCATTCTTTATTGGTCTTTGCATTATCGAGAGTTTTGAAGGCTTATTTCTCTCCCGAGAGAAGTATTTGAAGGAGGTGTTGAATAAATTTCAGATGGAAGATTCATCGCCTGTCAGTACACCTGTGGTTGTTGGCTATAAACTTAGCAAGGATGATCCCTCACCCGATGTTAATCCGAGAACATATTGTTCAATGATAGGAAGTGTCTCATACATCACAGTATCTCATCCTGATATAGGGCAAGTCGTTGGAATGGTAGGAATATTTCAGTCTGCTCCTAAGAAAAGGCATTTGGTGGCTGTGAAGAGGATATTTAAATATTTGAAGGGCACAATGACTTATGGTCTCTAGTATCCTAGAAATCAAAATCTTCAGTTAAAAGCATATTCAAATGTTGATTGGGAAAATGGTTTGGATGAAATAAAGAGCACAAGTGGAGGTGCATTCTTCTTAGGTGATTCTTTAGTTGCATGGCTGAGTAAAAAGAAATGCTCAATATTTTTATCCACTATAGAAGTTGATTAAATTGTTGTTGCCACCTGTTGTACACAAATTCTTTGGATGATTTCGACACTGGCAGACCTAGAGGTAAAATATGTTGATCCCATTCCTCTCCATTGTGATAATACCAGCGCCATTAGTATGTCCAAAAATCCAATCCTACATTCCAAGACTAAGAACATACTTATTAAGTATCACTTCTTAAGGGAGAAGGTTACAAACAGAGTAGTTCAATTGAATTTTATTCCTTCTACATAACAGACTACTGAAATATTCACTAAACCCTTACCAAAGACACAATTTGAGTACCTACGCTAGAAGCTAGGTGTTATCCCTAAAGTTGAACCTAGACTACAGGGGTTCAAGCTTAAGGAAATATTTTTCAACGATGTGCAAATCAATGCAATCAAACTGATACGGAATCAAAGCTATTGGAAAAGTTACACAATTGTTAATGAAATAGGCTGGTATCAAATCAAGGCTATTTTGTACAGATCACACAATTATGAATGAAACAAGCTGGTATAATATAAGATCTATAAGAAAATCAAAATATTATTGAAGAAATAGGCTGGTAGGTCAATCAGAGCTACAAGAGAATCAAATAGGAACGGTATAACATAAAATAACACACAAAGTTCAATATCAAGGTTACTACAATCACAAAGTCATGAGATGAAACTGTCTCTGTTTTTAGAAACTATAAGGATAATTGCATTTCAATATAAGAATCGTTGTAATGGAATTAAGGAGACCATATACATGATAAGTCATAAGAAATACAATTTATAACATACAAAGACAAATCAAAAATCATGCTCATTCAAAGTAGAACCTGTTATCGAAGCTGTAGAGTATTCATGTTATACAGACAGTGATTTAAAACTAGGCATCCATAGCTCCAAAATTCCAACCTCAGTTCCCCCTATGAGAGGAAGAGCTCCTACCACAATAAAAATCCCCCACTTTATAGAAATTACAAAAGAATAAAAGATCTCGAATTGGTTTCAAGAGATCTGGAATTGCTTGAATTAATGCCCTCAAATATTGATTTACTGATCTAATCATCAAATTGCTGAGTTCGATTACCCTTTCTGGCCTTCAAAAATGCTAACTTTATCTTCTCTAGATACTGGGATGTGATCTATAGTTGCCATAAGATCGGGAAGGAGATTCCTTAACACTGTCAAGTATTGAGAAAAATATTGTACCTACTGATCCTCTGCCTGGGAATGTGGATCTATTTTCCTTGAAATCTGGCATTCATTTAACCTCTTATCCTTTTTGCTCTTCGTTTTTTAGGGAATTCTGTTGCTTCTTCAATAAATGTATAACACTTTGCAGGCTGGTCCGGTGGTATTTCGGTGAACTTAACACCAAGTGGAGTTAAATCAACGATGACAGGAGCAAGAAAACTGATCTGTTTATCCAAAAGATCGAGGGGGTGATAGACCTGAATCTACATTATTTCCCTCTAACTTTGATTTTACAAGCTTAGATCTGAAATTCACATGCATGCGGCTCGATTACAAGACGCGGGCACACTTCTACAGCTTGGAAAGTGGACTAAATTGCATGCAATGGGGGATAAGTGGGGGCAAATGCAGGAAAGAGAGCATTGTTTAACTCTGGCGATGGAGCGCGTTGTCAAGATCGATAGTGGGCTAGGAAAAAGTGGTTGCCAAGAATAAGTGGCCGTTAAAAATTGAAGAATAAATCAAATAAGTCCATTGATTGAAGGCAGTGGCCGTTGAAACTGAAAAAAAAATATCAAATGAATCCATTGCAAGACATCGAACCCCGATACTGAAGAATTCAAAATGAAAGTCTTTCCATTTCCCATTCAACACAAAAATCCATTGACCAACTCTGAATACACCGAATGCCTTTTCTTCTTCCACTAATATTCCTCCATTAATCTTCCAGATGGACGCTTCTTCGAGTGAATCCAGAGTAAGTGGACTTCGAGTTGTCTTCTCTTCTTCCATTAATCTTATCTTCCATGTGGATGCTTCTTCGAGTAAGTGGACTTCGAGTCGAACAAGAAAATGGATTTACTCATAGTCCCAACTATACGAGTCACTCTTCTCGGAATTTGAATCTTTACTCGATGTCCACTCCACTCAGTTTTGGGGATTTGAATCCCAACTACAATCTATATAGAGGAATGGAATCCCTACTGCAGCTTTTATACTTGTATCGAGCTCGTTCCTCTGGTGGATTATTTAAATAAGAACTAGGGCTGCGACTAATTCCAGCATCTAAGAGCTCACCTATCCACTCCAGAAAGCGGAACTGGAAAAATAAGGTGTTGTCTCGCCTTCCTCGTCTCCATTTTTATCATAATGTTCAACTGCATCGATCGCCCTGCTGCTGTTTAAGGTACTTGGAAGTGCATCTCTTACATTAATATTCAACTCACTCAAATGCAAAGGAGGCTCATCAAATCTATGGAATAACTACTCCAAGTCACCATGACCCTGTAGTTCCAAAACTCTTAATCTTCATCTCGCAACCTCTCAGCGAGCAACATATAACCATCCATTGCCCAATCCTCATAAGATTTACCAGACTTTTTGAACCTCTCTGCCCACCGGGATTCATTATAGGTTCGTTTGAAACTCAGCTTCCAGTAAGTAAAATGCTGCCAGAAACTGAAATTTTCTGGAGCAGATCTAATGATAACATCTGGCCTTGTCTGGGGATGGCATGCTCCCTGTAAGCTGCCAAGAACAAGTAGACCAAGTTCCTTTCCATTTCATTGGGATGGATTCTTCATCACAAGTCTTTGTTACTTAAAAATCTTGAAAACAAACTGTTGACTGAATCTTTAAACTACTCTGCAAATTGACTAATCCTCTCACAACAATCTGATCATACTATACAAACTTAAAGAAATGCTTGAAGCATCAAGCTTATTTATTTACAGCTCCCATTCTAATCATCTGCTTTCTTTTGATCAGGTAAAATCATGCTTCCAATGAAGCCATACAAATATTTGACTAACTGGTAAAACTTCTGATTTGCAGATGATGAATAAAGGAACCCATGGAATATCAAAATTCATTTCAAAAGAAGGGAAAATCCAACCTCCCTTTGATAAAAACAATCTGACATTTGAGCTGCTCAAAGACTCCATATAATCAACAAAAGGATCAATGAAGCTATAAGGAAATACCTCTTACTGAAGATCAAAATATCTCTGTATATCCTCTTCCTCATAATGGCTGCCACTTTCAGCTACCTGCAAACTGAATTGCAAATATGGCTGCGCAATGTCTTCTACAGATTCAGGATGGTTGATTTCCATACAATGTTTTTCCTCATCAAAGTTTGATTCATAGTTGTCATACATCCATTGGCTGCTCCTCAAATCAACAAAAGGTGGTGTAGGGATCTGCTCTTTTTCATCTGAATACTCATCATAGATTGGGATATCTTCAGAGTGAATCGGCTGATGCTGATCCAAATCTAGAACTTCAATGTCTTCACCATAAAATGGAGCATTCTGATCGATTTCTAAAGATGAAGATTTTTGTTCTACAATGCCATCATCAACTGTAATATCAGAATTTTGAAAAATTTCTTGATGTAAAACAGAATCAGAGGAAGATAATAAAGCTTCTTCTTTCTTCATATCATAACCACCGGCTTCATCTTTACTACTGGAAAAATCTGCCTCTAAACCCTGGATATATAATGCATATCCCCTACAGCAATCCTCAAAAAGGCACTCAGCTAGGTAAATCCTCTTACAATATAAATAAAAGGCATCATGAAAATCTTTCAAAGAGGAAATACTGGAAGGAGGAAGAGTTATGTACCATTGTCTCCCACAACCATCTAATGAATACATAAACATTTTCATTAATACATCTTCATGATGTATACTCAGTTGATCCATGTATTGATTAAATTTAATTACATGATGTGCAGGATTGTCCTCTTCCTTTTCTCGGAATTGCGGAAGAAAATATCCCCATTTATCCATGGTAGGTACTGTATTTGGAAAGCCAGGAACATCTGAGAAATTGAACGGAGCAAATCTTTGTGCCAACATGGTTTCAAAACGCTTTAACATCTTGTAAAATCGCCTCTGGATTCTTCAAACATGGAGTCGCCCGGTGAATAAATTTGTAGTCAAACTAATGCCCTGCTCCTGTCCACCATCAAGAGCTGGATCTGATCTTTGTCATTCTTTCCCGGGGAAGATATCCTTTCCTTTGTCCGTCCCCGGCAACGGCGCCAGAAGATGTTATCCCTAAAGTTGAACCTAGACTACAGGGGTTCAAGCTTAAGGAAATATTTTTCAACAAGGTGCAAATCAATGCAATCAAACTGAAAATCAAACTAATACGGAATCAAAGCTATTGGAAAAGTTACACAATTATCAATGAAATAGGCTGGTATGAAATCAAGGCTATTTTGTACAGATCACACAATTATGAATGAAACAAGCTGGTATAATATACGATCTATAAGAAAATCAAAATATTATTGAAGAAATAGGCCGGTAGGTCAATCAGAGCTACAAGAGAATCAAATAGGAATGGTATAACATAAAATAACACACAAAGTTCAATATCAAGGTTACTACAATCACAAAGTCATGAGATGAAACTGTCTCTGTTTTTAGAAACTATAAGGATAATTGCATTTCAATATAAGAATCACTGTAATGGAATTAAGGAGACCATATACATGATAAGTCATAAGAAATACAATTTATAACATACAAAGACAAATCAAAAATCATGCTCATTCAAAGTAGAACCTGTTATCGAAGCTGTAGAGTATTCATGTTATACAGACAGTGATTTAAAACTAGGCATCCATAGCTCCAAAATTCCAACCTCAGTTCCCCCTATGAGAGGAAGAGCTCCTACCACAATAAAAATCCCCCACTTTATAGAAATTACAAAAGAATAAAAGATCTCGAATTTATTTCAAGAGATCTGGAATTGCTTGAATTAATGCCCTCAAATCTCGATTTACTGATCTAATCATCAAATTGCTGAGTTCGATTACCCTTTCTGGCCTTCAAAAATGCTGACTTTATCTTCTCTAGATACTGGGATGTGATCTATAGTTGCCGTAAGATCAGGAAGGAGATTCCTTAACACTGCCAAGTATTGAGAAAAATATTGTACCTATTGATCCTCTGCATGGGAATGTGGATCTATTTGCCTTGAAATCTGGCATTCATTTAACCTCTTATCCTTTTTGCTCTTCGTTTTTTAGGGAATTCTATTGCTTCTTCAATAAATGTATAACACATTGTAGGCTGGTCCGGTGGTATTTCAGTGAACTTAACACCAAGTGGAGTTAAATCAACGATGACAGGAGCAAGAAAACTGATCTGTTTATCCAAAATATTGGGGGGTGATAGACCTGAATCTACATTCTTTCCCTCTAACATTGATTTGGCAAGCTTAGATCTGAAATTCACATGCATGCGGCTTGATCTCGCGATGCAGGCACACTTCTACAGCTTGGAAAGCGGACTAAATTCATGCAATGGGGGAGAAGTGGGGGAAATTCAGGAAAGAGACCATTATTTAACTCCAGCGATGGAGTGCGTTGTCAAGATCGGTAGTGGGCTAGGAAAAAGTGGCTGCCAAGAAGAAGTGGCCGTTAAAAATTGAAGAATAAATCAAAAAAGTCCATTGATTGAAGGCAGTGGCCGTTGAAACTGAAAAAAATTATCAAATGAATCCATTGCAAGACATGGGACCCCGATACTGAAGATTTCAAAATGAAAGTCTTTCCATTTCCCATTCAACAAAAAAATCCATTGACCAACTCTGAATACACCGAATGCCTTTTCTTCTTCCACTAATATTCCTCCATTAATCTTCCAGATGGACGCTTCTTCGAGTGAATCCCGAGTAAGTGGATTTCGAGTTGTCTTCTCTTCTTCCATTAATATTATCTTCTAGGTGGATGCTTCTTTGAGTAAGTGGACATCGAGTCGAACAAGAAAATGGATTTACTCATAGTCCCAACTATACGAGTCACTCTTCTCAGAATTTGAATCTTTACTCGATGTCCACTCCACTCAGTTTTGGGGATTTGAATCCCAACTACAATCTATATAGAGGAATGGAATCCCTACTGCAGCTTTTATACTTGTATCGAGCTTGTTCCTCTGGTGGATTATTTAAATAAGCACTAGGGCTGCGACTAATTCCAGCATCTAAGAGCTCACCTATCCACTCCAAAAAGCGGAATTGGAAAAATAAGGTGTTGTCTCGCCTTCCTTGTCTCCATTTTTATCAGAATTTTCAACTGCATCGATCGCCCTGCTGCCATTAGAGGTACTTGGAAGTGAGTCTCTTACATTAATATTCAACTCACTCAAATGCAAAGGAGCCTCATCAAATCTATGGAATAACTACTCCAAGTCACCATGACCCTGTAGTTCCAAAACTCTTAATATTCATCTCACAGCCTCTCAGCAAGCAACATATAACCATCCATTGCCCAATCCTCATAAGATTTACTAGACTTTTTGAACCTCTCTGCCCATCGGGATTCATTATAGGTTCGTTTGAAACTCTGCTGCCAGTAAGTAAAATGCTGCCAGAAACTAAAATTTGCTGGAGCAAATCTGATGATAACACTAGGTATCATATCTTATTCCAAATAACTTGATCACTTTGATAGGGGGAGTTGTGCTATAGAGTCTTATTTGACATTGATATCAAATGGGGAGAAGGTGTTTGTTATAGATGACAAACAAATTAATGATTACTAGTACAACATGCATCGAGAAGTTGAAGATTGCCATCAATTCCAAAGGGGGAGATTGTTAGATTTTTTGTGTTCATGTGGAAACAAATCATAATGTGTTTTGGTTGTCATTGATGGCAATCTTTAACTTCTGGATGCATGTTGTACTAGTAATCATAAATATGTTTGTCATATGTAACAAACAACTTCTCCCCCTTTGACATCAATGTCAAAGAAGACTCTATAGCACAACTCCCCCTATCAAAGTGATCAAGTTATTTGGAATAAGATATGATACCTAGGTTCTGGCGTAGGTACTCGGAAGACTCAAAATAATAGTGAAGCAAATCAAGGATTGTGAGGCATTTCACTGGGTGAACTAGTGCGGAGGAAGAAAATCCTAGCGGGCGCGATAGTTAATGGAATCTGCCCTATATTGGTTGAAGTTCACCATTGGTCTAAATCTGACTGTTGTTAATGCATTTTGCTGATGAACTATCAAGGAGGTTAATTACAGGAAACAAGAGCAAAACCCCTTATGTAATTTGGTTAAGCGCAGAATTGAAGTTTGCTCTTTGATAGAACGTTACCTGGGATGAACAGATCCAACGGTCAGGAGTGAACCCACATAAGAAATCAACTGTCAAAGGAAAGTTTGAAAGGTAATCTAATGAATATATCGGACGGTTAGCAGTTAACTCGCACAAGAAATCAATGGCGTGAAACAAGTTTCACAAGCGGAAGTCAAAAAGCGGAAAGTCTGGAATTTGTTCAAACAAAGGTTGAAAATCCGAGATCTGCATCCCGCACTGGATCTAATATCAATGGTCTAGAAATGTTGCATAAGAAATCGACGTTGCGGAAGGACTGTCGCAAGTAGAATTCGGAAAACAGAAAGTCTAAAAGTTTGTCAAACAAATGTTAAAAACCTGAGATCTCTATCCTGTACCGGATCTAAAATCGACGGTTGGGAAATGTTGCACAATAAATTGACAACACGGAAGGAGTTTGCAAGCGGAAGTCAAAAAGAGGAAAGTATGGAGGTTGTTCAAACAAATTTTGAAAACCCGAGATCTGCATCCCGCACCGGATCTAAAATCGACGGTCGATAAATGTTGGACAAGAAATCGATGGCGTGGATCGGTTATGCAAAAAAGGATGTGTGGAAGGAAAAAACCAGAAATCGTGGAATGAAATCTGAAAAAAATCACATATTCGATATCCAATTTTCTCAGCAAATCAACGGTCATGGAGAGCTCGAAGAATATCAATGGTGTGGAAATTGTATTGCGGAACCAGGAGTGCAAAAACTTTGATTTGTTGTAGAAACGGACAAGTGCAGAAGAATCCAAATGACGAATATGTGTTGCAGAAACTCATTATTACTTAGTGATTGGACTTCTTGTATGTCATAAGGCATCAACAATTTGATCAGTTATGGAAATGGATCGTCAGGCATATGAAAAAGTAGAGGCTTTAAGGACAGATATGTATAAAAGGATGTGCATGATGAATGGAGAGGTGCACTCTATGCAAACAGAGAACCGGTGCATGGATCATCATTGAAGTGTATATTACAGAATGACAGAGAACTTTGAGCTCTTTCGAGAATATCCAAAATAGAGACAATGAGGGGAACCAAGATGCATAAGAAAATCTAGGAGCAGATCGGAAGAGAGGTGGTTTGCATTGTTATATATGTTTTTCTAAATATTGTACTGAACATGTTTTAAGTCTGAGAAACAAGGGTGGTAGGGTGGTTCTAGGAAAAACATGTTGCCTTCTCTATACAAGTTGAATCCTGTACAAGTGGAAGTTGATGCTTTCACTTAGTTGGAGATTGAGAATGTTATTTTTAGTAGGTGCTAGAAAAACATGAGGGTTGGTGCTCTCTACAAGAATTATTTTGTAAAATAGAGGTTGCAGCCTATTTTGAGTAGGTGCTCTATCATGTATATGTAATTGACAATATTCATATCTTTTGTTGTACTTGCTGCATTATCATAACTATAAAACTGTAATCAGTAATAAGGGTTAAAATATTGAAAAATGGTTTAAGCTTTGGAAATAATTGATTCACACCCCCTCTCAGTTATTTGAGTAATTTCAATAGGTGCATGTCAGGACGAGACACCATGCATGTGGCGGACCATGCTAGCATGTGGAGGTGTGTGGTAGAGAGCACTTACATTAAGTGATGACCAGGCGCCTCCTTAATAACATCTGGTGTGCTCATACGAATAAGCCCTGACGACGATGGGAGGTACAAAGTGATATGAAGACTGTAAGTGGAAAGGTTAAAAGCAGAAATGGAAATATCCATTTAGGGACAGTGGATGGGAAAGGAAAGATTATATCTCGACATGTGAACATAATGAATCGGGAAGGAAGGCGCTATTTAGCAGGAAGCAAGATGGCGGAGCGAGAGACATGAGTTTGTTGTTTGTATTCCCTTATGCTCCATGTGCTAAAGTCTGGAATTTGTTGAATTATGTCAGTATGATAAATATGAAGGGTGGTAAGAACTGAGGTAAACTGTTGTCTAACCAACCGGAGTTTCATGAGCGAGTGTCGAGGGCGCAAAGATAATATCTTTGGGAATCTCGTATCTATGAACTAGAATTGCCCCTAGAGATCCAGAACCACATCGCGAAAATGGAGAAGAATATCTGGCAATGTAACACCCCAGTTTTGACCTTGTTTGCATTAAAAATGTATATGATGTATATATTGTAATTAATCATGGTGTGGAGCTAAAGGAAAAATCCCCACCATTGATTTATCATTTTATGTTTAGGCGATTAAAATTGATGTCGATGGCATTTTGTGCTAGTCCACACCTTATAATGTTTGGGCATCATGTAAATATGCAATTTAATTAAAATACCCACAACCAGCTATGTCAATGCAACATTAAAAGAGATGGGGGCATGATTTCCTCAGAATAAGGGGGGAGAATATTCACACCTTCGAGACAATGGGGAAAGCCAAATGTCAAAGGGAGAACCCATCAAACTGTCAACTACCCTTTCTTGTCTTATTCACCCAATCATTTATTTCTGCCAAAAATTGGTTGAGTTTGTTATTGCATGGGATGGGAAAGGTATGGCAGTCCAAATTTGAACGGGAGAAGCCATCATATTTTGGGGAATGCAATTTTGACTTTTGGGGCAAATTAACACCGAAAATTGCATGCCCATTTGAGGGTTCACCCACGTCCTCCATTTCCTCACGCAATGGAGGCCTGGAGAGTTATTTCCCTTCATGTTTTGTCTATTGTGTGTGTTCCTTCACATTGGAGGTCGTTTTCTTCATTTTCCTCAGGCTGGGAAATTGTTTTTGTAATTATCAGTGGTTGGGTTTCCTCCCCCACGATTTTGTTGAATTTCCAATAATCTTCCAAGCTGGAAATCGTTTTTTGGTAATACCAGCGAGTGGGAGAAGAGACCCACGATATTTGGGTGTTGTTGAGTAATTTTTGGCCATGTTAGGGCCATAAACGTCCCTGGAAACTGAATTGCTGCTAAAGGGTTGCTTTTATCCATCTTGGTAATTCATTTTGTTTCCAAAACTGTTTTTCCTCAACACATAATTTTGTATCTTGCTTTGTGTGCGTATTTTCCTATGATCTGAACTGGTTTAGAGTGGAATTGGGTCTGAAAGAGCTTGATAAACCTAGTGTATGAAGGAAACTCATAGACGAATCTAGAGGGGCTGGTTTTCTTCTTTGCACACCCTGAATAGCACTAGAATGGAAGGCATAGCCTGAGAGACTGTGTAGCAGAGAAGGGGATGCTTCCTTTTGTGGGGTGTGTAGATGTTTAGAAGTCAAGCTAGATCTGGTGCAGGTGTGCATAGCTCTGTGGTTGGGCTCACTAGCTTAGTAAATCAGCCTTCCACCTCCCTAGCAGGCTAATAAACCCAACGGTGTTTGGCTTGGCTGAATTTTGATATACCTTTGGCTATGTGTGAGCCTACTAGTGTTCCCTTATTCCTTGTGGGAATCATGCTCAGCTCGAGGGTAGCAGTGTTGCTGAGTGATTAATGAGCACACTGGCGTATGGTTGGGTGGAACGATGCAGCGACATAGCTGGTTGCGAGACAAGCTCCTTTCAAGATAAGTATCTCTTGTGTTAATCTCTACATTTGTAATTGCTTAATGAAATATGATGAACATGTCTAATGTGTTGAATGGATGAATGGCTTCCGTTGTATAATTGCAATTGTATGCATCTATGTATGTTTTTAGTTCAATGCATTTTATTATTATGTTATGGAGCTTAGATTCCCGGATTAGATAGCATTACAGTCATGTTCTCTCTCTGGTGGACACGAGGGGATGTGACAGTCTAGTATTAGAGCTCATGTTGCAACTTTGGGACTCAAAGGGGCCATGAGAAATCCACCTCTATGTTCAGCAGAATAGCAACAAACAGGAGAAACTTTTCAAAATTTCTCTAAGTATGAAAAATAGCATGTCGGCCTAGTTAGTTGAAGTCGGGTCGATACATCAGTTGGGTTGACTGAAGGTGATTCGACAGTGTTGGCTGAGCTAGCCGAAGCAGAACCGATACGTCGGTGTGAAAGGAAGTTTTTTTTTTCGACATAGAGGAAGGTTCGTTTAGAAGAGATATTGGAACATTTGCCGACGTAGTGGAGATTTCTACAAGATTCTGCCAATTGGATGCAAACACGAAAGGTTTCCATCGGAAGAAAGTGTGGGATTTCTCTGACGCACCGGCAGTTTAGAGAAAGATGGAGCCAAGGAGCAGCGGCAGAAAGGGGAAAATCGAACCAATGGAGTCGGCAGAAAAAGCTGAAAAAATTTTCAACGTGGACGAAGGAAAGAAATTTTTTGTCTAAGTATGGAAATCGGAAGAAAGGCTGAAAGTTTTCCGATACAGCGGAGAGATCAGCAAGTTTCTACCGATCGAAATAAAAGTAAAAAAATTTCCGACGCAGCAGATGAAAGTTGAAAATTTTTCCGACACAGTGGATGAAACTCGAAAATTTTTATGACGCAGAGGATGAAAGTCGCAAATTTTTTCGACATAGCGGAAGGTTTGATAGGAAGGAATCGGGCGAAGTTTGTCGATGCGAGTTGGAAAAAATTTGGCAATTTTTTCCGACACGTTGGAGGAAAAAGGGTGAGTTCACCAATCGAAGGAAAATGAAAATTGCTCTGAAACAGGGATTTGTGACAGGTTCGCAATGGGACTGCAGGGGCCAGAAAGATGGAAAAATGGAAGTGTGCTTGTGCGCCAGATTGCGTGAAATAGAAATATTTACAAAAAAAACGAGGGCAAGCCCCCTTAACCCCTGTCATCCCCCTGAGACAGTCGTTCTTTATGAAAAGAAAATTCTTTGTTTTGACAAAGTTGCCAATAAAGGAATTTTCCAAAAGCAGGTAAGTAATGCATAAATTCATGTGAATGTTATGTATCTAACAAATTTTGTTTACTAACACATTTTGCAGAATCATTGTCACCTCAAAGGCAACATTCCAGATAGTGCAGTTTGATAAAGTTGGTTTGGCCATGAGAACCTACAACATGAACGATGCATAGGATCCCTATGAACATGAGGAAGATGTTATGGGAGAAAATATTCATGTGGGGAATGCTGGGACAAAGTCAAATGGGAGAATATTTCAAGAGACTCCCCCAGATTTTGCAGCCACCATGAGAAGCCTAAGGGTTGAGATGCAAAGTTACAGGGCAGATAATGAAAGATTGGTTAAGGCTCAGGAGGAGCAGAATCAGCTGAATACAGCCATGCTGCAAATTTTGACATACATCAAAATGCGATGAACTCTAGGGACCGGACAGTAAGACCAGAAGGTAGTAAGAGCAGTACCAGAAGAAGGAAGAGATCTCCTAGTGGGTCATCTGACTCTGAAGGATCCACTAGCAGTTCAAGTTCTTCTTCTCACACGAACGAGAGGAAGAGGTGTTACAAGAACCATTCACGTAATGAATTTAAGAAGGCAAGGCCGCCTACCTTCAATGGTGAGGTAAATAATGGACAAGAAGTTGAAGTTTGGCTTCTTAGGATGAGAAAATATTTCCAAGTCCAAGACTACTCCAGAAATATGAAGGATAGGGTAGCCATATTCAATTTAACTGGAATAGCATCCATATGGTGGGAGCACTTCAGGAAAGTAAAGAATATTAATGAAAGGAATATTGTGTGGAAATAGTTCCAGAATTATTTCAAGTAGAAGTGCCTCTCTAACGGGTACTACGATGATAAGATCAAAGAATTCCATGAGCTTAGATTGGGACAGTAGACCATGGAAGAGTATGCAAACAAGTTCTTGGAGTTGTTGAGGTATGTCAAGTACATCAAAGATGAGAAGGTGAATATCCAAAGTTTCCCGAGTGGATTTCCTCAGTCTTACAAAGACATAATTGATTTTTATGAACCTAGAACTTTGGAAGAAGCAATAAGGAAAGCTAAGTATTTCTATGAACAAAGAAAAGGAAAACTTGATTATCATAAGACATGGAAGGACAAGAAGAATGAGAAGTCTGACAAAAGGAAGAAAGGTTTTAAACCTTCTAACTTTAGGAATCAGAAGAAGCAGCCATCCCAAGCTGATAAGCAGCCAGCCAGAGTGGTGGGAGAAAAGCCCAGAGAACCACAGCAGAATATAGAACCACTCCAGTGTTGGAAGTGTGGAGGACCCCACATGCGTAGCAATCATCCACTTGAGAATGAGAATGAAAGGCCAGCTTAAAACATTCAAGAAGCAGAAACAGTGGGTCAAGTAGCAAGGGTCGTCCCTAGGATTTATGCAGCACTGGAGGACCGCCAGGCAGATTACCAATCAACTGTGGTTGAAGTTGCAGGTATGATTGTTGAACAATCTGTTTCTATTTTGATTGACCCTGGTTCTACTCATAGTTACATTATTCCTAGAGTAGTGGATATTTGTGGTTTTAAGAAAGTAAAGCATAGAAAATCTTGGCTAGTTCAGCTAGCCACTAGAACTAAGAGAAAGGTTAGTGAAGTGGTAGAGAAATGTCCATTGGTTATGAATGGATGGGTCACTTGTGTAGATTGGAATGTTCTACCACTTGGTTCCTATGATGTTCTTAGTGGAATGGATTGGTTAGAATCTCACAGGGTAAAGCTTAATTGTTATAATAATACTTTTGAATGCATGGATGAAGAAAGGAACCCAAGAGTTGTAAGAGGCATTCCAAAGGTGATTTCGGTTAGGCAGATTTCAGCAATGCAGTTGAAGAAGTTTTGTAGGAAAGTTTGCCAGTTGTATGCAGCTCATATTTTGGAGGCAACAAAGAATGAAACTCCTAGGATGGAGAACTATCCTGTATTGCAAGAATTTAGGGATGTATTTCCTGATGAGATTCCCGGGATTCCTCTAAATAGGGACATTGATTTCACAATTGAGCTTGTGCTAGGAGTAGCACCACTGTCTAAGACATCCTACAAGATGAGTACACCATAAATGCTAGATTTAAAGATGCAACTACAAGAGTTTTTGGAGAAGAAGTATATCAGGATGAGTGTGTCTCCTTAGGGAGCACCAGTTCTATTTGTGAAGAAGAAAGATGGTACACTCAAGATGTGTATTCATTACAGATAGCTTAACAAAGTCACTATGAAGAACAAATACCCTTTGACTAGGATTGATGACCTCTTTAATCAAATGAGAGGAGAAAAGGTATTTTCCAAGATTGACTTAAGGTCTGGTTACCATCAGGTGAGAATCAAGGATAAAGATATTCATAAGACAGCCTTCAGAACAAGGTATGAACATTATGAGTTTGTAGTGGTACCATTTGGTCTCACAAATGCACCAGCTACATTTGTGTGCCTTATGAATAGTGTCTTCGGCAATTATTTGGACAAGTTTGTTCTTGTTTTCCTTGATGACATTCTTATTTATTCTAAGAATGAGGAAGAGCATGAAGAACATCAAAGATTGACATTGCAATTGCTCAGGGAGCATAAGTTGTATGCAAAGTTGAGCAAGTGTGACTTCTATAGAGATAGGATTCATTATGTGGGTCACATTATCTCAGATGAGAGCATATATGTAGACCTTGAGAAGATTGAATCCATTATGAATTGGCCTGCTCTGAGAAATATGACAGATGTAAGATATTTTATGGGACTTGAAGGGTACTACAGGAGATTCATTGAAGGATTCTCCAAGGTTGCACATCCAGTCACTTCTTTGCAAAAGAAGGGAATAAAGTTTGAATGGACACCAAGGTGTGAAGAAAGCTTCCAGTAGTTGAAGAATATTCTCACAAGTGCACCAATATTGAAGATTGCAGACCCGGAAAAAGATTGTGTGGTGTGTATTGATGCATGCGGACAAGGGCTTGGAGGAGTCCTTATGTGAGACAACCACATGATATGTTATGAGTCAAGAAAGCTGAAGGAGCATGAGAAGAACTATGCTACTAATGATCTCAAACTTACAGCCATAGTACATGCTCTCAAGATGTGGAGGCATTACTTGATGGGTAGAAAATTTGAGCCAGACCATTGTGGTCTAAAGTACTTGTTTGATGAGCCAACGTTAAATGCTAGGCAAGATAGATGGTTGGAGTTTTTATGTGAGTTTGCTTTTGAAATCAAACACATAAAAGGGAAAGAGAATAAGGTAGCCGATGCACTCAGCAGGAAATGCATGTGGCATATCTCAGTATTTTCCAATCAGATTTGAGACAGCAGATTGTTAGTCATACTACTGAAGATGAAATGTATGTGCAAGTAAAAGACAAGTTGCAGCAGCAAAGCCTTGAAAGGAAGTATGAGAGATATAAATTGCAAGAAGATAGACTTCTTACTTATAAGAACAAAATTTATATTCCAAAGGTAGCGGATTTGAGGAGAATGGTTGTGGATGAGAGCCATCAAGCTCCATATTCTGGTCACCCAGGATATCAAAATACAATTGCTACAGCCAGAAAGTAGTATTTTTGGCCAGGAATGAAAAAAGGACATGGCTGAATATATTTCAAGGTGCATGAAATGTTAGCAGGTGAAGGTTGAGCATCAACACCCAGCAGGCTTGTTGCATCCTTTTCCAGTTCCATAATGGAAGTGGGAAGTTATTTCGATGGATTTTATTACAGGATTTTCAATGACTTGGAGACAACATGATTCCATCATGGTTGTGGTGGAAAAGTTGAAAAAAGAAGCACATTTCATACCGGTTAAGTCCATGCATAAGACTAATGAAATTGAAAAAATATTCATGAAGGAGATTTTCAAATTGCATGGATTGCTGAAGGAAATAGTCTCTGACAGAGATGTCAAGTTCACTTCCAATTTCTAGAAGGGTTTGTTTGCTGATTTGGGTACAAAGCTGAACTTCAGCACTGCCTACCATCCTCAGACTGATGGGAAAACAGAGAGAGTGAACCAGGTGCTTGAAGACATGCTTCGCATGTATGTAATGGACAAACCAACCAAGTGGGAGGATTATCTACATTTGGTAGAATTTGCATATAACAATGGACAGCAAGCATCCTTGGGGACCAGTCTATATGAAGCTTTGTATGGCAGGAGGTGTAGGAAACCAGTGACTTGGGATAATCCAATGAAAAGGATTGTGCTTGGGCCAGAATTACTAAAGGAAATCGAGCAAGAGGTTGAAATATCATGCAGAATCTGAAAGCAGCGTAGGATAGACAGAAAATCTATGCAGATAAACATAGAGTGCATAGAGAGTTCAGTGTTGGGGATCATGTTTACCTCAGAGTGAGGGCAAGGAAGAGTTCCTTGAATCTTGGAAGTTGTGCCAATTTGTCTCCTAGATATTGTGGGTCGTTTGAAGTGCTCGAAAGAATAGGACCAATTGCATATAGACTTGCATTGCCTGCTAGCACTAGAGCTCATAATTTTTTTCATGTTTATTTGCTTAATAAATATGTACATGATCCTAACCATGTGAGAAATTGGGATGTGATTCAGGTGGAACCCGAGGGAGAGTTCCAAATTGAGCCAATGCGCATCCTCGATAGGAAGGTCACAATGCTCCGGAATCGAGCCATAAGGCAGGTAAAGGTGTAATGGGAACACTACGGTCCTAAAGAAGCTACATGGGAGCTAGAGGATTTCATGCGATTGGCACATCCATTTTTGTTCAATTCTGCAGATCCCTGAGGGTGGTGCCAGTGTAGCAGCTTGTTCAATTTTGTAAAGCACTGAGGATAGTGTTGTTGAAGGGGGAGGGGAATGCAATACCCTGGTTTTGACCCAGTTTGCATTAAAAATGTATATGATGTATATATTCTAATTAATCATGGTGTGGAGCTAAAGGAAAAATCCCCACCATTGATTTATTATTTTATGTTTCAGCGATTAAAATCGATGTCGATGGTATTTTGTGGTAGCCGACACATTATAATTTTTGGACATCATGTACATATGCAATTTAATTAAAATACACACAACCAGCTATGTCAATGCAACATTAAAATAGATGGGGGCATGATTTCCTAAGGATAAGGGGGGAGGGGGATATTCAAACCTTCGGTCCAATGGGGAAAATCCAAATGTCAAAGGGAGAACCCATCAAACTATCAACTACCCTTTCTTGTATTATTCACACAATCATTTATTTCTGCCAGAAACTGTTTGAGTTGGTTATTGCATGGGATGGGCAAGGTATGGCACTCCAAATTTGAATGGGAGAAGCCATTAGTTTTTGGGGAATGTGATTTTGAATTTCGGGGCAAGTTAACACCAAAAATTGCATGCCCATTTAGGGGTTCACCCACATCCTCCATTTCCTCACGCAGTGGAGGCTTGGAGAGTTGTTTCTCTTCACGTTTTTTCTGTTGTGTGTGTTCCTTCATGTTGGAGGTCATTTTCTTCATTTTCCTTAGGCTGGGAAATTGTTTTTGTAATTATCAATGGCTAGATTTCCTCCCCCGTGATTTTGCTGCATAATCCCATTGTCTTCCAAGCTGGAAATTGTTTTTTGGTAATGCAAGCGAGTGGGAGAAGAGACCCACAATTTTTAGGTGTTGTTGAGTCTGCTTTGGCCACGTTAGGGCCATAAACGTCTCTGGAAATTGAATTGCTGCTAAAGGGATGTTGTTACCCATTTTGGTAATTCATTTTGTTGTTGAAACCATTTTTCCTCAACCCAGAATTTTGTATCCTGCTATATGTGCATATTTTTCTTTGATCTGAACTGGTTGGGAGTGAAATTGGGTCTAAACGAGCTTGATAAACCTAGTGTATGAAGGAACCTCACAAACAGATCTAGAGGGGTTGATTTTCTTCTTTGCACACCCTGAATAGCAATGGAATGGAAGGCATAGCCTAGGGGACTGTGTAGCAGAGAAGGGGATGCTTCTTTGTGTTGGGTGTGTAGATGTTTAGAAGTCAAGCCAAATCGGGTGTAGGTGTCCATAGCTCTTAGGTTGGGCTCACTAGCTTAGCA
This sequence comes from Pseudotsuga menziesii, assembly GCA_001517045.1. Lineage (NCBI taxonomy): Eukaryota > Viridiplantae > Streptophyta > Pinopsida > Pinales > Pinaceae > Pseudotsuga > Pseudotsuga menziesii. Next base: position 206,440 of record LPNX010606804.1, on the reverse strand, counting down.
AATCAGCCTTCCACCTCCCTAGCAGCCTGATAAACCCAAAGTATGTTTGGCTTGGATGAATTTTGATATACCTTTGGCTATGTGTGAGCCTACTAGTGTTCCCTTAATCCTTGTGGGAATCATGCCTAGCTCAAGTGTGGCAATGTTGCTGAATAATCAACCAATGGATCTTCCTATGCCATTGACCCCTATATATTAAACCTTCCTAGAGAAAAGTGAAGGTATCCACCAGCAATCATGCATCCTTGACTAATCCATCCCATATTAAATGTTTTCTGCCAAAAATCACATCATTCACTATATGGTCCATAAAGGTTCAATATAGTAATATCTTTACCAAATTTCTAAGACCAGAGCGTTATTCCCAAACATATTGAAAAGACCTTGAATTAGTACAAAATAAGGAATTTATTTCTCCACCCTAGGAGCAAACCCATAAACCTACCTATAGAGTTATAAAATGAAAATACTAACCCCCAAGTAGTTTTTCTAACTAAAGGACCAATCTAATACTCTCTCCCATCGATTCCTATAAGAGAAGAAGCATGGCCTATGAAGCTCCATGAATCATTTTAGGGTTTTTTTATTTGATGGATATATTAACCCCCTATAATTTAGAGATAATTAAAATTGTGTATCACCCTTCACTCAGGTATTACAAGTTCTAAAAACCTTATCCAAAGATAATTATTTTCCAACCAAGACCTTGGAATGTGATTTTTTTGGGCAATAGATATATGACTTTCTACCCATGCCTTGGCCCCAACCCACACTTCACACTATTATCCAAATCATAGAAACCTCCTTTATATGTCTCATATTGTACCTCTAAGAATTCCTAGCAATAACATCATCACATAAAAACACATATTACTACCCTTTGTCTCTACAAACCCTATTAATCGAGGAATGATCTTTTACAAGAGGCTCCCCCACCTTCATAGAAAAATTCCAAAAAAATAAGAATTATATAACACCCCATAACCTCCCCCATAGAGTAAACATTTACTACTAACATCTACAAAATTACTTTCCATGAAATGCTAATAGCTCGTATCTATTATTCACAAAAATAAATGAGATTAAAAGGGGAATATCTTTTACAGACTTCCTAGTATCTCTTGATTTGGGGATTTAAGCATCGATATTGCCTCTAGATGCAACTTTGGAAAATAATACTCCACCCTGATCTCCTTGAGGATCGATGCTTCAAGAAGCTTTGAAGCCCATTCTTTGACTTTAATGTGACCTTGGCATGATGCATCTATTAGATTTCCCAACAAACTACCTTCCCTAGTATTCAAATCCTTTACTAGGTTCAAAATTTGTAGCATCGCATTTCCTTGTTTAGGGGCCTTCCTTAACCATATTTTTTCAAGAAGAGAAAGTAATAGTCCTAAGACATGTGTCCATATTTATTGCATAAAGCAGACCTAAATGACACCACAACATAGTATAAGGTCGTATTAAAGAGAGACAAATAATTTTTGAAGTGTCAACTCTACTTGTAACCCCTCTCTTAAATCAATCCATACCAATATTATTGTTAATGACATAGAAGCAATGTTTGTTAACATCCAAAAACTTCCCTATAGTTTCATTGATATCCTTAAACACTTCGAAATCCCATAATTGTAGTGGCAACCTTGGAAAGTTTACCCATAAAGGGGTGAATTTAATTTTTAAACCTGTGTAGAGAAGCAAAGCATACATATTATTTTAAGAAAATTATAGACTACACCACAACATTCACCCACAATACGTAGAAATTTACCCTAGAAACCCTTAACCAAGAAAACCAACAAACTTTAGAATCACACCTCTTATTTTACCATTATTAGTATTAACTTCCTACAATACAACATATAGGTATTCTGCAACATCCAAAACCCTAATTCATTAACTTGGATTAGAAATAGACCCCAATCCCTTAACTGGGATCAAATTATATATTTTAAATAAAATAGCCCAGAATTTTTGAACTCGCTCCACTCGTATCAGAAACAAGTTAACGCCCATTTCCGATGTCCACTTCGTGGAAGGGGGAATGGAATTAGCACTCCCCCCTCTTGAGCTAGCACCATGTGCAATACCTGATGCATACAATAGAGCGCTAGATGGGTGGGTATTGTTAGGCACTCCCCCCCACACAAATATGCAAAGAATACAACACATACGCAATAGTGAAATCCACTTTTTCCAACCTTACATAAAAACATGAGGATTAGGCCTTCGGAAGCATAGGAGTTGTATTTTCATTTCCAACATACATTTAACAACTTATTTGAGTCTACATCCAACTGAAATAGAAACCCCATCCACCCATTAGATGATAGAAAAAACTTTGGGAAATAACCTAAAAGAGGGGACAAAGACTCTATTATTCTTGCACATTGATCTAGGAACAAAGCATCATCTCATCAAAGAATAATCAACAAATCACTCATGAAATGGTGTTAATTGAAACCAGAATGGTTTCCTCTCTGTATATTCAATAAACAATGAATGGTTACAATACCAATGTCAAGCAATAGCTTGAATCAATGATAAATTCGAATACCTAAGGAGGCAATTCGAAGTCAATGAGTGAGTCTGGCTTAACTGACTCTTAGCCATTCAATCACACTCAGTTAACCACTTGACCAAAACCCTAACTGACTCACCAAACCCTAACTGAAGTCAGAGTGCAATAAATGACTGAATCTCAACTAAAGGAGATCAAACACATGTCATAGCAAGCCAACCATAAAGTGCTAGTGCTCCATGACTTCAATGAACCCCGATGAGGTTAACTGAAGCTGAACTGATCATCAGAAGTTGGTGGAGGCGCACCTGATGACTCCAGATCATTAAATAATAATAAATAATCATTAAATAATATATTTAATGAGAGGAGGCACCTTAACTGACTGGTTGAACTGATTGTAACCACCAGTTAGCGATTAGGTGCATTAATATCACTTAGATCACCCCCGGAGTGTTACTGTTAGCCTCCTTGACTGTAGGAGAAGGCTAATTTAGCCTCCTTGACTGTAGGTAGGCGTGGGTGTGACTGGATGATGGCAATTAATGCTCCACTGATGTCAATTAATGTCAATTATACTTAGGATAACGGTTTAACTAGGCCAATTTGACCAAAAAGAGTGTGGATGATGGTAAATGTCTCCAACACCCCCCCTTAAGCTATACTCAGGAAGAGTTAGAAAACATAGATGCATAAAAATTCTAGGGCCTCAGTAACAAAGGCCATAGGTCACCCTGTACAATAAATTAACTTCTTAATATAACCAAGGAAACGGGGAAAACCTCATGGGAAAAATACCCCCCTCAAACTAAGCAGTAAATCAAGAATTGGTTCTTCTATGCAGCCGCATACCGAGACTGTGCATGTGAACCTCTGAATCCAAACTAAATGAATATGTATAGAGGAATCTTCCACTTTGGAATAAGAACAATGCACTCAACTGAATCAGAAATATAAACAGCTGCACGGTGAAAACTGGACCCATGTAGAGCAGCCTAAATCATCTGAAGAAAGAGCAAAGGTTCTTGAGGATTCGAACCATGTGTGGAACACTCAAGAAACTGATATGTAATAGCCTTGGACAGCAAACCATGAGTGGTAAAATCAGCCCCAATTTTTAGGAGCAAGTGTCCAAGCAGATGCAGTATGTCTTCCTCTTTACTAGTTCTGTGAGGAGATGAGCATGTGACCAAAGGTAGAGAATAGAGAATCCCTGGGACTCTAGAGAGTGAATGCTTGAGCTCCATAATCTGATATAGCTTCAGAAATATCTAATGGTTCACAAAATAAAATATCAGCAACCTCATAAGAGGAAACTAACACCAAATCCCCAGCAGCAAAATTGAAGAAGAACTACGGTACTTGATCTTTCACACCAGAATTGGTGAGAGCAGCCACAAGCATGACTGGAAGCTATTGGATATTAAAATATGAACAAAATATCATAATGTAAATCATATATAAATAAGTTCACAATAGATCCAAAACTGTGAAATGAAATCAAATCCCCAGCAGTAGTTCCAAGGAGAGTTGCAGTGCTTGTTTCTTCACACCGTTGATGAGCACAGCTACAAGCAGTACTGAAGGTTTATGAACCTGAAATTTTGAACCAAGAAATATCAGATTAGATCCAAATAATATCATATCAGATCCAATAAGGTTCATATCAGATCCAAAATTATGGTCAACTGAGACGGTGGATGCACAGTTGTCTTTTTCTTCAAAATTCTGAATTTTGGTGCATGCAATCCTGGAGGATTTTGCTGGAAGATCTAGATCATGGGGAGCGAATGTGTCACTCTTATAATATGATATTTCTTCCAAAATATCCAATTTTTTACTTATTTGCACACCAGCAACAACATTAGAGGGATAAAAATCAAATTTCTCTTCACTTTCGGAAGCAATTACTGGTAAATTTTGCACATAATTCAAAGGAAAATCACCGGTGAATGTTTGCATGGAAGTGCAGCAGTATTTTTCTTCAATATCAATGATTCAAATGTCTTCTTCTGTTTCAGCAATATGAGGAGATGAGATATCAGAGATCTCATGAACTTCCGGAGCATCAGGAGAAGGAGTCACTACATGGAGACTTTCTTCAATTCGAATTGAATGTGTAGAAGATTCTGCTTCATCTTCATCTTGAACAACTTCATCAGAGAGAGTAGAGGCTGAGAATTTTGAGTAAAGAACTCTTGTGGTGCTGGATGTGATCTCCAAAGTGCTATTATGATCCTCATTGTGCTTGCCAAAGGTTCTGTCCAATTTTTCCCAGAGATCCTTTGGGTATTCAGCAGAACCAATAAGGTAGTACAAGCTAGGAGAAAGGGCCAGACCTATTGCTCCAAAATATCTATCACCGTCATTTAGCCAGTCATTCTCATTCTCATAAGACTCTTTTCCAAGTCCAATAGACACCTCATAGAGACCTCGTCTCTTCAGAGATGCAATCATCTTCAACTTCCATTCCGAATAGCTTGTGAATGGGGTGAGAAGAGGGATTGATGAGTCCATTCGAAGTTGTACCTATTAAAACCTACAAATCAAAACAAAAGGGGCACTGTAAGGTCGGACAGACTGCACATTTTAGGTTTTCATCACACCCAGCATAGTCAATCAAGCAAGCTTGATCAACAAGTTCTTTACTTGGGGTATTAAGTGGTAAGCCTTGGCTTCTGGTGCAGTGCTGGATTTTTGAGCTATTGCTCAAATTTCATGGAGAAATCTGTCAAAAAGCTTGTTTTTGAGAGAGATATCTTCGTCCCGCCGTATGCTCTAATACCATATTATTCTTGCACATTGATCTAGGAACAAAGCATTAATCTCATCAAAGAATAATCAACAAATAACTCATGAAATGGTGTTAATCGAAACCAAAATGGTTTCCTCTCTGTATATTTAATAAACAATGAATGGTTACAATACCAATGTCAAGCAATAGCTTGAATCAATGAGAAATTTGAATACCTAAGGAGGCAATTCAAAATAAATGAGTGACTCTGGCTTAACTGACTCTTAGCCATTCAATCACACTCAATTAACCACTTGACCAAAACCCTAATTGACTCACCAAACCCTAACTGAAGTTGGAGTGCAATAAATGACTAAATCTCAACTAAAGGAGATCAAACACATGTCATAGCAAGCCAACCATCAAGTGCTAGTGCTCCATGACTTCAATGAACCCCGATGAGGTTAACTGAAGCTAAACTGATCATCAGAAGTTGGTGGAGGCACCCCTGTTGACTCCAGATCTTTAAATAATAATAAATAATCATTAAATAATATATTTAATGAGAGGAATCACCTTAACTGACTGGTTGAACTGATTGTAACCACCAGTTAGCGATTAGGTGCATTAATATCACTCAGATCACCCCCGGAGTGCTCCAATTAGCCTCCTTGACTGTAGGAGAAGGCTAAGTTAGCCTCCTTGATGTAGGTAGGCATGGGTGTGACTGGATGATGGAAATTAATGCTCCACTGATGTCAATTAATTTCAATTATACTTAGGATATTGGTTTAACTAGGCCAATTTGACCAAAAAGAGTGTGGATGATGGTAAATGTCTCCAACAGACTCCACCCACCCAATCTTGTAAAGATTGTTCATTCATCCCCTACCAAAAAAATGACCCACTAATTCTTAAGTCGAGAGATCAACCACCTCATGGATTTTCATGTTAGACACAATGTCACACTGAGAGGGGGGGTGAGTCAGTGTTTCTAAAGCTTAAACCATTTCCCATATTTAAAGTATTGTTACTGATTACAGATTTACAGTTATGATAATGCAGCAAGTATAACAGAAGGAATGATAATCATCAATCACATACACATGATACATACAGAAAAATAGTCATCTTTATTTGAGCACCTACTCAAAAGAGGTTGCAACCTCTATTTTACAAAATCCTTCTTGTAGAGAGCACCAAACCTCATGTTTTTCTAACACCCACTAAAATAACATTCTCCAGCTACAACTGGGTGAAAGCACCAACTTCCACTTGTACAGAGAAGACAACATGTTTTTCCTAGCACCACCCTACCACCCTTGTTTCTTACGTTTAAACATGTTCAGCACAATATGTAGACAAACAGATATAACAATGCATACCAACTCTGTTCTGATCCACTTATGGATTTTCTTAAGCACCTTGGTTCCCCTCATTGTCTATGTTATGTATATTCTTGAATGAACTCAGAGTCCTCTGTCATTCTGCAATCCCCACTTTGACGACGATCCATGCACCAGCTTATCTACCTCCAGAAAGCGCACCCATCCATTTATCATGCACATCCTTTTATACATATATGTCCTTAAACCCTTTACCTGTTCGTATTCCTGATGGTCCATTTCCATAACTAATCAAATCATTCGATGCCTTACTACAGACAAGAAGTCCAATCACTGAGTAGTCATGACTTTATGCAACATATATTTGTGATTTTGCTTCTTCCACAATTTTCATTTTCTGCAACTCGGCTCTTCTGTAATTTTCTTTCTTCAACAAATCAGAGTTTTTGCACTCCTAGTTCTGTAGTTCTGGTTCCATAGTACTGGTTCTGCACCAATCAATCTGCACCATTTATCTTCTTCAAGGTCTCCATGATTGTTGATCTGAGAAGAAAATCAGATATTGGATATGTGATTTTCCAGATATCATTCTACAATTTCCGCTTTCCGCCTTCTACACATCATTTTCTGCATGACTTCTTCTACACCATTGATTTCTTGTGGCCTCTCTACTGACCATTGATCTGAAATCAAACACCTACTTTTGCACATCCTTTTCTGCAAATTCAATCCACGTCGTTGATTTCTTGTACAACATTTCCCAATTTTCGATCTTAGATCCGGTGTGGGATGCGGATCCCGGGTTTTTAGCATTTTGTTAAAAAACTTCCATACATTTTCGCTTTCCATCTTACACTTTCAAAACTCCTTCTGCGTCGTCAATTTCTTGTACACCCTTTCCTGATTTTCGATCTTAGATCCGGTGTGGGATGCGGATCCCAGGTTTTCAACATTTTGTTAAACAACTTCCATACTTTTTCACTTTCCGTCTTCCACTTGCAAAACTCCTTCTACGTCATCGATTTCTTGTGCACCCTTTCCCGACCGTCGATTCTTAGATCCGGTGCGGGATGCGGATCCTGGGTTTTCAATATTTTGTTAAATAGCTTCCATACTTTCTGCTTTCTACCTTCTGCCTGCAGAAATCCTTCCGCGCTGTTGATTTCTTGTGCAGGTTCACTCCTGACCATCGGATCTGCTCAACATATTTTCTTTCAACCTTTCGTTCTCACAATAATTTCGTGTCCATAATCTGTGTTAAATCACCTCCTATTTCAACGAGCAAAATGATTGATTGGTCCAGGATGATCTATGGTGGATTCCAAATGTTATATAGAATATTACATTAAAATTTCGCTCCCAATCTAATCGTTAACTCACCTACTAGTTGACTATATGAAATCGTTGAGGACCATCATATCTAGATCGACAAAGGATTTCAAATACCATAAGGCGGACTTCATAAAAATTTCGCACACATTAGAAATTTATTAATCCACGCTAGTTATCCCAACAAAAGCACTATCAGTTGTTGATCTGCTTCCACGATCAACCTCGTCCGTTGATCATGATCTCTTTCTTGGCGATTAGTTTCTGATTTCGTAACTTAACGCATTTTAATCCTCCTCGCTCTTTCAACCAGCGAAATTCCTTCTGTCCATTGATCTCTTGTGCGGGTTTACTCATGTCCATCCTATCTCTACACAAGCCATGGATTCTTCTGAGTCATATGCTCATTTGGATCATATTCTTGTAACTATGTTGTCATCAATGAAAACCATATCACACTTTGATATGTTTTACATATGACCGCAAAACCTCCAACAATCTCCCCCTTTGGCATTGATGGCAACCCTCAAAATTATGGATTCATGCCATACTTGTAATCATAAATCTGTTTATCATCTGCAACAAACAATTTCTCCCCTTTTGACATCAATGTCAAAGAATAATTTATAGCATAGCTCCACCTATCAAAGTGAACAATTAATTTGGAATAACATATGATACCTAGCTTTTGGCGTACGTACTCAAACTGTGTCTTTGGTAAGGGTTTAGTGAAAATATCAACAATATGTTCTGTAGAAGGAATAAAATTCAATTGAACCACTATGTTTGTAACTTGTTCCCTTAAGAAGTGATACTTAATAGGTATGTTCTTAGTCTTGGAGTGAAGGACTGGACTTTTGGACATACTAATGGTGTTGGTATTATCATAATGGAGAGGAATGGGATCGGCATATTTTACCTACAGGTATGCCATTGTCTGAATCATCTATATTATTTGTGTACAGCATGTGGTAGCAACAATGTATTCAACTTCTATAGTGGATAAAGATATTGATCCTTGCTTCTTACTCAGTCATGCAACTAAAGAATCACCTAAGAAGAATGCACCTCCACTAATGCTCTTTCTTTAATCCAAACAATTTTCCCAATCAACATATGAATATGTAGTTAACTGAAGATTCTGATTTCTTAGGATACTAAATACCATAAGTCATTGTGCCCTTCAAATATTTAAATATCCTCTTCACATCCACCAAATGACTTTGCTTAGGAGCATACTGGAATCTTCCTACCATTCCAACAACTTGCATTATATCAAGAAGAGATGCTATGATGTATAGGATACTTCCTATCATTGACCGATATGTTCTCTAATCAACATCAAGTGAAGGATCATCCTTGCTAAGTTTACAACCAACAACCATAGGTGTACTGACAAGTGATGAATATTCCATTTGAAATTTCTTCAACATCTCCTTCAAATACTTCTCTTGGGAGAGAAATAAGCCTTTAGGACTTTGGATAATGCGAAGACCAAGAAAGAATGACAGTTCTCCTATCATTGACATCTCAAACTCATATTGAATGGCATTAGCAAACCACTGCACAGTAGAATCATTAGTGAATCCAAATATAATGTCATCCACATACACCAAAACTACAAATAGATTATCACCTTCAAAATTTATATACAAGTTACTGTCAACAATACCTTTCTTGAACCCTTTGTCCTATAGAAATTTTTCCAGCCTATGATACCAGGATCTTGGTTCTTGTTTCAATCCATATAGAGCCTTCTTCAGTTTGCATACATTGCCAGGATTGTCTATCAGTTGGAACCCTTCAGGTTGATCTATATAGACTTCTTCTTCTATATCTCAATTGAGAAAAGATGACTTAACATCCATCTCATATACTTTGAATTTCTTGTGAGTGACATGGGAAATAAACATTCTGATAGCTTCCAATATTGCTACTGGTGCAACATTTTCATCAAAATCTTGTCCCTCAACTTGGGCATACACTTTACAAACCAATTGAGCTTTATTCCTCACAATTTGTCCTTGTTCATTCATCTTGTTTTAAAACACCCACTTGGAGATTATTACATTTTTATCTGTAGGTCTAGGAACCAACTCCCAAGTAGTATTTTTCTTGCCATATTTTTCATGTCATCTAATGCCATGTCCTTGTTATTTGTCTTCCATTGCCATGTCTTCAAATTTTTCCTTTTTTTTCATTGATCATGTACTCCATGTCATCACTTCATCCTTTGTCATTAATGTGTTGTCATCAATTCTGCTTCACCAAACTTGTCTTAAATCTTTCCACAAACTTGTCTTCAATCTGTCACAGTCAGGTCATATTACTACCATGGTCATCATCAATCTGCTGCTCCAGAAAAACAGAAGTCACCACAGCAAAAAATCCTCAATCATATGTAGATCTAATATTTTATTTCTTCATCTTTTCAACAAGCGGATATGTCTTCAAAATCCTTCATAAGATTTGGCCTTCAAGAGTCTTGTCAAAATACTAGATTTCTAAACTTTCGAGTGAAACAAGTAAAATCATATGTCTTCACTGTGATTGCACACAAAAATAAAACTTTCTCCCAATAGTTTCGGAAGTATCATCATTTTCATCTAATTCTTCAGTTTATTTCCTCAATTTGTGTTTACACACAAGTCTTCTATATACTTTGGCTTCCTTGTAGATTTTCAACAAATCTTATCATGACAGTACTGCCAGCTACTCTTAAGAAATGAAGAAATCATCTAGTAAATTCATAAAAGGTATGCATGCATCAAAATCATCCCTTCACTTTATTTGCTTCAACTAGAGATTCTCCATGAGATCACAGGAAATTACTCTTGCTCCCCCTATCAATCGAAATTCTTAATATGGGTTCCTTTCTCTTGTCTGATTCTATCAAATGCATCATCTAATCTAAATCTTGGCTCAATGATTTGAACCTCTGTGCAATGTCTTCATACAAGCTTGTTGCTTCCTTTGTTGATGTGGAAATGACCTCTACACTTATTCGGGCTCAGTCACCCTTCAGTTGTTATTAACAACAATTGTGTCTTGTTCCTAAGTCTTATTCTCCAGTCATCCTACTGTTCATATTTGAGATTATCTTTTCTTTATATCAAAAGCCTTCACAAACTGCATAAAAACATTTTCGAACTTCATCCTTCTTCTCCTAATTTTCATTCTTGTTGCTACAGTGATTCACTTCTTCTCTCAAACTTACTATTGTTTTAAATTATAGTATACATCACTTCATGGTTCAAAGCTTGAGATCAAACCACTAAAGATTAGAAGATACACCTTCAAGTTTTTCAAGCATATATACCTCTTGATTTACCAAACTTCATCCTTGTCTTCATTCCTTCCTTCTGTCAATGTTTGCAATCCGATCATAGGACATGTTATTTTACTTGGAGTAAACATCCACTTTATTTTATTCCATCCTCCAATTTCATGGACTCGGGATGTATCAAGGTCTTTGAAAGATCTCAAACATGAATTTCCATATGGCAGCCATCTTTCATCCATACCTGAGAATGTCTTTGGCTGTGATCATTTGTCCTTTGGTATTCAAATCGTTTTGCATTATTCTTCTTCCAAGAGTCTTCTACTTTCCGTGTTGATGGATATGAAAGACTCCTCATGGATTTTCTTCTTGGACTCGCACATACTTGGGCTTGATGACCAAATCCACCATAGGTGAAGCATCTTAATGTGTGACAGTTAGCAGAAAAATTTCCAATTTGGTCACATGTCCAACATCTAATTGTGTTACTTCGACTTCCAACACTTCTTCTTCCATGGAATGTGCAGTCCATAGCCTTGTGACCAAAACCACTACATGCATAGAAATAACCATTAAAATTATTTTCATACCTGGAATTAAATGGTCCCTTCTGTAACATAGACCTTTTTGTTGATTGTGCCCTTCTTTATCCTTGTTTATCATGGCATTTTTCTCTACTGTCTTTATGAATTCTAGATTTTTCTTCAATTTTTTCTTGAGATGGTTGGGAACTTTCTCCTTCTTTAGAATTATTTTGTGACTTGTCAAATACTATCCCGGTCTTGTCATGTGGAGATCTCTGATGGCTGAGAATGTGATCCAAGATCATAGAACCTTCTCCAAACTTTGACTTGGTTATTAATTCATCATTTTCCTTGACCAAATTTTTTAATGAAATAATTTCATGTTCCTATCTTTGGCATATTTCACCTTTCATATTGAGTTGCCTTCTTGGATCTTCTTCCAGGTTGTTTTCAATTTGTCTTATCAATCCTGGACATTCCTCTTGAGATTTTTGCAGTTGATTCTTTATAGAATGGTTTTCTACTCTGAGTTCTAAGAGTTATTTCTTATTTTGTTCAAAACTTCCTTCATATTTAGCTACTAGAGTTTGACACTTGCTTAATCTTTCTATTTCTTCTTTCAGGGCATCAACTTCAGCTTTTTGAGTATTACATACCTTTTCTTTGTCATTTAATTGTCTTGACATGGATTCTTCAAGTAGTTGTGTTTCTTTTTTTCTTGACAGTTTTCTTCGGCTTGCTTTTTGATCATTTTTCTTAAGTCATCTATCTCTTCTAGTGCAACTACAAGTTCTACCTCACAATTTGCAATACCTTCATCAACTTCTTCAATCGTATGAGAGCAATTGTCACATTCTAAGTTCTTACAGACAAAGTGTTTAGGAGAAACTTTGCCTTCATGGTTAATTGAGTTCATCAAGATCGTACTGGCTTTAGTTTCTTGTCCTTTGGTTGAATATAGATACTTTAGTTTGTCCCAAAGCTCTTTAGCTGAGACACATTGTCCTACCCTTTTGTTGGTTGTGGAGCCTAATCTTCCAGATCCAAAGATATTATTTAGTTGTGATTGTAACCCAGGAATACTGTACACTCATTCCCCTTGCCTTGGGGTTCGGGGCAGCGCCCCAAAAAAGGTGGTTCGGGGGTAGCGCCCCCGAGAGATGGGGGTTCAGGGGCGGAGCCCCTGAGAAAAATTTTTGGGATGTGTGTTGGCCAACAATTTTGCAGACCCATGGTATTGGGTTAACCCTAGAATTTTCCCATTGTATTTCCCCTATAAAATAAAGCATTGTAAAACGGCTGAGTATGGTATTGTATTGTATTGGAAGAGAGACTATGAGAGCATGAAGAGGAAGTGCAACGGTTTTGCTGCAGGGTGTATCCCTTCATCTTTCTGGACTGTAATAAAAGGACTGGAAATTTCTTTGTGGACATAGCCCATCGTTTGCGTGAACCACGTTATATCTGTGTCTCTCTGTAATGTTTTAATGTGTTTTGCATCTTGTTTATTGATTTAACTGTATATTTGTTATTGCTCTACGGTCCTGTTTTCTAACACCTTCCTTTGACATGATCAGATAATATGTCTAGTGTAATTTCCTTGGATTTTGAGTTGTAACTTCGAGCTTCTTTCTAAGTTGTCGATTTCACTTTCTTTGGAGGGACATAACCATTTACAATTGAACTCCATAAATCATACCCAGTTGATTGCAAGTACCACTTCATCTTTACACTACAACTGCATATACGTTCTCATCAAAGAGAGGTGCTCCAATTTCTGAATAATCCATGTGTCTAAGGATCTCCTTCAATCTAGTTAGGCTCATGATGAAGGCCTTCTCTGATACCAATTGTTAGACACAATGGCACACTGAGAGCGGGGGTTGAATTAGTGTTTCTAAAGCTTAAACCATTTCGAATATTTAAAGTATAGTTACCGATTACAGATTTACAGTTATGATAATGCAACAAGTATAACAGAAGGAATGATAATCATCAATCACATACACATGATAAAGACAGAAAAAATATTCATCTTTATTTGAGCACCTACTCAAAAGAGGCTGCAACCTCTATTTTACAAAATCTTTCTTGTATAGAGCACCAAATCTCATGTTTTTCTAGCACCCACTAAAATAACATTCTCCAGCTACAACTGACTGAAATCACCAACTTCCACTTGTACAATATTCAACCTGTACAGAGAAGACAACATGTTTTTCCTAGCACCACCCTACCACCCTTGTTTCTCGGGTTTAAACATGTTTAATACAATATGTAGATAAACAGATATAACAATGCATACCAACTATGTTCTGATCTGCTTCTGGATTTGCTTATGCACCTTGGCTCCCCTCATTGTCTATGTTCTAGATATTCTTGAAAGAAGTCGGAGTTTTATGTAATTTTGCAATCCCCACTTTGACGAGGATCCATGCACCAGCTTCTTCACCTACAAAGAGCGCACCCATCCATTTATCATGCACATCCTTTTATACATATTTGTCCTTAAACCATTTACCTATTCGTATTCTTGACGGTCCATTTGCATAACTGATCAAATCGTCCAATGCCTTATGACAGATAAGAAGTCCAATTATTGAGTAGTCATGGGTTTCTGCAACATATCTTCATCATTTGGCTTCTTCCACAATTGTCATTTTCTGTAACTTGGCTCTTCCGCAATTTTCTTTCTTCAACAAATCATAGTTTCCTCACTCATGGTTCCTTAGTTCTGGTTCCGCGGTACTAGTTCCACACCAATCAATATGCACCATTGATCTTCTTCGAGCTCTCTATGACCGTTGATATGAGAATAAAATTGAATATTGGATATGTGATTTTCCAGATATCATTCTACAATTTCAGCTTTCTGCCTTTCGCACATCCTTTTCCGCATGACTTCTTCCACAACGTCGATTTCATGCGGCACCTCCACTAACCGTTGATCTGAAATCAAACAACTGCTTCCGCACATTCTTTTCTGCAAATTCAATCTGCATCGTCGATTTCCTGTACAACATTTCTCAGTTGTCGATCTTAGATCCAGTTTCTTAAACAACTTCCATACTTTTCCGCTTTCCGTCTTCCGCTTGCAAAACTCCTTCCGCGTCGTCGATTTCTTGTGCACCCTTTCCCGACGGTCGATCTTAGATCCGGTGCAGGATGCGGATCTCGATTTTTCAAAATTTTGTTAAACAACTTCCATACTTTTCTGGTTTCTGTCTTCCGCTTGCAAAACTCCTTTCATAATCAATTTCTTGTGCACCCTTTCCCAACCGTCGATTCTTAGATCCAGTGTAGGATGCAGATCCCAGGTTATCAATATTTTGTTAAACAACTTCCATAATTTCCACTTTCTACCTTCCTCCTGGAGAACTCCTTCCGCGTCGTCAATTTCTTGTGCGGGTTCACTCCTAACCGTCGGATTTGTTTAACAAATTTTCTTTCTGTCACGTCCCCTCCCACCACGGAGGAGAGAACGCAACACAACTCTTCTACCCTGAGTTACCCATCTCTGATTTTGCTTTCCTATGATGTTTCCCAGTTCTTTTGTTTCTTTAAAGATCTACATAAGCAAGAATTTCTCCTACTAACATTCTGATCCAGACCATGTATAACTCTTTATTTTCCCCAATCGCAGAGAGATCGAACGGTGGAGAATCATCCCGCAGAAAATCAACGGTGCGGAGAGCTTCACTTGAGGAATCGGAAACATATCAAAATTTCACTCTCGCACCCTGCATGCTGCTTTCCACATCCTGCATGTGGAATGGCCGTTGTGGAGATCAAAGTTAAGGAAATCAAGATTTACTATAGTCATTTCCGCATCCCGCATCCCGTGAATTGCAGAATGGAAATGCGGAAAGCAAATTTCACCAAACGACATTTCTGCATCACGCAAGTTGTGGAAAAGGAATTGCAGAAGGGAAAATGCGGAGTCCAAACTTATGCAAGGTGCATTTCCGCATCCTGCATCCCGCAAGTTGCGGAAAGGGAATTCTGGAAGGGAAAATCCACGAAAATTTGATATGTTCATGAAACTTTCTAAGTATAAAATTGATTTCCAACATCCAGGCCATCACCAATCCGGCTGATCTAACTTCATAACAACTTATAAAATTCATTGAAGTAAATACACACATAGATGCATCATTCATGAAATATACAGCTGAAACACAACACATTTCATTCAAGCATTCGTCATTTCATATTAATTTATAGACAAGTACAGTTGCAGGGATTGAAACACAAGAGATACTTATCTTTATCAGAGGCTTGTCCCACAAATAGCTATGTCGTTGCAATGTTCCACCCAACCATAGGCTAGTATTCTCATCAATATCTCAGCAACAATGCCACCCTCGAGCTGGGCATGATTTCCCCAAGGAATAAGGAACACTAGCAGACTTCCCCATAGCCAAAGATACAATGAAACTCAGCCAAGCCAAAACAGTTGGGTTTATCAGGATTACACAGATAGTGGTTTACACTTAGCCAAAATTCACATGAGACACATCCAAGCCAACAGATGGGTTTATCAGGCTACCAACCAAGCCATCCTTCCAATTGGATTTATCAGGATGTTGAGGCCTGGAAATTCGCAGGCAACAACAGTAAGGAATTATCCCCAGTCAACGTTCGCAACTATCCTGTGACTGTTTGGTATGGGGAATCCGTCCGATTTTTGGTCCGGCTACCGTAGGTCAAAGTAACAAAAAAAACAAAGGCTTTACCGGTTGCGGCCCGGTCCATCGTGTATTTTTGTATTTTTTGACTTAATGTATGATATGCAAGTGCCTAATTAACCATGCAGGGTGATAAGATGCAAGGAGCAGTCACAACGTGATGCGCAGGTTCTTACCTCTCGTCTTAGCATTCACAAGCATCTGAATCACATACAACAAGAAATTAAAACTAACTACCTAAACTATCCCTAGGGAGCAGGATTATCATTCATTGGTGAGTAATATATTTTGTACATGCATTATGAAGAGTTACAGATAGCTGATAATTCTTTCAATACACATGAGCAATTACAGATATTTGAACAACCAGATAGCCAATTGTTTAGAGACAACATTTATTACTCACAGTGGAAAACATCACAAAATATATTGAAGAACATTCAACAAGAACATAGGTTCAGGAAGTTAAACACTCTCACAGTTAATGAAACACAGCTGAAAATGAAATAGTTCCCCTTCAACATTGTTCATTTAATCACATTGATACATTCCACATTTCGCTTTCTCCAGCAAGCAAAAGTTGCAGTTTCTGATTGTAAAATGAAATAGTTCCTCTTACAAGCAAATGGTGTACAAGTTTTTCCAGGGAAAAAGTCCCTGTCCAAGTTCTACTTTCAAATATTTAAACTATAACTGCAGACCGCTTGGGCTGCCCTCCAAACATATGACCTTTCGGTTTCTCGAACGTTTCGTATCCCTCTCTCCACCTTTTCTTCGTATGCTCATGATCAGTTGGGTAACTGTTGGACCTTACAAATCTATGTCCCTGTCGCTATTCATTTCGCCCCTTGAGTTCCTGTCTCCCATCTCTATCTTCGCACCGCGGAAATATGAGTAGTCTTTTGGATTTTTTTGCAATTGATCAATCGTGCATCATTCACCAGGATTGCATGCTAAAATGAAATGGCAAATTAAATCAATTAAAGCAGCTAATCCACAAGAAATGGTCAGGTGCATCACTTATACTACTTCATCCACCTATAGGTTCGACAAACCTAACCAATGACGGTCAACATGAAACTCTTCGGGGGCTCAAAATACTAACGTCAGAAGGGTAGACCAATCCGCCGGTGGGAAAACTTTAAATCGGAAGCCGAAACGATAATAACTTCGGAAGCCAATTGGTTCACATAGCTACAACGACGGGAAAGGAAAAAGAAAACGAACAAGTGACCTGCATCGGCAGCGGATCACTTTTCACTTCGAGGGGCGAATTGATTTGGGAGCCGCAACGGCGGAAGCGAAAAGGTTAGGGACACGAGACCTGAGGGCGGGAAGACTCTCAATCGGAAGTCGGAAGACATTTTACATCAGACACTAAAAGGATTTCCCAGCCGCAACGGCGGAAGAAGAAAAGTTACGGGCAAGCGACTAAAAGACTGACGCATCGGCTGGCGGTGCTTTTTGTACTTCGGGCGCTGAGTTGCTTTGAGAGCCGCAACAGTGGAAGCGCAAAGGTAATGGCCTCCGATCAAACATATTTTCGATGCCCGATGTATAAAAATGATTTAAGTGTTTTGGACAGTTCTTAAAATTCAACAACGGACAAAAACTGGCTTCACCTCTGAAACGGCGACCCAAAACAAAGAAACTTGATCCGATCGACAAGCAAATAAAACTGCGACCCGCAACAATTTCCATCACAATCAAATTTGAAAACCAGGGTGAGAGTTAATCTTTAGAATCATCCAAAATTAAGCATGACCAAAAAAAAAAATCAAAGAATCAAACGATTAAAAACAACGCTAAATCATGAGGAGGGGCCCAAAATTTAAGAAATTTGGGGGGAATCGTTGCAGCTGCAACACAGGATTACACAGATAGTGGTTTACACTTAGCCAAAATTCACATGAGACACAGCCAATCCAACAAATGGGTTTATCAGGCTACCAGCCAAGCCATCCTTCCATTTGGGTTTATCAGGATGCCAAGGAGGTGGAAAGACTGACTACTAAGCTAGTGAGCTCAATCCCAGAGCTATGGACACCTACACCTGATCTATCCTGGCTTCTAAACATTTACACACCCAAGACAAGGAAGCATCCCCTTCTCTGCTACATGGTCCCTCGGGCCATTCCTTCCCTTCCAGTGCTATTCAGGGTATGCAAAGAAGAAAACCAACCCTCTAGATTGGTCTATGAGGTTCCTTCACACACTAGGTTTATCAAGCAAGTCCAGAGTCCATTTTTCCATTCCTCAAATTAGTTCAAATGTCAAAAGAGGATGTACACACAGTGATCTCAGTTCTGGGATTAACAAAACGTAACAGAAGCCAAGGAATACACATGCACACAGCAATTACGAATTTATGAGCATTTCCTAAGCCAGACTGACTACTGCAATTACCAAAACGAAATTGTTTGCTGGTCATTCAATTCAAAAACACAAATCGGATTCTAGGCATTCACGTTGTCAAAAAACGACTAACAGTCAAGAAAAAATCATGAAAAGGAAAAAAATTCCTCGAATACTTCTTGCCAAATGTTCCACACAGTCCAAATCATGAGGGGAAGGTGAAACGCGACTGCGTGAGGGAAAGGCATACTTTTCTTTCTCTCTTTTTCGGGTGTTTTCTTGACCAAGAAAAAAAAAATTTAAAAATGTTTTTTCCAAAAATGGTGCTCTGCCCATTTCGAATTTATGCCCACTCTTCCAATACCCCCCCCCCTTCCCTTATCCTTAGGAAAAATCATGCCCCCATCTCATTTTGTTGCATTGACATAGTTGGCTTTGGGATATTAAAAAAAATTGCAAATTTAAAATGATGTCTAAACTTATAATGTTCAGCTAGCGTAAAAACACCATCGGCCTAAATCTCAATCGCCGAAACATAAACACTAAATCGATGGTGGGGATTTTGCCTTGAGCTCCACACCATGATTATTTACATCATATTATTTAAATACAAACGGGGTCAAAATCGGGGTGTTACATCTCCCCCCCCCCCCCCCCTTCAATAGCACTATCCTCGGTGCTTTACAACATTGAACAAAAATGCTTTACTGGTATTGCCCTCAACAATCCACAGAATTGAACAAAAACGGATGTGCCAATCGCATGGCATCCTCCAGCTCCCATGTGTTATATTTTCATCATTTAAGCTGGCATTATCTTAGGATCTTTAACTAAGAGAATAACAAGCACAGCAATCAAACATAAGAGACAATGAACACAAAGTTTTTCTTCAGGGAAACCATAAAGGAGAAAACCCTGCAACTTCCTCAGAGATAGAATCAACACCAAAAATAAAACCCCAAAACAGTAAGATGATCTCCCAACAGTAGTAGTCTCTCTCTCTCTTGTCCCAGCAACTTCTTCTCTCTCAGTTATGCACTACAACTGATTGTGAGTGAATGTCTATTAAATAGAGAAGCTCACTCTCTATTTATACTAATTCCCAACTTGACAATAACTCACCAGGGCCGACTTATCTAGGAGAGTCTAATAATCCTAGGGCCCCACAACTGCGGGGACTTTAACCCTTAATCAATAGGAGGGTTACCCACAATGACTTGACATGACTTGTTTACATTATAGAATCTCCCGATCAGAACATCAGGGCATGACATGACTCAATTACATTACAAACACTTCCCGGAATAAACATCAGGGTACAATACATAAGATATACAAGTGAATACATTCTGAAGTTACAATTACAACAACACTCCCTCTTAACTAGGAAGGTATTCTTTCAATAAAATTTATCAGCACAAGTCTTCTTCTCTGTATCATCTGGATCATCATCGAGTTCTCGTCATCTTCATCTTCAAGTCATCTTCACTGGATATGGATCATCACTTGATCTAGATCATCATCATAGGATCTGGATCATCATCATAGGATCTAGATCATCACTCGATCTGAATCATCACTGGATCTGGAACATCTATGGATCTGGATCATCTCTGCTAGATCATCATCACAGGTGCTATCTCTTGATTCTTCTCATCATGGGAATTTCTACAGAACCAGCCCTTTTTCATGCTGGTTGTAGGCCTATCCTCCAAGTAGGTCTTCATCTTCTTTAGAACTTATATCTTACCATGATAGGAAACTTTATTCACACATCATGTCAGAAAGGATCTGCACTTATATCTGACCATGATAGGAAACTTTATTCACACATCATGATAGGAAACTTTTATTCACACATCATGTCAGAAAGGCTCTGCACTTATATTTGACCGCGGTAGGAAACTTTATTCACACATCATGATAGGAAACTTTATTCACACATCATGACAGGAAAATTTTATTCACACATCATGTCAGGAAGGCTCTGCACTTATATCTGACCACGATAGGAAACTTTATTCACACATCATGATAGGAAACTTTATTCACACATCATGATAGGAAACATTTATTCACACATCATGTCAGAAAGGCTCTCAACCCCAAGCTGAGTGTCAGTCTCAGACTGAACAAATTCCTGGTAACTGACCAGGTGCCTCCATTCTCCCAGAGAATGGCATTTAGCACTTATATCTGATCATGTAGGAACCAATCCTATAGTCACATCAGAATGGCTCAGCACTCATATCCGACATGGAAGGAACCAATCCTCTCACCATGACATAATGGCTTAGCCCTTACATCTGACCATGGAAGGAAACAATCCTCTCACCATGTCATAATGGCTCACGGACTCATCACTTCCCCTTGGAGGGAACCTCGATCTGGAGAACACTAAGCTTCTCCCTGAAGTACTCAAACTTCACTCTGGCCAATGGCTTAGTCAACACATCAACTATGTGTTCATTTGTCGCAACATACTGGAGCTTCACTGCTCCTCGCTGCACCATATCCCTGATATAGTGATATTTAATCTCGATATGCTTTTACTTGTCATAGAAAATCGGGTTCTCTGACAACTTCACACAACTCTGGTTGTCGCAATATATACAAGTAGCATCCAACTGGAGATCAAATAAATCAAACAGTAGCTTCCTCAGCCATACTGCCTCACAACTAGTTAAACAGGATGCAACATACTCTGCTTCAGCTGTATTTAGTGCCACGCAAGACTGTTTCCCTCTAAACCAAGAGATCACCCCTGATCCCATACTGAAGCAACACCCTAAGGTTCTCTTTCTATCGATGGCACTGCATGCCCAATCTGAATCAACATAACCTTCTAGGCTAATATTATGATCAGCCTTATACTTAAGCCCATAATCAACTGTACCCCTCAGATACCGCAGAATATGCTTTGCAGCAATCAAGTGAACATGTCTCGGATTTGTCAGGAACTGGCTCAAGGTGTTCACAGCAAATCAAATATCTGGTCTTGTATTCATCAGGTACATCAAGGACCCAATCATCTGACGATACATTGTAGCATCAACCGACTCTGATGAAGCATCGCTCAATAGCTTCAGGTTCGATGCCATAGGTGTGGTCATGGCCTTGCAATCCATCATCCTGAATCTCTTCAAGATCTCTACCATATACTTCCCTTGTCCCAGGGAAATTCCATCTGCATTCTTCCAGACCTCCATGCCTAGAAAATAGTGCATCATCCCCAAGTCCTTCATTTTGAACTCGGAAGCAAGCTTCCTCTTCGTATCAGAAATCAACCCATCCATACTTGTCACAAATAGATCATCTACATACAGTAGGAGTATCACTGGGTTACCATCTTCAACCTTGTAGTAAAGGTTGGAATCTTATTTACTCTCAGTAAAGCCCAAACTATATAGAAATCTATCAATTTTTCCGTACCATGTCATGGGTGCCTGTTTCAAACCGTACAGGGATTTATTCAATTTACACACATAAGTCTCCCTATCATGTGTCTCAAAACCGAGTGTCTACTCCACATACACTTCCTCTTCCACTACACCATTCAAGAAAGCAGTCTTGACATCCATTTGGTGTATCTTCCATTTCATCACTGCAGCCAGAGCAAGTACTGATCTAATGGAAGTGCATCTGGCTACAGGTGCAAAAGTTTCTTCATAATCTATTCCTTCTTTCTAGAAGAATCCACGAGCCACAAAGCTCACTTTATATTTTTCTATGCTGCCATCTGCAACATGCTTGATCTTGTAGATCCATTTTGAAGGTACAATAGACTTCCCCTTTGGTCTAGGGACAACATCCCAGACATCATTCTTCATGATCGATTGATACTCTTCGATCATAGCATCCTTCGATTCTTTCCTTTCTGTCGCTTCTTCATAGTTGGAAGGTTCTTTATCGATGAAGTCACATAACAAGGCTACATACCCGGAGCAGGACCTAGTCCTTTTTCTTTCTCTGTGATTTTCTTCTGGAGCCCCATATCTTTCTGCACCTTGGATAGCTTCTCATGCCCAAGCAACTTTCCTCTTGTGAGGATTATTCTCCTGAGGTGGATCTATGGGTTCTTGAGGATCTTCTAATTCTTGATCTTCTTCTTGAATTTCTTCGTTCATGGTTGTGTCATGAATTCTGGGTGCTTCTATTTCTTCAGGATCTTCAGCATGTCTCTTTTTGAATTTGTTGTAAGCCGAGTCTTCGTCAAATGTTACATCCCTGCTGATGTCTATCTTCTTGAATCCTGGGAAGTATATTCTGTAAGACTTCGATCTTTCAGAGTATCCCACAAATATACCCTTCTTTCCTGAAGGATCTAACTTTGTCCTCTTTTCTTTCGGAATGTGTATGTACACTGGACAGCTGAATATTCTAAGATGGCTAACTTCTGGTTTCTTTCTGGAAAAGACTTCTTCAGGTGTCTTGTTCTCGAGTACTCCATGTGGAGTATGGTTATGTACATACACCGATGTTCTAGCAGCTTCTGCCCATAGATGCATGGGAAGATCTTGATCATGAAGCATTTCTCTTGCTTCTTCCATGATCGCTCTATTCTTCCTTTCTGCAACCCCATTATGTTGCAGATTATATGGAGTAGATAACTCCCTCTTAATCCCTATATCTTTGCATAATTATTTGAATTCATTTGATGTGAATTCTCCACCATTATCTCATTCAAAGGTCTTGATCTTCTTTTCAGTGTGTTTCTTGATCAAGCCATTGAATTCCTTGAACTTGCTGAATACTTCATCTTTGTTCTTCAAGAAGTATATCCATGTCTTCCTAGAAAAATCATCCATAAAATATACATAGTATACATACCCGCTTAATGAACTGGATGACATTGGGTTGCATACATTGGATTGAATGATTTCCAATATTCCTTTTGCCTTGCTTTCGCTGCTTGGAAATGTATTCTTTTTGTTCTTTCCTTTCGCACATCCTTTGCAGACACCATCATGCTTTGTCTGAATTTCTGGAAGTCCTTCAACAGCTTTGCTTGCAAGTGGTAGTGCTCTGTAGTGCACATGTGCAAGCCTTCTATGCCAAAGTTCATTTGGTTCTACCGAGTCATGGATCAAGGCTTGTTCTGGATGGCCCTTCAATTTGTATAGCCCTCCCTCTTGTTCCCCAATTAATACTGCATCATCAATAGTCTTCCACTTTGGCCACATGAGAACTTGGCCATCTACAAATGCAACCCTCATGCCTTTTCCATCTAATGTATATATGGAGAGGAGGCTCTTCTTTAGTCCTGGTATGAACAATACATCCTTCATTGTTATAGACTTTCTAGATTCTAGCTTATAGGAGGATTCCCCACTACCTTTTATTGCATACTGGTAGTCATCTCCAAGCTTCACCTTGTGGGGTGATTCATGTGCCGATATTTTCACAAAGGATTCTTTGAATCCCTTCATATGTTTGGAAGCCCCACTATCTATAAGCCAATCATTGCTTCCATGTGGTGTGATGTTTCCCATGAGAGCAAAAATCAAAACATATTATTCATCACTTGAAGAATCATCACTTTCTTGCTTGATTCTCTTTCTGGAGGGTTCATCATCTTCTGCAGCATGAGCATGATGTCTTCTCTTGTTTCCCTTCTTCTTGTGAGAGATATTTGGGTTTTTAGGACATTCTTTAGCATAGTGTGATTTTTCATCACATATGAAGCATCTGAATCTGGGTCGATTCTTATTAAATTTATTAGGATGAGAATGCTTACCTCTGTGATGATTTGTTTTTCTCTTCTTGGATTGTACTGTGCGAGCTTGATCTTCACTTCCCATATTTTCTTCTCGAGCTGCTATTCGAGCTTCTTCTTGAGAGCATTCTTCCCATAGTCTGTTGAACTTGACTAACTTCTTTCTGGCATAGATCCCTTGAATGAAAGAGTTCCATGTTCTAGGGAGACCATTCAAGGTGGTCATTACAATCTCTCCATTCTCCACTACTTCAAGTTGTTCTTTGATCTGGGAGACCCTTGTGAAGCATGACTATATAATCTCTATATTTTGTATCTTCACATTCTTCAACTGGTTCCTCAAGGTCATCTTCTGGTTTATGTTCTTTCCTTCAAACAGTTTGGTCAGGGCATCAAACATAGCTTTAGGTGTCTTTAGGGAGGACACCTATGGTATAAGGTGATCCTTGATTGAATCAACAATAATCCTCTTAGCCATGACCAATTTCTTCTTGTGTAAGGCCTTAGCCTCATCTCCCTCTGGAACTGGAACCTCCTCATTGATGTAGGAGTCCAACTCATTTTCTTCCAGGACCAGGGAGATCCTATACTTCCAGGCACATAAGTTATCAGCTCCCTCAAGCTTTTCATCAAGCTTGGTATGATGTGACATCTTAAATGAGATCCTCAAATGGAAATAAAAAAGATTTAGATATTACCAGGTTAAGATGTCATATTTGGATCTGGAGCTGAATTTCTAGAGATATTGGTTCAGAAGTAGATTAGGGTTTGACTTTCCCGGAGTTTTGTCCAACCAAAAACTTTGATCTTGATCTTTAAACTTCGATTTTGAGGAGGAGATCAATCCAGGATTGGGATCACTAAAAAATTCCACTTCTGTGGAAAGCCCTCATTTCTAGCAGTAGTGTCGGGTCAAAAATTGAAAATACTCAGAATCAGATTCTGCTTCGACAGAAAGATGCGCCCTAGAGAGGAGAGTCATTCCAACCCTCTTTTGCTGAAAATCTATGGAGAGAGATCCAAAAAGTAGGAATCCCTAGTTTCCACAGCTGCATAGTGTCTTCTTCTCAGGTTAGCTCTGATACCATGTTAGATTTTTATTATTTAAGCTGGCATTATCTTAGGATCTTTAACTTAGAGAATAACAAGCACAGCAATCAAACATAAGAGACAATGAACACAAAGTTTTTTCCTTGGGGAAACCATAAAGGAGAAAACCCTGCAACTTCTCAAAGATAGAATCAGCACCAAAAGTAAAACCCCAAAACAGTAAGATGATCTCCTGACAGCAGTAGTCTCTCTCTCTCTTGTCCCAGCAATTTATTCTCTCTCAGTTATGCGCTACAACTGAGTGTGAGTGAATGTTTGTTAAATAAAGAGGCTCACTCTCTATTTATACTAATTCTCGACTTAACAATAACTCACCAGGGCCAACTTCTCTAGGAGAGTCTAATAACCCTAGGGCCCCATAACTGCAGGGACTTTAACCCTTGATCAATAGGAGGGTTACCCACAATGACTTGTTTACATTATAGAATCTCCTGATCGGAACATCAGGGCATGACATGACTCAATTACATTACAAACACTTCCTGGAATAAACATTGGGGTACAATACATAAGATATACAAGTGAATACATTCCGAAGTTACAATTACAACAACATCATGTAGATTCTTCAGGACCGTAGTGCTCCCATTGCACCTTTACCTGTCCTATTACTCGGTTCTGGAGCATTGTGACCTTCCTGTCGAGGATGCGCATAGGATCGATTTGGAACTCTCCCTCTAGTTCCACCTGCATCACATCCCAAATTATTACATGGTTAGGATCATGTACATATTTCTTAAGCAAGGAAACATGAAAGACATTATGAGCCATAGTGCTATCAGGCAATGCAAGTCTATATGCAACTGGTCCTATTCTTTCAATCACTTCAAACGGCCCAAAGTATCTAGGAGACAGCTTGGCACAACTCCCAAGATTTAAGGAACTTTTCTTTTCCTTCACCCTGAGGTAAACATGGTCCTTAATACTGAACTCTCTGTTCATCCTATGCTTATCTGCATATCTTTTCTATCTATCCTGGGATGCCTTTAGATTCTGTCTTATTTTTGCAACTTCCTGCTCCATCTCCTTGAGCAATGTCGGACAGATCACAACTCTATTCACTGGGTTATCCCAAGTTACTGGTGTTCTGCAGCTCCTGCCATACGAAGCTTCATATGGACTCATCCATAAGGATGCTTGTTGTCCATTGTTATAAGCAAACTCTACAAGGTGTAAATAATCTTCCCACTTGGATGGTTTGTCCATCACATACATGCGAAGCATGTCTTCCAGCACTTGGTTAACTCTCTGGTTCTGTCCGCCGGTCTGAGGATGGTAGGATGTGCTGAAATTCAACTTTGTTCCCAATTCTGCAAACAATCCTTTCCAAAATTTAGAAGTGAACTTAACATATCTCTCAGAGACTATTGCCTTAGGCAATCCATGCAATTTAAAAATTTATTTCATGAAAATATCAGCAATATCATCAATCTTATGCATGGACTTTACGGGTATAAAATGCGCTGCCTTCATCAACTTGTCCACCACAACCATGATGGAATCATGTTGTCTCCAAGTCATCGGCAATCCTGTAATAAAGTCCATGGAAATCACTTCCCATTTCCATTCTAGAATTGGAAAAGGCTGCAACAAACCTACTGGGTGTTGATGTTCAACCTTCACTAGCTGACACTTTATGCATCTCGAAATATATACAGCCATGTCACTTTTTCATGCCTGGCCAAAAGTATTGCTTTCTTGCTGTAGCAATCGTCTTTTGATATCCTAGGTGGCCAGAATATGGATTTTGATGGATTTCATCCATAACAACCCTCCTCAAATATGCTACATTGGGAATGTAAATTATGTTTTTATAAGTAAGAATTTCATCTTCTTCTTACTTATAACCTTCATTCTTTTTTTCACGGCATTGCTGCTACAATTTATCCTTTACCTGTGCATACATTTCATCTTCAGCATTACGGTTAATAATCTCTTGTCTCAAACCTAATTGGCAAATGATAATAGATTCCACATGCATTTCTTGTACTTTCCTATTGAGTGCATCAGCTACCTTATTCTCCTTACCTTTTATGTGCTTGATTTCAAAGTCAAACTCACATAAAATTTCAGCCATCTAGCTTACCTAGCATTTAGATTAGGCTGGTCAAACAAATATTTCAGACCACAGTGGTCTGTCCTTAACTCAAATTTTCTTCCCGTCAAGTAATGCCTCCACATCTTGAGAGCATTTACAATGGCTGCAAGTTCCATATCATGTGTGGCATATTTATTTTCATGCTCCTTCAGCTTCCTAGATTCATAACATATCACGTGGTTGTCTTGCATAAGGACTCCTCCAATTCCTTGACTGCATGCATCCGTACATACTACGAAATATTTTAATGGGTCTGCAACTTTCAAGACCGGTGCACTTGTGAGAAGATACTTCAACCGCTGGAAACTTTATTCGCACTTCGAGGTCCATTCAAACTTTAACCCCTTCCTTTGCAAAGAAGTGATAGCATGTGCAACCTTGGAGAATCCTTCAATGAATCTCATGTAGTATCTTGCAAGCCACATAAAAGATCTTACCTCTGTCACATTCTTTGGAGTGGGCCAATTCTTGATAGCTTCAATCTTTTCAAGGTCCACGGATATACCCTCTTCTAAAATAATGTTACCCAAGTACTGAATTCTATCCTTATAGAAGTCACACTTGCTTAGCTTTGCATACAGCTCATGTTCTCTGAGCAATTACAACATTAGTCTCAAATGTTCTTCATGCTCTTCCTCATTCTTAGAATAAACAAGAATGTCATCAAGGAAAACAAGAATGAATTTGTCCAAATACCTGTTGAACACACTATTCATAAGGCACATAAATGCTGCTGGTGCATTTGTGAGACCAAATGGTACCACTATAAACCCATAATGTCCATACCTTGTTCTAAAGGTTGTCTTATGAATGTCTTCATCCTTGATTTTCACCTGATGGTAACCAGACCTCAAGTCAATCTTGGAAAATACCTGTGCTCCTTTCATTTGATCAAAGAGGTCATCAATTCTTGGCAATGGATATTTGTTCTTCACCGTGACTTTGTTCAGCTGCCTGTAATCAATACAGAATCTGAGTGTACCAGCTTTCTTCTTTACAAACAGAATTGGTGCTCCCCAAGGAGACACACTCGACCTGATATACTTTTTCTCCAACAATTCTTGCAGTTGCATCTTCAGCTCTAACATTTATGGTGTACTCATTATGTAAGGTGCTTTGGACACTGGTACTGCTCCTGGCACAAGCTCAATCGTGAAATCAATGTCTCTCTTTGGAGGAAGCCCTGGAATCTCATCAGGAAAAACATCTCTAAATTCTTGCAACACGTGATAGTCTTCTAGCTTGAGAGTTTCATTCTCTGCTGCCTCCTCAATATGGGTTCCATACCACTGAAAAAAAATTATACAAAACTTCTTCAATTGCATCGCTGAAATCTGCCTTATAGAAATTACCTTTGGTATGCCTCTTACAATTATTGGGTTCCCTTCTTTATCCATGCATTCAAAAGTCTTGTTATAACAGTCAAGATTCACCCTGTGAGCTTCTGACCAATCCATTCCAATGAGAACATCATAGGGACCGAGTGGTAGAACATTCAGATCTACACAAGTGCTCAGTCCATTCATCACCAATGGACATTTCTCCACCACTTCATTAACTTTTCTCTTAGTTCCAATGCTTAGTTGAACTAACCATGACTTGCTATGATTTTCTTTCCTGAGAGCACAAACCTCCACTAATCTAGGAGCAATATAACTATGAGTAGAACCACGTTCAATCAAAATAGAAATATATTGCTCAACAATCTTACTTGCAACTTCAACCATCGTTGACTGGTGATATGCCTGGCGGTCTTCCAGTGCTGCATAAATTCTAGGTACGGCCCTTGCTACTTGTCCCACTATTTATGCCTCTTGAATAGTGTATGTTGGCCTTGCATTCTCATTCTCCAGTGGAAATTTTCGGCGTATGTGGGGTCATCCACATTTCCAGCATTGAAGTGGTTCTTTGTTTTGTTGTGGTTCTCTTGGCTTTTCTCCCATTACTTTGGTTGGCCACCTCTCAGCTTGGAATGGTTGCTTATGTTGATCCTGGAAGTTAGGAGGTTTGAAACCTCTCTTCATGTGATCAGAATTCTCATTAATCTTGTTCTTCCACGCCTTCTGGTAGTCAGGTTTACTCTTTCTTTGCTCGTAGCAATACTTATCTTTTCTTATCGCCTCTTCCAGAGTTCTGGGTTCATAGAACTCAATTCGGCCTTTGTAGGACTGAGGCAGTCCACTAAGAAAGTGATAGATTTTTACCTTATCATCTTTAATACACCTGACATACCTCAGCAATTCTAGGAAATTGTTTGCATATTCCTCCATGGTCTGCTGTCCCAATCTCAGCTCATGGAATTCTTTGATTTTGTCATCATAGTACCGGTCAGAGAGGTACTTCTACTTAAAATATTTCTGGAACTGTTTCCAGACAATCTTCCTTTCATTTATCTTCTTTACTTCCCTAAAGTGTTCCCACCAAATAGACACTCTCCTAGTAAGATTGAAAATGGCTACTCAAGCTTTCATATTTCCAGAATAATCTTGGACTTGGAAATATTTTCTTATTCCCAGAAGCCAAGCTTCAGCTTCTTGACCATTCTTTACCTTACCATTGAAGGTAGGCAGCTTTGCCTTCCTGAATTCATCTCATGAGCAGTTCTAGTAACACCTCTTCCTCCTACCCCTATGAGATGAAGAGCCTGAATCTTCAATGGATCTTTCAAAGTTAGATGACCCACTAGGATATCTCTTCCTTTTATTCTTATGAGAGGAAAAACTTGAACCATCAGTGTATTTTTCAAAGTCAGACTACCCACTAGGAGATTGCTTTCCTCCTCTAGCAATGTTCTTACTTCCTTTTGGCTTTATTGTCCAGTCCCCAGAGTTCATCTTTCTCTGAATGTCTGCCAAACTATGCAATATGGCTGCGTTCAGCTGATTCTGCTCCTTCTGAGCCTTAATCAGTCTTTCGTTGCCTGCTCTGTAGCTCTGTATCTCCACCCTGAGGCTTCTCATGGTGGATGCAAATTCTAGGGGAGTATCTTGAAACCTCCTCCCATTAGACTTTGTCTCAGCATTTCCAATTTTGACATTTTCCCCCATAGCATCTTCCTCATGTAGATTGGGGTCCCATGCATAATCATTCATATCGCCTGTCCTCATGGACGAACCAACTATTCATAATCGCACTACCCTTTCTGAAGGTGACTGCAACTCTGCGAAAATGTGTTAGATAACAAAACTGTTAGATTTAATCAAAACAAAAATCACTTACCCACTTCCCGTGGCAGTTTTTCTCTGTTATGCGGCCAAAAATACATGGGAACTATTAACCAACAACTCTGTAACTATCCAAGCTGGCCCATCGAGGTCCAATACTATAACCAATTTTCTTTCTGGCCCATCTAGGCCCAACACTGCAACCAACACCTCTGATACCACACTGTCACATCTCCTCCCGCCCCGGAGGAGAGAACGCGACCCAACTCTTCTACCCTGAGTTACCCATCTCTGATTTTGATTTCGTATGATGATTCCTGATTCTTTTTTTTTCTTTAAACATCTACACAAGCAAGAATTTCTCCTACTAACATTCTGATCCAGACCATGTATAACTCTTTATTTTATTTTCCCCAATGGCAAAGAGATCGAACAGTGGAGGATCATCCCTTAGAAAATCAACGGTGCGGAGAGCTTCACTTGCAGAATCGGAAACATATCAAAATTTCACTCTCGCACCCCACATGTCGCATTCCACATCCCGCATGCAGAATGGCCGTTGTGGAGATCAAAGTTGCGGAAATCAAGATTTACCATAGTCATTTTTGCATCCCGCATCCCGTGAATTGCGGAAGGGAAATGCGGAAAGCAGATTTCGCCAAACGACATTTCCGCATCTCACATCCCACAAGTTGCGGAAATGGAATTGCAAAAGGGAAAATGCAGAGTCCAAACTTCTACAAGGTGCATTTCCGCATCCCGCAAGTTGTGGAAAGGGAATTGCGGAAGGGAAAATCCAAAGAAATCCGATCTGTTCATGAAAATTTCTAAGTATAAAACTGATTTCCAACATCCAGGCCATCGCCAACCCTGTTGATCTAACTTCATAACAACTTAGAAAATTCATTGAAGTAATTACACACATAGATGCATCATTCATGAAATATAGAGCTGAAGCACAACACATTTCATTCAAGAATTCATCATTTCATATTAATTTATAAACAAGTACAGTTGTAGGGATTGAAACATACGAGATACTTATCTTTATCAAAAGCTTGTCCCACAACCAGCTATGTCGCTGCAACGTTCCACCCAACCATATTCTAGTGTGATCATCAATCTCTCAGCAACACTGCCACCCCTAAGCTGGGCATGATTTCCCCAAGGAATAAGGAACACTAGCAGAGTTCCCCATAGCCAAGGATACAATGAAACTTAGCCAATCCAACACAGTTGGTTTTATCAAGATTACACAGATAATGGTTTACACTTAGCCAAAATTCACATGAGACACATCCAATCCAACATATGGGTTTATCAGGCTACCATCCAAGTCGTCCTTCCAGTTGGGTTTATCAAGTTTACATAGACAGTGATTTACACTTAGCCAAAATTCATATGAGACACATCCAAGCCAACATATGGGTTTATCAGGCTACAAGTGTTGATGTATTTGTAACTTCAGAATGTATTCACTTGTATATTATACCCCAATGTCCCTATTGGGAGTATCAGTGATGTAACTGTGTCATGTCATACCGCGATGATCCTATCGGGAGAATCAATAAAGTAAACAAGTCATGTAAAGTCATTGAGGGTAACCCTCCTTATTGTTCAAGGGTTAAAGTCCCCGCAGTTGCGGGGCACTAGGGTTATTAGACTCTCCTAGAGAAGTCAGCCTTGGTGAGTTAATTTCAAGTTGGGAATTAGTATAAATAGAGAGTGAGCCTCTCTATTTATCACACAGTCACACACACTCAGTTGTAGTGCATAACTGAGAGAGAGAAGAATCTGGGACAAGAGAGAGAGAGACTACTACTGTCGGGAGATCATCTTTGTATATTTGGGTTTTACTTTTGGTGCTAATTCTATCTTTGAGGAAGTTGCGGGGTTTTCTCCTCTATGTTTTCCCCGAGGAAAATATTTGTGTTCATTCTCTCTTGTGATTGATTGTTGTGCTTTTTATTCTCTCAGATAAGATCCTAAGATCATATAGCTTAAATGTTAAAAATATAACATAGTATCAGAGCTAACCTGAGAACAAGACACTGTGCAGCTGCTGAAGTTAGGGCTTCCTATTTTTTGGATCTCTCTCCACATATTTTCAGCAAAAGGAGGCTAGGCTGACTCTCCTCTCTAGGGTGCATCTTACTGTCGAAGCAGAATCTGATTTTGAGCATTTTCAGTTTTTCATCCGACACTGCTGAGGGAAGTTAGGGATTTCCACAGAAGTGGAATTTTTGAGTGAGCTCGGGCTTGGATTGATATCCTCCCCAAAATCAAAGTTTAGAGATCAAGATCAAATTTTTTGGTTGGGTAGAACTCTGGGAAAGTAAAACCCTAAATATGATCTCGAACCAAAAAACCATCTCTGCAGAAATTCAGCTACAAATCCAGTTTTGACATCTTAACCTGGTAAGATCTAAAAATTTTGCATTTCCATTTGAGTTTCTCTGTTAAGATGTCTCATCATACCAAGCTTGATGAAAATATTGAGGGAGATGATAACTTTTGAGCCTGGAAGTACAGGATCTCCCTGGTCCTGGAAGAAAATGAATTGGACTCCTACATAAGTGGAGAAGTTCCAGTTCCATAGGGAGATGAGGCTAAGGCCTTACACAAAAAGAAATTGGTCATGGCTAAGAGGATTATTGTTGATTCAATCAAGGATCATCTCATACCTCAGGTGTTCTCCCTAAAGACACCTAAAGAGATGTTTGATGCCCTGACCAAGCTATTTGAAGGGAAGAACATAAACTGGAAGATGACTCTAAGAAACCAATTGAAGAATGTAAAGATCCAGAATGCGAAGACCATCCAGTATTACTTTACAAGGGTCTCTCAGATCAAGGAACAAATTGAAGCTGTAGATGAAGAAGTAGAGAATGCAGAAATTGTGATGACCATCTTGAATGGTCTCCCTAGGGCATGGGACTCTTTCATTCAAGAGATCTATGCCAGAAAGAAGCTAGTCAAGTTTAGCAGACTGTGGGAGGAGTGCTCACAAGAAGAAGCTCGAATATTAGCTCAAGAATAAAATATGGGAAGTGAAGATCAAGCTCTCAGAGTACAATCCAAGAAAAATAGAACAGACCATCATAGAGGTAAGCACTCTCACCGGAAGAATAACACTAGAAAATCTAACAAAGATTTGTCTAAGTTCATTTGCTATACATGTGATGAAAGAGGACACCTTGCAAGAGATTGTCCTAGAAACAAAGATAGATCTCACAAGAGGAAGGGAAACAAGAAAAGAAATCATGCTCATGTTGCAGAAGATGATGAGCCTTCCAAGAAGAGAATCAAACAAGATAGTGATGGTTCTTCAAGTGATGAAGAATATGTGTTGATATATGCCCTCACGGGAACTGTCACACATGGAAGCAATGATTGGCTTATTGACAGTGGGGCTTACAAACAAATGAGGGGATTTAAGGAATCCTTTGTGAAACTATCAGAACATGAATCACCCCACAAGGTGAAACTTGGGGATGACTACCAGTATCCAATAAAAGGTAGTGGAGAATCCTCCTACAAATTAGACTCTGGAAAGTCTATGAAAATGAAGGATGTCCTATTTGTACCATGACTAAAGAAGAACCTTCTCTCCATCTCTTCATTAGATGCAAAAGGCATGAGAGTTGCATTTATAGATGGTCAAGTCCTCATGTGGCCAAAAGGAAAGACTATTAACGATGCAGTAGTAATTGGAGAACAAGAGGGAGGACTATACAAATTAAAGCGCCAACCAAAACAAGCTTTGCTTCATGACTCAGTAGAACCAAATGAACTTTGGCATAAAAGGCTTGCACATGTGCACTATAGAGCACTACCACTTGCAAGCAAAGTTGTTGAAGGTCTTCCAGAAATGCAAGCAAAACATGAAGGAGTATGCAAGGGATGTGCAAAAGGAAAGAACACAAAGAAGACATTTCCAAGTAGCGAAAGCAAGGCTAAAAGATTCTTGGAAATCACTCACTCTGATGTATGCGGTCCGATGTCATCCAGTTCATTAATTGGGTATGTATACTATGTTTCTTTCATTGATGATTTTTCTAGGAATACATGGATATACTTCATGAAGAACAAAGATGAAGTATTCAACAATTTCAAGGAATTCAAATCCTTGATCGAAAACCACACAGAGAAGAAAATCAAGATTTTTCAATCAAATAATGGCGGAGAATTCACATCAAATGAATTCAAGGAATTATGCAGAGATTCAGGGATTAAGAGGGAGTTGACCTCTCCATATAATCCACAACAGAATGGGGTTGTAGAAAGGAAGAATAGAACAATCATGGAAGCAGCAAAGGCAATGCTCCATGATCAAGATCTTCCTATGCATCTATGGGCAGAAGCTGCAAGGATAGCTGTGTATGTACAGAACCGTACTCCACATAGAGTACTTGAGAACAAGACACCTGAAGAAGTGTTTTTCAGTAAGAAACAAGAAGTCAGTCATCTCAGAATATTTGGTTGTCCGGTCTACATACACATTCCAAAAGAAAATAGGACAAAGTTAGATCCTTCAGGAAATAAGGGTATATTTGTGGGATACTCTGAAAGATCGTGGGCTTACAGAATATACTTCCCAGGATTCAAGAAGATCAACATCAGCAGAGATATAACATTTGATGAAGACACAGCTTACAACAAATCCAGGAAGAGACCAGTTGAAGATATTGAAGAAACTGAAATACCTAGGATCTGAGATACAACAATGGATGAATCAATTCCAAAAGAAGATCGAGAAATAGAAGAACCTCAAGAACCTGTAGATCCACCTCGGGAGAATATTCCTCACAAGAGGAAACCTGCATGGGTACGAGAGGCTATCCAAGGTGTAGAGAGATATGGGGTTCCAGAAGAAATGCATAGAGAAAGGAAGAGAACTAGGTCCTACTCCGGATATGTAGCCCTATTATGTGACATCATCGATAAAGAACCTTCCAACTATGAAGAAGCGACAGAAAAGAAAGAATGGAAGGATGCTATGATTGAGGAGTATCAGTTGATCATGAAGAATGATGTTTGGAATGTTGTCCCAAGACCAGAGGGGAAGTCTGTTGTGACTTCCGAATGGATCTACAAGATCAAGCATGCTGCAGACGGCAGTGTAGAAAAATATAAAGTGAGATTTGTGGCTCGTGGCTTCTCCCATAAAGAAGGAATAGATTATGAAGAAACTTTTGCACCTGTAGCCAGATACACTTCCATCCGATCAGTACTTGCTCTGGCTGTAGTGATGAAATGGAAGATACACCAAATGGATGTCAAGACTACTTTCTTGAATGGTGTAGTGGAAGAGGAAGTGTATGTGGAGCAGCCACTCAGTTTTGAGACACATGACAAGGAGACTCATGTGTAAATTGAAGAAAGCCCTGTACAGTTTGAAACAGGCACCCAGGACATGGTACGGCAGAATTGACAGCTTTCGATCAAGTTTGGGCTTTACCAAGAGTAAAGCAGATTGCATCCTTTACTACAAGTTTGAAGATGGTAACCCAGTGATACTCCTACTGTATGTAGATGACTTGTTTTTAACAGGTACAGATGGGTTGATTGCTGGCACGAAGAGGAAGCTGGCTGTTGAGTTCGAGATGAAGGACTTGGGTATGATGCATTACTTTCTAGGCATGGAGGTGTGGCAGAATGCAGATGGAATCTCCCTAGGACAAGGGAAGTATGTGATCAAGATCTTGAAGAGATTCGGGATGATGGACTATAAGGCCATGACCACACCTATGGCATCGAATCTGAATCTATTGGGTGATGCTTCATCAGAGTCGGTCGATGCTACGATGTATCGTCAGATGATTGGGTCCTTGATGTACCTGATGAATATGAGACCAGATATTTGCTTTGTTGTGAACACATTGAGCCAGTTCCTAACAGATCCAAGACATGTTCACCTGATTGTTGCAAATCATATTCTGAGGTACCTAAAGGGTACAGTTTATTATCGGCTCAAGTATGAGGCAAATGAGAAGATTAACCTGGAAAGTTATGTGGATTCGAATTGGGCAAACAGTGCCATTGACAGAAAGAGCAATTCAGGGTGTTGCTTCAGTATGGCATCAGGTGTGATCTCCTGGTTTAGTAGGAAGCAATCCTATGTGGCACTAAGTACAGCCGAAGCATAGTATATGACAGCTTGTTCAGCTAGTTGTGAGGCAGTGTGGCTGAGAAAGCTGCTATCTGACTTATTTGATCTCCAGCTAGATGCTACTTGTATATATTGTGACAACCAGAGTTGTGTGAAGTTGTCAAAGAACCCGGTGTTCCATGACAAGTCAAAGCATGTTGAGATCAAATATCACTATATCAGGGATATGGTGCAGAGAGGAGCAGTGAAGATCCAATATGTTGCGACGAACGAGCAGATAGCTGATGTGTTGACCAAACCATTAGCTAGAGTGAAGTTTGAGTACTTCAGGGAAAATCTTGGTGTTCTCCAGATCGAGGTTCCCTCCAAAGGGAATTGATGTGTCCATTAGCCTTTCTGACATAGTGGAAGGCTGGGCTCCACATAGTCAGATGTAAGTGCAAAGATATTCTGATGTGATTATGGGATGTGTTCCCACATGATCAGTGTAGAAACATTCTGATGTGATTGTGGGATGTGTTCCCACATGATCAGTGCAGAGACATTCTGATGTGATTGTGGGATGTGTTCCCACGTGTTCAGTGCAGAGCCATTCTGATGTGATTGTGGGATGTGTTCCCACGTGATCAGTGCAGAGACATTCTGATGTGATTGTGGGATGTGTTCCCACATGATCAGTGCAGAGCCATTCTGATTTGACTGTGGGATGTGTTTCCCACATAATCTGATCTAAGTGTAGAGCCATTCTGATGTGATTGCGGGATGTGTTCCCACATGATTAGATGTAAGTGCAAAGCCTTTCTGACAAGATGAGGTCGAATGTAAGTTCAGAGCCTTTCTGACAAGATGAGGTCGGATGTAAGTGCAGAGCCTTTCTAACAAGATGAGGTCGAATGTAAGTGCAGAGCCTTTCTGACAAGATGAGGCCGGATGTAAGTATGGAGCCTTTCTGACAAGATGAGGTCAGATGTAAGTGCAGAGCCTTTCTGACAAGATGAGGTCAGATGTGAGTGTTGGGCCTTTCTGACATGGGTTTTGGATGTGTTCCTCCCATGGTCAGATGTAAGTGTTGGGCGTGCCTTTCTAACATGGTTCTTGGTTGTGTTCCTCCCATGGTCAAATGTAAGTGTTGGGTGGGCCTTTCTGACATGGTTCATTCCATGGTCAGATATAAGTGTTGAAGACGATGAAGACCTACATGGAGGCTAGGCCTACAACTAGCATGAAAAAGGGTTGGCTCTGTAGAAATTCCTGTGACTAGTAGAATTGAGAGATAGCACCATTTGTTCGAGATAGCGGAAGTAGTGATGATTCATACTTGATGATCATCCAGTGATGATCCAGTGATGATCTAGACTTGATGATGATGACTTGATGATGAGGACTTGATGATGATCCAATGATGACCCAGAGAAGAAGGCTTGTGCTGATAAATTGTGTCGAGAGAATACCTTCCTAGTTAAGAGGGAGTGTTGATGTATTTGTAACTTCGGAATGTATTCACTTGTATATTATACCCCAATGTCCCTATTGGGAGTATCAGTGATGTAATTGTGTCATGTCATACCCCGATGATCCTATCGGGAGAATAAATAAAGTAAACAAGTCATGTAAAGTCATTGAGGGTAACCCTCCTTATTGTTCAAGGGTTAAAGTCCCCGCAGCTGCGGGGCACTAGGGTTATTAGACTCTCCTAGAGAAGTCGGCCCTGGTGAGTTAATTTCAAGTCAGGAATTAGTATAAATAGAGAGTGAGCCTCTCTATTTATTGCACAGTCACACACACTCAGTTTTTGAGCATAACTGAGAGAGAGAAGAAGTTGGGACAAGAGAGAGAGAGAATACTGTTGTCGAGAGATCATCTCTGTATCTTTGGGTTTTACTTTTGGTGTTGATTCTATCTCTGAGGAAGTTGCAGGGTTTTCTCCTTTATGGTTTCCCCGAGGAAAACCTTTGTGTTCATTGTCTCTTGTGATTGATTGTTGTGCTTGTTATTCTCTCAGATAAGATCCTAAGATCATACAGTTTAAATGTTAAAAATATAACAACAAGCCAAGCCATACTTCTAGTTGGGTTTATCTGGCTGCCAAGGAGGTGGAAAGACTAACTGCTAAGCTAGTGAGCTCAATCCTAGAGCTATGGACACATACACCGGATCTAGCCTGACTTCTAAACATTTACACACTCAGCACAAGGAAGCATCCCCTTTTCTTCTGCATAGTCCCTCGGGCCATGCCTTCCCTTCCAGTGCTATTCAAGGTATGCAAATAAGAAAACCAACCCTCTAGATTGGTCTGTGAGGTTCCTTCACACACTAGGTTTATCAAGTAAGTACATACTCCATTTTTCCATTCCCGAAATTAGTTCAAATGTCAAAAGAGGATGTACACACATCGATCTCAATTCTGGGATTAACAAAACGTAACAGAAGCAAAGGAATGCACACACACACAGCAATTACGAATATATGAGCATTTCCTGAGCCAGACCGACTACTGCAATTACCAAAACAAAATCATTTGTTGGTCATTCAATTCAAAAACACAAATCAGATTTCGGGCATTCGCATTCCCAGAAAACGATTAATAGACAGGAAAAAATCATGAAAAGGAAAACAATTCCCCAAATACTTCTTGCCAAACGTTCCACACAGTCCAAATCATGAGGGGAAGGTGAAACGCGACTACATGAGGGAAAGGCCAGCGTTTCTTTCTTCTTCTTTTTTGGGTGTTTTCTTGCCCAAGAAAATTTATAAAAAAAAATGTTTTTCCAGAAATGGTGCTCTGCCCGTTTCGAATTTCTGCCCACTCTTTCAATACCCCCCGCCCCCCCCCCCTCCTTATCCTTAGGAAAAATCATGCCCCCATCTCATTTTGTTGCATTGACATAGCTGGCTGTAGGAATTTTTTTAAATTGCAAATTTAACCTGATGTCCAAACTTATAATGTTCAGCTAGCGTAAAAACACCACCAGCCTAAATCTCAATCGTCGAAACATAAACACTAAATTGATGGTGGGGCTTTTGCCTTAAGCTCCACACCATGATTATTTACATCATATTATTTAAATGCAAACGAGGTCAAAACTGGGGTGTTACACTTTCAACCTTTGGTTCTCACAATAATTTCACATCCATCCTCTGTGTTAAATCACCTCCTATTTCAACGAGCGAAATGATTGATAACCCTTGGATTTGGGTCCACGCAGATCTACAATGGAC
The DNA here is from genome assembly GCA_001517045.1 of Pseudotsuga menziesii. Classification (NCBI taxonomy): domain Eukaryota; kingdom Viridiplantae; phylum Streptophyta; class Pinopsida; order Pinales; family Pinaceae; genus Pseudotsuga; species Pseudotsuga menziesii. The sequence goes on along the minus strand of LPNX010606804.1, from coordinate 166,241 downwards.
TCCATATGTTATAGAGCATATTACATTAAAATTTCGCTCCCAATTTGATCATTAACTCACCTACTGTTGACTCTGTGAAATCATTGAGGACCGTCAGATCCAGATCAACGGTGGACTTCAAATACCATAAGGCGGACTTCATAAAAATTTCGCACACAACAGAAATTTATTAATTCACGCTAGTTCTCCCACCGAAATTGTTGTCAATCGTTGATATGCTTCCACGATCAACCTCATCCGTTGATCATGATCTCTTTCTTGGCGATTAGTTTCTGATTTCGCAACTCAACACCATTTTATCCTCCTTGCTCTTTCAACCAGCGAAATTCCTTCTGTCCATTAATATCTTGTGCGAGTTTACTCATGTCTGTCGGATCTCTGCACAAGCCATGGATTCTTCTGAGTCCTCTGCTCATCTGGATCATATGCTTGGAACTATGTTGCCATCAATGACAACCATATCACACTCTGATATGTTTTCCATATGACTGCAAAACCTCTAACGTTTCATCTCTCCTCCAAGGACAAGATTCACTAAAGAATCATCTTATTTGGCACAATTTCTTCTTCTTTTTTTCAACAGTCCTCCCTCCTTCTATGACACTTAAAGATCCAAGGGCACCTTCTTTCACAACCTCAACACCACCTCTGTAACCTATATCACCACCCAAATCCCCTTCAACACCACCTCTGTAACCTATCTCACCACCCAAATCCCCTACCTTTATGCCAAAAATATTCTCCTCACTTAACACATCAATACCAAGAGCATGTGACACAAAGGAATCAAATGTATGTCCAAACCTTAATGGGATATCCATTTAAGGGTCCTTCAATCCATACAAAGATTATGTATGTCAAACAAATGCATTATCTAATCCAATGTATTCCTTGGCATTTACATCTCCAAGCACATGCCTTTTTTCATAAAGAATTGCGTACTCAACAACTTAGCAATGTTGAAGTGTCGATCCATAACACATCTAGGTTCATCTTTATTTATTATACCAATAGTTGTAGGCATATCAATGCCAGTCGGCAATAATGTTGTGAATATCTGAGAAGTGGGAGCTAACTTAGCATTGTCTTTCGTCTCACTCCTCCCAAGCCCAAATCCTCTAATGACTAAGGTTTGAAACCCTTCTTGTGATGTCTTCAAAGTCAAAAAAAAAATACCTTGCATCTAAGCCAAATATTTTTTTGGTCAATTAACCCCAAATTTGTCCAAATATGAACACCCTCAAGGGGATCAAGAGAACGGTGTACCAAATCAAGTTCCATGTTGCATAACCCTAGACCATCCTTAAGTGTCATTACTATACTTCCACCATATCCACTTTTATATATAATAACAGCAATGAAGGTCCTTATATGTATTAAGTGAATTCATCTTCTTACATTTGAACAATTAATTGTAATTGTGTAAATGAACCAAGGCAACTAACTTGCATGTTACAAATAATGTGCAAATCCATGTTAGCATTATTATCGACTCCAATCATTTCCCTTGATTATAGACAGTTCAAATAATTGATTGTCTATGAAAAATAGCATATCTCATGGGATATCTTATGAAAATAGCATATCCCATAGGGCATTTTATGGGCACCTCCTCTAATTCTTATGATGATCCTAGAGTAAACCCAAATTCTTTATTTATAAGTCAAAGTCATGTCAAAAATCAATAAATAAATTATATATAACTCATCAACAATCAATTTATTAAGAGTAAAACAAATATCACAAACTTACAAAATAAAATTTAAATCGAAGTATGCTGGAGCAAAGTCCCACAGCTACAGGAAAAGCTGCCATTTTGGCGGATAGACAGTTTCGCGAAGACGAAGAGATAAGGTAAAGCTACGACGCCGTAGCATGTTTCTAGCTGCAGAGCAGAGCCAGAAACCATGACTGTTGGGACAGGGAAGTCAAGGAAGACAACGGTACCTGAGCGGCTGAGAAGAGAGAGCTCAACCACTGCATTGAAGGCAGCGGCGAAGACAGGAGGGCTCAGCTACCCTCATAAAGGAAAAGGAGCGACGAGGCTGAGGTATTGAAGACGAAGGACAGAAGACGAGAAGCGGTGCATAGTACCCATGGTCAGCGCCGGGAAGAATGGAAGACTGCAGAGAGCAGTGGTGTGACGGAAAGCGGCTACCCCAAGTACAGATATGCCAACTGTCACTAGTTAGGGTTTTGGGTTACTTTTGGGACAGGCCCACAGTGTTGTAAAGGCGAGACCTTCGGGCCGCCTATAAAGGGATGTATTTTGTATTGTAAAAGGTTGGCATTTTGGGCATTTTAGGCCATGCAGCTAGTCAGATTATCAGTAGTCTGTTAGCTCACTGTTATTTTGTATTGTAACAATCCGCAAGGATTGACAGAGAGAGAGAGAGAGTGAGAGTATATTGTAAGAAGGAAATATAGAGAAGAGATCTAGGAGAGAAGGGCTCCAGACTGAGTGCGGAGTTACCCAGAAGATCTCTAGCTGCATATGTGGTGCAGCAGAACTGTGTATCTCTTTCAAGTTATAATATAGAAACACAGTTCTGTGGATGTAGCTTCTACCCTGGAAGTGAACCACGTAAAATCAGAGTGTTATGTGATTGATTCATGTGATTGTATTTGCTTGTTATATCTATCATTCATTACATGAACTTTGCTTACAGTAAATGTATGTATGTGTTATTCAGTTCACAGCATATTAAAGGGATAAATGCTAGTTGAAGTCTTTAAGTGTCAGTATACGAGTTTGTCTAAGTTTCACTCAAGACAGTTAAGAGTCGCAGTATAAAATAGCCTTGTGTATTGAGTCCTGTAAGTTGAACACAAGTAACGCTAGGTACGCTGAGTCGCAGCGGTAGGATATCGCAGGGAGGCGATATCGCACCATCAGAGGAGCTGTGGTGCGCTGCGGTTAAGGATCAAACGGAGGAAAGAGTTACGTGTTGCCCAGGGCGCGGCGATGCGATAAGGATTAGAGTCATTGCGAGAAAGAGGAAACTGCGCATCGCAGAGAGGAAAGAGCGATCTCGCGAGGTAAGAAGAGCTACGAGACGCACACAAGACGCCATACAGAACCTGGTCGAGACACTTGAGTCTTTGGCCAACCCATTAGGATCACTTCGGGTGAGACTTCAGGCCGCTCCGCGGTCTGTCGCCGAAAGGGCCAGTGAGCTAGGGCTGTTGTTGGTTCATTATAGTAAACTCGGGTCTGCCCAGACGACCAACAAATGGTTCCGTTGCCGGGACGAACGAAGTCGCAGGACTTCGGGACAAGCTTCAGCGCACTTCACAGGAAGCCAAGGAGAAGCTACAGCAGGAGAAGCCTGTTGGTAGTGGCTCGAGGACGAGCCACAAGTAAGTGTTAGGGGACTGTTGGAGCAGAGTCCCGTAGATACAAGAAAATCTGCCATTTTGGCGAATAGACAGTTTCGCGAAGACGAAGAGATAAGGTAAAGCTACGATGCCGTAGCATGTTTCTAGCTGCAGAGCAGAGCTGGAAACCATGACTGTTGGGACAAGGAATTCAAGGAAGACAACAGTACCTGAGTGGCTGAGAAGAGAGAGCTCAACCACTGCATTGAAGGCAGCGGCGAAGACAGGAGTGCTCAGCTACCCTCATAAAGGAAAAGGAGCGACGAGGCCGAGGTATTGAAGACGAAGGACAGAAGACGGGAAGCGGTGCATAGTACCGATGGTTAGCGCCGGGAAGCATGGAAGACTGCAGAGAGCAGTGGTGTGGCGGAAAGCAGCTACCCCAAGTACAGATATGCCTACTGTCACTAGTTAGAGTTTTGGGTTACTGTTGGGACAGGCCCACAGTGTTGTAAAGGCAAGACCGTCGGGCCGCCTATAAAGGGATGTATTTTGTATTGTAAAAGGTTGGCATTTTGGGCATTTTAGGCCATCCAACTAGTCAGATTATCAGTAGTCTGTTAGCTCAGTGTTATTTTGTATTTGTAACAATCCGCAAGGATTGACAGAGAGAGAGTGAGTGAGAGTATATTGTAAGAAGGCAATATAGAGAAGAGATCTATGAGAGAAGGGCTCCAGGCTGAGTGCGGAGTTACCCAGAAGATCTCTAGCTGCATATGCGGTGCAGCAGAACTGTGTACCTCTCTCAAGTTATAATATAGAAACACAGTTCTGTGGATGTAGCTTCTACCCTGGAAGTGAACCACGTAAAATCAGAGTGTTATGTGATTGATTCATGTGATTGTATTTGCTTGTTATATCTATCATTCATTACATGAACTTTGCTTACAGTAAATGTATGTATGTGTTATTCAGTTCACAGCATATTAAAGGGATAAATGCTAGTTGAAGTCTTTAAGTGTCAGTATACGAGTTTGTCTAAGTTTCACTCAAGACAGTTAAGAGTCACAGTATAAAATAGCCTTGTGTATTGAGTCCTGTAAGTTGAACACAAGTAACACTAGGTACGCTGAGTTGCAGTGGTAGGATATCGCAAGGAGGCGATATCGCACCATCAGAGGAGCTGTGGTGCGTTGCGGTTAAGGATCAAGCGGAGGAAAGAGTTACGTGTTGCCCAGGGCGCGGCGATGCGATAAGGATTAGAGTCATTGCGAGAAAGAGGAAACTGCGCATCACAGAGAGGAAAGAGCGATCTCACGAGCTAAGAAGAGCTGCGAGGCGCACACAGGACGCCATATAGAACCTGGTCGAGACACTTGAGTCTTTGGCCAACCCATTAGGATCACTTCGAATGAGACTTCAGGCCACTCCACGGTCTGTCGCCAAAAGGGCCAGTGAGCTAGGGGTGTTGTTGGTTCATTATAGTAAACCCGGGTCTACCCAGACGACCAACAAAGTAAGAGAATACCACTTACACTACATATAATTTATTATATATATATATATATTCCACTCAAAAGTGGATCACACCACCTCTTACTTTTTTATAATCATTAAAATATTGTACATTAACTTTTGCGATTATTGAGTAACTTCTTGATAATGGTTAACTTCATTTTTTATTATATTCATTAACTTTTGGGATTACTAAGTAACTTCTTGATAATGGTTAAAGAATCCGAAAAACTTCATATATCGTACGCCTTTAGCTTTAATTTGAATATACTTTTGTTCTCTTTTATAGGCAAGAGAATAGTATATATATTCTTCCTTGATTGACGAGAATAATATATATATGTTCTTCCCTTTTTTAAATGTAGCGTGTATTAAAAAAAAATCTCTTTTATAGATAAGAGAATAGTATAGATTCTTCCTTGATTGAGGAGAATAGTATATATAGGTTCTTCCCTTTTTTAAATGTAGCGTGTATATTAAAAAAATGTTAGTACCTTGACATTTTCTTGATAAAGGTCCAAGCTATGTAATTAATCAATTTCTTTTTCTTGGAATAGGAAATTTCCATGTGACTTGACATTTTCTTGATAAAGGTCCAAGCTATGTAATTAATCAATTTCTTTTTCTTGGAATAGGAAATTTCCATGTGACTTGTAAGGAGTAAGTGTATCATTTTGTACCATCACATTTTTTTAATAAAGAGCCCTATTGTGTAATTTTGGATGAGAAAATTTCATGTGATTGTGCAAGCATTTTTTAATAAAGGTCCAAGTTATGTAATGAATCAATTTCTCTTTTTTTTGTTGGAATAGGAGTGTAAGGAATAAGTGTATCATTTTGTACTTTTACAATTTTTTTAATAAGGAATTTACCTTTGTAATTTTGGATTAGAAAACTTCATGTGATTGTGTAAGCAATGAGTGTATCACTTTTTTTTAAATTAATATATTATTTAATATATATATATGTTTTCCTTACATTACAGATATACTAGTGTAATTAATATAACTAATGAGCTAATACATACATAATAAATATTAAAATAAATTAAAGATATGCTACTATACTATAAATTAAAGATGAGCTAATACATACATAAACATTAAACATTTTTATGTAAATTATATTATATTTAATTCAAGTGGATATACCATGTCATTATATTACTATTAAAATACCAAATTCTTAATACCCGAGCCACCCCACACACTAATCTCGGGTGCTCCATATTAAAGTCTAAGTATTTGCAGCGTCTTCCTATTAGTCTTTGGTTGCGGAATCATGCTCAGCCTACCAAGAATTCCTTGGTTATTTGGTCTGGTTTATGTACTACTTTGCCTTGCATTATTCGAGAGATGTGTTGGAAGATTGGCAGGGGTCTCATTGATATTGGTTGTGATCGTATTGCGAGGATGGAATCTCCTTCGTTGTCTATTAATTTACTGAAATGCCTTGAGGCTCTAAATATAAAGTCCCTCAATCAAGCGGCGGTGTTCTGCAATTCTCTTTTCATGGGATGGAAGTATGCTCTCTCCCTGGGCATGACGGGGGTTGTGGTGGTGGAATGGGATGGTTTTGTTGTTTCTATGAGAGATGTAGGCATATCTATTAGTTCTGAACCTGACATCTTTATTTGGGCTGGCAATCTACATGATGGTGCAGTCATGGCCAATTTGGCTTATGATTCCTTGTTAAAGTTTCATCTTACATATCAGCCACATTGGTGGTTCTCGATTTTGTGGAAAAAAAAACTAGCGAGAAAAACTAAGTGCTTCCTGTGGCTTACTTTACAAAATAAAATTATGTCATGGGACGGTCTTATGCGCAGAGGTTTTCAAGGCCACAGTAGATGTTGTTTCTGCTTGTTGGATTCAGAGTCTACGACTCACCTTTTCTATTGGTGTACTGGCTTTCGACATGTGTGGTCGTGTCTGTGTGATCATTTTTAGATTTCCTGGAAGTGGGATGACGATGATCTCTCAGGTTTCCTTCGCAGTGTGGATAAACGTTTTAAAATCCCCCTGGAATGTGGCATGCTTTATATGTGGCATTTCTAGTGCCTGAGAAATGGCCATTTGTTTGAGGGGTCGATTTTGGATCTTGATCGTATTATTTCTAAAACCCTGGACATTCTTGGCTCTGGCTTTGATCCTGGTCCAAAGACTCGGGGACGCTGTTGTGGTTTTCCATGCCTACCTTCGGCTGACACAGTTGGTTTCTTCGATGGTGCGAAACAACAGGGGCTGTGTGACGCGGGTATGGTCATCCAGATGGCAGGTAATCATTTTCTTCTGCTTGAGAATGTTTGCTGGTAAGGGCTCGAACACTCAAGCTGAACTCTTGGCCCTCTGGGGGTTATTAATCTTTGCAAAGGAAATAGGCATTGTTTTAGATTTGATTGTGGGCGATTCGAAGGTTATTATAGATTGGGCTATGCGGAGGAACAATCTTAAATCTTTAGTTCTGTCTTATTGGCTTGGCAATGTTAGAATCTTGTTGGACTCGACTCCACATCTGGCATGCCACCGTATTTATCGAGAATTTAATTCTCATGTTGATGTTCTTTCTAAGTTGGCTTTGTCGCGGGATCCGGGGAAGATAATGTGGAAAGAGCACACCATGGCCGATACCATTGTGGAGGGCTCTATGCACTGTCTTATTTAAGCTGGTTTATGTGCCTTTGGTTGGGGTGGTTATACCAGATGATTATTTTTGTATTTTGGTCTCCATATTATAGTATATTCATATGTTATAGTTACTCTTTGGGTGATATCGGATCTCAGGTGCTTTATGGTATTTCCGAGATGTATTGACTTGGTTTCTTTCTCTGAACCATTGAGGTTGGTTGGATGTATCTTTTTTTTTGTCAGTACTAGTTATTACTGGTTTTTTGTAAACTGTTTTATTATAGTTGTTGGGGCACCTCTTCATGTTTTCAAAGACTCTTTGGAGGATGTATTTCTTGATGCCCTTTTGATACGGCTTTATAATATAGAAGGTTGTCTTTTTTCGAATGAAAAAAAAATACTATTATAAAACTAGCATACCCCTCAACAAGCTAAGGAGAATGCCAAAGGAAATGGGCGGTGGATAAAATGCATGAGTTTGTTTTTTTAGTATTCTATGTGGTAGAATGATGACATGAGTTTGTTGTTTTTGGTGTTTGTTTGTTTTTTATTTTATGGGGTAGAATGATGACATTGACATTAAATAATTAAGACAAGATCAAAATTCAAAATTATAAAATAATCCAAATTAAATGCAGAAAAAATAGTTATTTAAATTAAAAATATAGAATGTATCTAAGCCAATGAACTTCACAAATTATGGAAAAAAAAACTCTCCATACTTGTACCACTTGTACCCATGTGGCCTTTGTTTGCAAAACCTTTTAAGGTACTTTTTAACATTTCATGGGCCTTAGTGACCAATGTGCTTTTTATTCCCTGACAAGTTTGTTGATCCTCGATCTACAAGAGATTGGAAAACCTGCAAAATTCTTTTGCAATGGGATGGGAAAGCCAAGGGGATTGCAAGTTTTTGCCATGGACACTGAAGTGCCCATGTATCACTTCTAATCAGAAAAGAAACTAATAAGATATTAGACCCCATTTGTCCATCTAATGGAATGGGGAATATGGCATCAAATAACTATGAAATATCTAAAACAATAACTAAAAGAGGTCAATGAGAAACCATAATGGCTACATTTGAGTAACCAATTTTTCGAATGACAAAAGACGATAAATTTCAAGCCAATGTTAAAAGAAAAAAGCAATTCCTTAAAGGATTCAACTCTTAGAAATCGGACAATGCATCATGCAATCTCAACATGGATCTGCTCATTATTTGTGATTAGCCATTAAATATGGTGCTTTTTACGTATTTTAGTAAACAAAATATATACATATTAACATTTTGAAATTGGTTGTGTTGGGATGGAAGAGTGGGCAATAAGGAAAGAGAAACTAAAGATTTTTTTTTAATTATTTTAGTAAACAAAATATATAACATATTAACATTTTGAAATTGGTTATGTTTGGATGGAAGAGTGGAACAATCAGAAATAAGAAAAGAGAAACCAAATAGATTGAGAGAAATGATAACCATAGTAAGAAAATGTAATGTGAATAGATTACATGAAAATAATTATGAATTGGCATTTAAAGGTATGATGCAAGTGTAATTGTAATTGTTATTGACCTAGGTTTTTCCAACTTTCTTGAGCGTACTATATTGTTCGAAATTCTAGACACGCGTGGCACCGGCATGAGCTTGCTAGCTGGGTTTGGCCATCACCCGCAAGTTTCACCCTGACTACGCCTAACCGAAACTAGCCTGAACGAACTCAAGACATACACCTTAGACTTGTGTGAATTGTTAAATGCTCATTCACCGTAAGCGATGCAACCTGTTGCAACGCCACCCAACCATAGGCCATGCAATCCATCGCACGTTCACCCTCAAGCCAACACTTGGACGACCGACAATGCACTTGCTCGTGCCTGCATGCTCAGCCATGATCAATCCTTGAGGATGCCTTGAGGTGTTGTCCTTACAACCTAGCCAAGCCCAACCACATGCTACCATACGGATGTGTTCCTGTGACATCCATCAATGCATATTGTCCTAATCGAGTGTTGAGTCGCACTTGTGTAATGCTCATAGCATCATCCTCCATCAAGTCCACCAAGTAGACACTCGTCGGGATGTAAGTCACTTGACTCAACATCATCCCCTGGTCCTCCTAGCGATCCAACACGCTAGTACACCGTCATGTCCGCCTCGCTATGAGTTGGACACTAAGGGTACCAAAATTCATATGAACGTGTTGTGCGCAGGGATAATTTTAGGGGCGAAATTTAGCCCATGGGCTATTTTCAGGGAGTTTCCTTGAAAAAAAAGATTCGTCATTTTGCAATTTTTGAAGCCCTGTTTTGCCCAATTTTGATGGAGTAAACTTTTTTCACCCTAAAAATCGCCAAATTATTATATAAACTATAGAAAATCCTTGGAAATTAAAATATTTTTTGAAAAATATCACCAAACATTTTATAGTTGGTGTTTCAAGAATTGGTAAGATTCGCCAACATTTATACACTTTTAAATGAGTATGTTTCCTTAAAATCATCCCTGGTTGTGCGCTCTTGAATAGTGCATCCCCACGCATAGGCTCGTCGTTCGCCCTTGAATAGCACAGCTCGATGCGCTCTCCGAAACGCCTTGCCAATGGCGCTTAACTTAGGGTCGTAACATTCTCCCCCACTTAAAGATGTTAGCATCCTCGTCAACGCGGCTCCATCGGCAAGTCCAATGAAAGAGGGTTTGGTGCTAAAGAGACACTTTTTTGTATGCCACGATTGAGCGTGGCTCCGATACCATTTGTCACGGGCCTAGGATTTTCCAACCTTCTTGAGCGTCCCATACTGTTTGAAAGCATAGACACGTGTGTCACCAACGTGAGCTTACTAGCTGGGCTTGACCATCAACCGCAAGGTTCACCTAGACTACACCTAACCGAAACTAGCCTTACCAAACCCAACTCATACACCTTAGAGTTGTGTGAATTGTTAAATGCTCGTTCACCATAAGCGATGCAACCTGTTGCAACGCCACCCAACTATAGACCATGCATTCCGTCGCATGTTCACCCCCAAGCCAACACTTGGACGACCGACAACGCACTTACTCCTACCCGCATGCTTAGCCAAGATCAATCCTTGAGGATGCCTTGAGGTGTTGTCCTTGCAACCTAGCCAAGTCCAACCACATGGTACCATACTAATGTGTTCCTATGACATCCATCAACACATATTTTCCTAACCGAGTGTTACATCGCACTTGTGTAATGCTCGTAGCACCATCCTCCATTGAGTCCACCATGTAAACACTCATCGGGATGCAAGTCACTTGACTTAGCATCATCCTTTGGTCCTCCTAGCGATCCAACACGCTAGTACACCGTCATGTCCGTCTCGCCATGAGTCAGCCACTAAGGCTACCAAAATTCTAATGAACACGTTGTGCGCTCTTGAATAGTGCATCCCCACGCATAGGCTCGTCATTCGCCCTTGAATAGCGTAGCCCAATGCACCCTCTGAAACGCCTTGCCAATGGTGCTTAACTTAGGGTCGTAACATTCTCCCCCACTTAAATAGGTTGACATCCTCATCAACGCGGCTCCATTGGCAAGTCCAATGAAAGAGGGGTTGGTGGTGAAGATACACTTTTACGTATGCCACAATCGAGCGTGGCTTTGATACCATTTGTCATGGGCCTAGGATTTTCCAACCTTGTCGAGCATCCCATATCGTTTGAAAGCACAGACACGTGCGACATCAGCGTGAGCTTACTAGTTGGGCTTGGCCATCAACAACAAGTTTCACCCGGACTATGCCTAATCGAAACTAGCTTGACCAAACCCGAGCCAGACACCTTAGAGTCGTGTGAATTGTTAAATGCTCATTCACCGTAGGCGATGCAACGTGTTGCAACACCATCCAACCATAAACCATGCAGTCCGTCGCACGTTCACCCCCGAGCCAACACTTGGACGACCAACGACGCACTTACTCGTGCCCGCATGCTCAGCCAGGATCAATCCTTAAGGATGCCTTGAGGTGTTGTCCTTGCAACCTAGCTAAGTCCAACCACATGCTACCATATTGATGTGTTCCTGTGACATCCATCAACGCATATTGTCCTAACCAAGTGTTATGTCGCACTTGTGTAATGCTCGTCGCATCATCCTCTGTCGAGTCCACCAAGTAGACACTCGTCGGGATGTAAGTCACTTGACTCAACATCATCCCTCGGTCCTCCTAGCGATCCAACACACTAGTACACCGCCATGTCTGTCTCGCCATGAGCTGTCCACCAAGGCTACCAAAATTCTTATGAACGCGTCATGCACTCTTGAATAGTGCATCCCCACGCATAGGGTCATCGTGCGCCCTTGAATAACACAGCCCGACACGCCCTCTGAAACACCTTGCCAATGACACTTAACTTAAGGTCGTAACAGTAATTGTTTATATTTTAAGAAAATTATAAATCTTTAATTATATAACAAGCAAAACATATTCTTAATCATTAAGCTCACTAAAACATATGTATTTAAATATATATAAAAATTGTAAGCTGCACAGATCTATTTAAATACAAAGGAAAAATATACAAAAATCATGGCCAAAGGAGGCCTCATGAGGTGAAGCTACCCCCCAAGCCTCTCAAAAATAGAGGGTCGTCTATGAAAACCAGCGACGAGAATGTTCATGACTAAAAGAACTGGTTGAGGGTTAGGACTTGAGACATAGTTACAGGATTCAAATTTAAAGTAGACAGACATAGACATAAACTTGGACATAGTTTGCAGACACTGACATAGACATAGATACATTGTTCAAATTTAAAAACAGCCATAGATAGGCTTGACACTTTTTTGCACAACAAAAAAAACCTGGGACGAGGGGTCATTTCTGCTATTGGGAGGCACGAACATCAGGTCGGTGGACTTTCTTCAATGATGGGATAGGCCCATCGTTCTTCCTATGACTGGCTGGACAAGTTGGTAGCGGCTTCCAGAGCCGGTTGAGACGGTAGCTGCTGCTATTCAGGCTTCTGGTCGGTCATTTCCTTCAGGCGCTTGAAGAGCGACTCCACTGTCGATGGGATGGGGAAAGGCGGAGTTGGTGGAGCCGCAGTCGTGCGACCTGTCGCACTCCCATTGCCACCTCCCCCATGACTAACAAGAACCATTCCTCCAGTCGCACTTCCACTGCCACCTCTTCCCCGATCGCAGCCACCTCAACTCAAACCAGCATGCCCTGAGATGCCTGCGTTGCCCTTCCAGGAAAACGAGTTATCCATGGCCATGAGTTGAGCGTCAATTTCAGCAATTCTGGTTTTTATGGCAAGGACGGAGTCATAGGCATCGGACCAGTTACTAAGCATGTTCTCAACTAAATTGCATAACATGTTTTTCATGAGCCAATAATGGTTTATCTGGCTTCCATCCTGTCCTGTTGCTAACTTCTGGTTTAGGACTCTCCCCTCCCAGGCTTCCATAAGGATGTGGACCCGAGAAGAGATGTGGGGTTCATAGTCGGCCAAGACCTGTAAGCTACAACCACGTTGGGCTTTTCCTTTGCCCGAGATTGCCCATCTCGACATTCCTCTCTGACGCTACATGAAAACGAGAGTATACCTCCCCTTCCTGAGATTAATGGACTGAGGATTGCAACTATAGACTAACCAAATAAAGACCGAACTTCCAGACACACAGAGAGCTTCCAGATGCACAGAGAGCCCGGAAATGCTCAGAGTCGAGCATAACCTTACCAAAATGCCGTAATAATTCTCCATGGCGCTCATATCCTCCTTCCAACCTACTATGGTACCTGCGCACATTGAATTTCTATGCAGCGCCATGAAGTCTAGGAGGAAAACATATCGTCGCCAACCCACGTCGCAGGTGTCGAAGTGACAAGCAGAGCGTCTGCCACGTGCGATGGACGTCGAAGGTTCTGGACGCTCATGGTGTCAAAGTTGATGGACGTGTCGGACTCATGTTGCTCGCCACGCAGCAGGTTCAAAGATCAAGGAGTGGCGTGTCGTCGGTCGCCGAATCTGTCACCCACATCCAAGATAAATATAAAAATTATTATGATATAATAAAATTACAATTATTAATATTACAATCCAAATGCATTTTTATATTAAAAACCAAAAAGAATTATATATATATATTTAAATTTAAAAATTATTATAATATAATAAAATTACAATTATTAATTATTAATATTACAATCTAAATCCATTTTTATATTAAAAAACAAAAAATTTACAAAATTACATGACCAAATTTTAAAAATTAAAAACCAAAATAAATTATATAAATAATTTATATTTATATATATATATATATATATATATATATAAACTTATAATTATGGAGAAAAAAGAGACATTTCAAATAGATTATATATCCCCAACCCTTTTAAGATAATGTATATTAGAAAGTATTTTTAATTGCAATTCATTAAAACATTGTGCATTGATTATTGGGTTTACGATGTAACTGCATGATAATGGTCGAGGATTCCAACGAAAATAATTAAAATAAAAAACTTCATATATTATAAATCAAATCAATCACAATAATTTTAAGGATAATACTTTTCCTCTCCATAGATATCTATTAACTTAAAATATTTACTTTTTCTATAATATTTTTTTATATTTTTATTAATATATATAAACAACCTCTTATCCATGTTATGCAATAAATAAATAAATAAATAATAATATATATATATTAAAAAACCAAAAGTTATTTGGAGTAGGCAGCCCACTTGTCCATGTAGTGTAATAATAATAATAAATTCCTGTTTTGGAGTAGGCAGCCCACTTGTCCATGTTGTGTAATAATAATAATAAATTTATTTTTTTATGTCGAGGCTATGTAATCGTTTTCTTCCTATGGTTTTTTTTATATAAAATAAAAATAAAATACTTAAATCTTTATCAAAACCTAATTTTCTTCAATTATATATATATAATTGAAAACGTATATGACTAAGACAACCTACTTGTCCGGTAAGCAATCAAATTAAAACGTATATGACCAAGACAACCTACTTGTCCGGTAAACAATCAAATTATTTTCTTTGGATGGAAAAATTCTATGACAGGGATAAGTATGTTTTTATTTTTAAGTTTCTTTTAACCAGCGGAATAATGTATTGTAAAATTGGAATTTAATTGTATTTTAATAACAATTTTGATTATAAAAATGAATTCAATGCTTTTATAAAACACTAAAACACTCAAAATTCCAAATTTTGGTTTTTTTTAAATTTCTGTATTAGAAGCTCATTCTAACTTAAATTATCCAACTTTTAGATTATGCAATTTATTTTTCTTAGATAAGGAAAATTCAAATTTCTATGTATGTCATTGTGTATGAATTATATATATATCATTTTATGAGAAAAAATGGTATATGTTTGGAATATGTATATTATTTTATGTCATATATTTGCTTAGTCCTTTCTTATGGTTATAAGTATTGATTTTTTTTCCAATTTGGTGAGTTTCAATGTTGAATGGAAGAATAATCTATCAATCCAAAAGATGTTGAATGAAAGAACAATCTACCCACCAGAAGATGAGGACAATCATAGATGCTCTTTTCATGGATTCAAAAATTCCATGTGATTGTGTAAGGGATAAGTATGTCCATTTTAAAATGGAGGAATAATGTATAATAACCAGTTTATTTTTAGTGGATTAGGAAAATTCAAATTCCTCCATTGATAATTGTTTTTGAACATAATTGTTTTTTATTTATTATTATTATATAATGTTTATTGTTGACACAATTGTTTATTATTATTATTAAACATGGTAAATGGATAATTTAACTTTGTTTTCATGTGATGGGTATTAAAGTTAAAACAATAATCTGTCACTATCGAAATAAAAGTTAAATAGTTAATTATCATTATGGAAATTGAAGTATGAGATGGGTATTAAAGTTAAAACAATAATCTGTCACTATCGAAATAAAAGTTAAATAGTTAATTATCATTATGGAAATTGAAGTATGAGAAAGTAGGACCTGTCACTATCAGATTCAAATTAAAATAATGACATGTCACATCAAACTCAAAGTTGTGAGAAAAAGCAAGGCAAGTCATTATGCCATTGTCTGCCATGGCGTGTAGAATCTACTGATTTTTTTTAAAGTCATGTCATATCCGGTGTGGGCCCTGTTAACTTTGACATATGCCGTGTGGACCACTACCAGTTAGACATATGTTCATCTCATATTGGGCCTAGATGAACCGTATCTCCAACTCCAACGGCCGACGAAGAAGCGAAGAAAAAATTAAAAAAAAGGACGGCGTGTTTGTCGCGGACTAAATCGAATGAATGCTGCAGAAAAAGGCAGGTATCCGTCAGAAAGCATTGGAGTATTAAAAAGGATGAATATTGAAAATTGATATGCTAGACGTTTCGAAACGACAGAAATGTATATTGAAGTCATGGGTTTTAATTTTAATTTTAAAGCAACCAGACATACGGCATTTTTGTGGTTGATAATTTCTGCGTGAGACAGGTTGTTCAGTCGTGGATATCACTGAAATTTCTTCGAAAGAAAAGTCGGTGTTTTTTATGGTTGTGTTGTCCAGTCGTGAATCTCGTGATTATCGCTGAAATTTCTGACAAAGAAAAGTCGTCGTTTATTTATGGATGTTGTGTAGTCGTGACTCGTGAATATCCTAATAATTATCGCTCAAAGAAAAGTCATTGTTTATGGTTGTGAGGCGTGGGGGCATGCTCGGTATGGGTATAGGCCTGAACAATCCTTCTCTGTAGGTCATAATCAACCTTGTTTGATAGCATGTAGCAAACAAATAGGCTCTCGGCGAAATCCGGGTGGTTCCTCGGTGATAAAGAAGAATCCTAAAAAGGTGGGGTGGTTGGGTTACAAACCATAGGAATAAAAAGTTTATATAGAAAATACGGCATAATTAAAAGGTGATTCCTTTCCTTTTACCTGAGACCTCCTTTCGGTGGACCTCTTCAAAGAAATTAATAATTGTTCAAGAGTGTACTAGGGCAATTCATAAATTACCAGGAATCAAATTGGTCCATTCGTGTTATCTGGGGAAGAACAGGGAAGAGGCAAGATGGAGGAAGGGAAAGAGCTGCTGTGACGCCTATTGGTTGGTTAGGGTCAAAGATACTAAGGGGTCCAGAGAGAGAAAGTCTCTCCCTCACTTACTACCTGAAAGAAGTGAGGGGGTGGGTTAGTGGGATAACCTCCACTAGTTTTAAGAATATATATTATTATTATAGTAAAGTGTGGAATGAGCTATCCGTGGTAGAGCCCTTCACCGTTTTTTTCCAGTTATCTCAGGAAATATGTTTCATGTCGATTCAACTATCTCTACTATGGAAATCTACAGATGATGTCTCTTCCTGTGGGAGCCGGAGTATATATTATATTATACTAATTTGCTATCCAAAGTTATATTGAAGTTATTGATTAAACATTCGTTTGGACACAGAATCGACTCTCTCTTTATGGATGGAGGGAGCTTCACAACTTCTACTCAACAATAATCTTTTTTTTTTTTCACACAGAAAAAGATGTTTTATATTAATAAAATTATGTCTTAAAAAACGACATTGCTTACACAAAAGTGACGAGAGTATTTTCTTACCAATCCATCACATCAGCTATCTCAAAATCTAACTTTCCTCACCGATAAGGAGCGAGCTATCATTCATATTAGTGTCTACATGCAATAATTATATACTAAGAGCATCATATAGTGGCTGCAACATGTACTGTTATATCCATAAAAGAAATGTATCAATAGAGACTCAGAGTGCTAGAGTCCACTAGGCATCCTTCTATGATCTTCTTCCAAACAATCTTGCCACTCCCCCGTCCAATAGCCCGCTTAGAAAGGTCATCTGTCTCAGAGTTATATTCCCTATAAATATGATGAAAATGGAGACTATTGAAAAGACAGAATAAGCCCTTCACACGGATCAACCAATGAGAAAGTTCCACCGAGTGAATATTGTAGATCCCTAAAGCCCAATCCACGATGGCCCTAGAGGCTCCCATCACCTGTAGATCACAATATGTCTTTTACTGGAAAAATGTAGAAGTCTCCACATAACCAGAAGCTTAGACTGAGTATTAGTTATGTAACACCCCGGTTTTGACCCCGTTGCATTAAACATACATGATGTATATATTGTAATGAATCATGGTGTGGAGCTAAAGGCAAAAGCCACACCATCAACTTAATTGTGATATGTTTCGGTGAACGGAATCATTGCCGATGGTCTATCGTGGTATACAACACATATTAAGTTTTGTCATCAAGTAAATATACATCTTTAATTAAATGAACCCAACCAGCTATGCTCACTGTAACCATAATGAAAAGAGCATGATTCTCACAAGGATAAAAGGGGGGAATCGTTAAACCATGAACCAATGGGAAAAAATCCATGTGTCACCACCATGTTTGATTTGCCCATCTTTCCTTGTCTTATCCAACTACCACTTTAATGTTTTGCTGAGTAGTTGAGGTAGTTATGGCTGGGAGTGGAGTGTAGCAGGACTATTAGTCCTTGCCCACACGCACACTCCACCAGCGGATTGAACCTCACGATGGGCAGAAGAATGACTACGCCCCTCATTCCACTCTCTCCACTACGCCATTCTCTCCATTGTCTGTTCATCCTCATGCATGGACGGTAGTCTGTTCATTCTCACACACAGGCATCTTTTCTGTTTGATCTCACGCAGCCAGGAGGGGAGCCGTTTTTCGGTTGTCATTCACGTTTTTCCACAAAGTGGAATCTGGTGTGTTTTCCCTCTGTATTTCCGGGGTCTGGTGTAAAATTTCCTCACGCACGGGTCGAGAGTCTGTATCTTCTTCCCCAGTGCGGCCTGTGTAAGTCTTTTCCGATTGCTTCGTTGTCTAGGAGGGACTGTTGTTTTCCCCACGTTGTGAACTGTGTTGTTGATACGTTTGAGGCTGTTGTAGATTGTTTTGGGAGTCGTTTTGGCCACGATAGGGCCAAGAACGACTCAGGAGTTGTTTTCCTTGTCCAAGCTGTAAATCGCTTGTGTGACTGCATGTTTGCAGTGGTTGGTCTTCGGACTGTGTGGGCAGCAGGGATGGGGGCTTGGGTTGCTTGATAAACTTGGTGTGTTTGGAAACCACACAGACAGAGCTAGAGGGCTGGCTTTCTTCTTCACAACCCCTGAATAGCACTGGAAGGGAAGTCAGGGCCTGAGAGACTGTGTAGTAGAGAAGGGACTGATTCCTTGTGTTGGGTGTGTGTGGGTGTCTTACAAGTCAGGCTAGTTCTGGTGTAGGTGTTCCTAGCTCTGTAATGGGCTCACCAGCTTAGCATTTGGCCTTTCTGAGCTCCTTGATGGCCTGATAACCCAACTGTGTTGGCTTGCCTGTGTTCTGTGTATCCTTGGCTATGTGTAAGCCTGCTCGTTCCCTATTCCTTGGAGAATCATGCCCAGCTCGGGGGTGGCAGTGTTGCTGAGAGATTAAGGAGCACGTTGGCCTATGGTTGGGTGGAACGTTGCAGCGACGTAGTTGGTTGCGGAACGAGTTTTTCATAAGATAAGTAATCTTGTCTATTTACTCCTGCAATCATTTTACTGTTAATGAATATGGTGAACATGTTGAATGCTTGTATGAATGTACGTTGCTTCCACTGTGTATGATAAATAATTGTATCTGTATATGTTCTACTTCAATGCATTTTGTTTCAACATTTAATGCATGCACATGTTCATGGGGCTGGTTGCCTAGATGGTTAAGGCCATGGTAGCGTCCTCTTCGCCGGTCAAAGGGTCGAGGACGTTACAACTTCCATAGCCAGCATCCATACAGAGCCAGAAAGCACGTTTCAGATCCACCTTGACTACCATGCTTGCGCCACAAAACCCCTCTTTCATATGATGGAAAAAAAGTAAGATTATCATATCGTGCCTTCCAATTCCTTTTGGCATATCGTCCATAACAAAACATAGAAGTGACAAAACTAGAATGGCAAGATGTGGTAACCATAAAATAACATTGTTGTTAATTATTTTGATCTACTAAGTATAGAGAAGTACCAAGTATAGAGAATGATCATTAATATCTAAGTTTTGAAATGATATATAATAGTTTTGAAAAAATAGAAAAGGACCATTAATATCTAAGTTTTGAAATGATATAAGATAGTTTTGAAAAAAATAAATGGTGGAGTAAATAAAAAGTCAAAAACATAGTAATAAATGGTAGAGTTAATTTCGAAGCAGAATTTTGGGGAAGCCCCCATGTTTGGTTTATCCCTGCGGTTTCATAGATGGTGCATCAAATTGTATGACTGCTGGTGTAGGTTACTGCATTTTTCTCAATGACTCCCACTACTTGGAGTTCTCGCTGGGGGTCGGATATGGCACAAACACCAAAGCGAAATTGATCAGCTTATAGGCCCTTCTGCACTCTTCTCATATGATGGGGATCCCCCTTTACCATGTATACGGTGATTCACAAGTAATCATCAATTGGGCGATGGGATCGACTGGTCTCTCCCCACTTGAACTTGTTCATTGGTGTAGAGAGACAAAAAAACTAATTTCTAGCTTTCAGGACTTGTCTTTTACTCACATTTACTGAGAGCACAATTGGACAGCTGGCCGTCTCTCAAAAAAGACACTCTCCTTTCCTCAGGGTAAAGGCAGTTTTATGGAATATATAGAGAACTCTTTGGTTTCTCAGAGCACTTTTCAACTCTTCTGAGCATGGTCAAGGGATTTCCTCTCCCTCATATATGTATTGATTGATAGAGTGTTCTCTTTTAGAATGTTGTTCAGAGCCTTTTGGCACTCCGTAGATGTGGATGAGTAGACAGTTCTCACTTTATGATGAGACAGTTTTCTGATGGGATCATTTTTATAGTTGTTATGCCTCTCCCCTTGGCAAAACTCGGGTGGGCTGTTATGTTAAGTTACCCAATGACATGATGAATGTACTGATGACCTTTGATTCTATGAGAATAACAAGGACATGCTTTTTCTTTCTGGAAAAAAAATGGTAGAGTTAATTAAATAAAATGTCAAAAACATAATAATAAATGGTGAAATTAATATCCAAGTTTCGAAAAGATAAATGGTGGTTTTGAAAAGATAAATGACGGACTATCTAAGTTTTGAAAAGATAAATGGTGATTTTGAAAAGATAAATAATAGAGTATGTTGAATAAACGGTGAAGAGGAATGGGTGGTGGATAGCGGAATTAGTTAAATAAAAAGGTCAGGAAGAATTGGCGTGGATTGTGGAATTAGTTTAATAAAAAGGTCAAAAAGAATTCGGGTGGATAGAGGAATTAGTTGGGATGGGTGGCGCATGTTGGAGTTAGTTGAATAAAGCATGGATGGTTAATGGTGGATGGTGGAGTTAATGGAATAAAACGTCGAAAAGTGTGAATGGTGGAATAATAGGTGGATATGGGCAGCTGGAAATTACAGACTTTTTAATTGATTTTTTTATCATTTTGATGTTAAAGTTTTGAAATTATAAATGGCAGAGCTAATTTTTTATGTTAAAGTTACATCAAAAGTTTTGAAACCTAGATGGTAGAGCTAATTTTTTTATGTTAAAGTTTTGAAACTATAGATTACTAAAAAGTTAAACCCTGTATAATGATTAGTGATGTAGATGAGGAAACTAGGTTGCTCATCTCTGCCTTATTACCTTTTAAAATGGACCCCATTGCTTCTAGCTTTAAATATTTGGGTTACCGTCTCAAACCCCTGGGGTTGAAAGTGGCTAGTCACTATGTTTGAAAAAGGGATCAACAATTGGACCTTCAGACTCTTTTCTCTTGGTGGCAAAGTCGTCCTTGTCAGATATGTTCTCACTAGTATGGTTGTTTATTGGTTTGCATTGGCTCGCATACCCAAATCAATTTTGAACTCTTTAAGAAGATGCATCTTATGTTTCCTCTGGGGTAGCTTTGATGGTAAGCAGAAAATTCACCTGGTAGATTGGCAATCTTTTGCTGCTCCCTATGAATACAGACGTTGGAATATCAAACACCTTGACTAGTTTGGGACCTCTCTTAGACTCAAAAGTCTGTGGATGTTATTAAATGGCAAGGGTATATGGAGTCATATTATTGCTCACAAATACCTAAAAGACAGATCTTTAGATGCCTGGATTCGATCTCAGAACTTTCCTGTTACAAGCGCTTCATATATATGGAACGGTTTTATCAGAGCTCTGTCTTGGATTACTTGCAACCTTGGATGGAAAGTGGGGAATGGGATGAGTATTAGGCTGGGATATGATCCCATCGCATGACTAAATGCTCCCTATCTCCTCCATGAGGGTCTCAAAGAATATCTTTCTGATTTTGGGATCACCCTACTTGCTCAGGAATAGAACCTTGATTATGGCATTGATAGTCATAAATATTGGTATTATGCAGCAGAATTGAATCTGGGGGGTTTATGGAATGATCTTTGGGCTGGATATGTTAAAGGCTTAACACGTGGAGGTATCAAGATTAAGAATGTAGAGGACTCCCTCCTCTTGCTGCATAATTCGAAGAATGGTATGGTTACAACCAAGATGGCTTATGATCTCATTGTGTCATCTAATCTGTCTCTTGCTCATCACAGTATCCACTCTTCGCTGTGGTACTTTAACATTCCTCATAAAATTATTTGGCTTGTTATTGAAAATAAAATCAATACATGGGATAATCTTGTAAAAAAGGGTTGGAGTGGACCCAACAGATGTTTCCTCTGCAAATGCAAAGATGAAACAATCAGAGATCTCTTTGTTGATTGTGCATTTGCACACTCGACCATCAACTTCCTCCAAAGGTTTCATAATTGCTCATTGACTTGGACTGACACTTCAGTGCTGGAAAATATTGAAAAATGGCTCAAAAGAAGTGGTGACCTCCACTATCCCCCCTTCTTTTTCATTTGGAACTTGTGGAAGACCCGGAACTGATTCATTTTTTAGGACAAAAAGGCATAGGTAAACAGACCGGGTCACATTATTATGCAACATGTTTCTGCCTACCAAGTGCCACATAGCAGAAAACAAAAAGTCAAGAACATAGGCGGTCCTCCTGTCCTCACATACCCTTTTGGTTTCTTTGATGGCGATGCTGCTAACTTTACTAGGGGAGCTAGTATTTTATTATTGATCAGCTAGTCACATCATTTCAATATCAAGATGGGTTGTGGTAAAAAGTACCAATAATAGAGCAGAGCTTATGGCCCTTTGGGCACTACTGTATTTTTCAAAAGGAATTGGGCTCCCAAGGATGCATATATTTGGAGACTCTTCGGTTATTATAAACTGGGCTAAAGGCATCTCTACTCTCACTACTCTAGACTTGGAGGCTTGGTGTGAGAACATCAAAGATCTTTCAACTTCCTTTTTATCTATTGATTACCAACATGTCTATAGAGAATATAATGAGAAGGCAGATATCTTATCCAAGGAGGGGCTCCAATTGGCTACAGGCCTACTAACCTTTATTGAACATTGTGAAGGTATAGTCATTGGGGAAGCCTCTATTAAGCTTTTTTAGATGAGCTTATGCTCGTTCTGGCCTACTCCACTTGTTTCTTGAGGATGGCATTTACTTACCTATATGGTATATCTTATTGATTCTGTTGATCTTCACCTCTGTGTGATTGTCTTTAATCACTTCCCCGAGCCCCTCCTTGGATAACATTTATGGGTTCTCTTTATCTTCTCTAGGGACATCTTTGGTTAGTCAGCCACCTTTGGTGTGGATGTTGTGAAGTGTGAAACATTAGTCCCAGGATTGTCTTTATTTTAGTCATCTAAACTCTGCTTATGATTGATATCATACCATGCTGATGTAACTTGCTACCTTTAATTCACTTTAAATATCAAGGAACTGCTATTTTTTTTGGGAATAAAAAGAATAATTAATAGATAAAAGATTAAATAAGTGAAATAATAGAATTAGAACCAAACTTATTTTCTAGACAAAGTCTCTTCACATTTTTAAGGTAAGTGTGGAGAGTCGTTAAATAAACTCTCTCGAACTTGCCTTAAGCATCAAGAGAACTCTATTTGATGTGAAAGGTGGTTAAATGAGCTCTGTCACACTTGCCTCAGGAAATGTGAAAAGCCTGTTTAATGTGTAATGTTCGCCATGAAATTTGGTGAATAAATAATCAATAAGCATTTAACGGTGATTTAATAGGTGGATAAAAAGTCATCTAACCATGAGTATTGGGTGGAATAAAAGGTAGAGAAAAATCATCTAACCATGATTATTGGGTGGAATAAAAGGTAATGTGTAATGTTCGCCATGAAATTAGGTGAATAAATAATCAATAAGCATTTAATGGTGGATAAAAAGTCATCTAACCATAATGACTATGAGTATTGGGTGGAATAAAAGGTAATGTGTAATGTTCGCCATGAAATTAGGTGAATAAATAATCAATAAGCAGTTAATGGTGGATAAAAAATCATCTAACCATGACTATGAGTAGTGGGTGGAATAGAAGGTAGAGAAAAGTCATCTAACCATGACTATGAGTATTGGGTGGAATAGAAGGTAGAGACAAGTCATCTACCATGAGTATTGGGTTGAACCGTGGAATAAAAGGTTGAGAAAAGTCATCTGTACATGGTACGGTTAATATTTAACATCATATAAAATCTTCCGTTCAATTCGGTGAACTGTAAAATGTCTTCTCAAACTTCCAGCTGTGTATATGGGATTTGTTCTTATGGATAATTAAAAGTACTCTGACCAAGGGTGGAATAATAGCTGGATAAAACGGTCATCTGTAAATAGGGGTGGAATAATAGCTGGATAAAACAGTCATCCGTAAATAGGGTACGGTAAATTGCCATCAAATACAGTCTTTCGTTCCGTTTTCTGTTCAATTCGGTGAAAGATAAAATATATCTTCTTAAACTTCCAGCTGTCTATGGAATTTCACACTCACGGATAAATATATCTGTGTCTATAATCACGTCGTTCTCATTGGTTTTATTGTTTTTATAAATGGTAAGACTTTTGATGGTTGCATGCTAAATGTTTTATGAATGATGTGGAAGGATATGCATTATTTTAATTTGAATTTTATGAAAATTATTTAGATGGATGGACTTGCATCTATTAAATGTAATTCATAGGAATTTAAATGAATTATTTTTTATTAAAAATAATAGTGTTATTAATATAAACAATTTTGTATTAATAAAATATAAATATCTTTTAAAAACAATTTATAAAAGATGTTTATTTGGTGAATTTTGAAATTAGTTTTTTCTTAAGCAAGTTTTACTTTAAGATCAACATAGTTGTTTCAAATCCTTTTTTAAAGACAATTAACCAATAAAAAACCGTTAAAGTGTTTCTCTAAAACCAAAATAGTTCTTTCAAACCCAAGATACCATTATCCTTTGTCAGCCATCATCATCATAAAAGAATTTCAAACACATAATTAATAAACGCAAGATAAACACATAAATAAACTAAACTAAAATTTTTGTTAAAAATGATATTTCAACACAGAACTAATGAAAACAAAATAGGTACATATATTAATTAAACTAAAATATTTTCTTTTTTAAAAAATTATATTTATCATTATGAAAATTTCAATTATAAAATTTATAAATTTTATTAAAAATTATATTTATGATTAATGAAATTTTCAACTATAAACATTTAGAAATATTAGAATATAATAATATATATTTATTTCCATCATTTATCACAATAATGCACCATAATTATTAAAATTTCAATTTTTAGATTGTTAATTATTAGTTTAATACTTATCCATTACTTTATTCTTACAATTAAAAAATAAATTTAATTAAATTTTATCCTTACTTATTCTCTCTATAAAATTTTATTATCAATTAATTTAATTTATTCATAACCATGTGAAAAACATCATTTTTTAATTAATAGAATTTTGTCTTTACTTCATTCAATTATATATATAATCACCAATTAATTTAATTCATTCAATTATATATATAATCACCAATTAATTTAATTCAAAGTCTCATAACCATGTGAAGAACATCATTTTTCTTTAAATGCTTCTCATAACCATGTGAAAAACATCATTTTTCTTTAAATGCATTTAAAGTGAGAGCATATGATTTTAATATTAAATTTACCAAAAGAATATTATTAAATTTAAGAAAAATAAATAAAATCATTTTGGCCAACTCAAATAGTTTTGTTTTTTAAACCAAATTCAAAACCATTTACAAAAATTATTATTTACCTCATGTAATATAAGAAATTAATTTTTTCAAAACCATATAAAAAAGTATTATTTACCTCATGTAATATAAGAAAAGAATTTTCATGAGAACCTTTTTATGTGTGTTGTTTGTTTGTTAAATCCAAATTCAAATATGTACAAAAGGTATTCTTTACTTCATGTAATGCATTGAAATACATAATATAATAAAATAAGAAAACAATTTTCATGAGAACCTTTTTCTTTGTTAAATCCAAATTCAAATATTTACAAAAGGTATTCTTTACTTCATGTGATGCATTGAAATACATAATATAATAAAATAAGAAAACAATTTTCATGAGTATTTTTATTGAAGATAAAATAAGTATACATTTAATTATAATTTTAAAATTAAATTTATGAATAAATAGAATTAATATGTTTATATGTTGTTTTGGTTAAAAATCAAATTGAAAACTATTTATAGAACCTATTATTATTATTATAATAATAAATTATTTTTAAGGTTACAATTAAGGGAGACACCAATTTGGTGTATGACACCCTTTGTTTCTGGGACAAGGGACCTTCATTTACATAGGATTAATTACTAAAATCTACAAAAGTGTACATACCCCCCTCGAGATTTGAACTTAAAATCTCCTAGGAGGAAACACATGTTCTTAATAGTTAGACCCACTCAGGTTGTAATGGATTGAAATAAATAATACAAAAAAAACAAGAAAACAATTTCCATGAGTCTATATGGGCAAATGATGTGCCAATGGGATATATCCCCACTTTGTGGAAAGCTCGCTTTATCTCTAAATTACAACCTTTATGTTAATTTTTTAGCAAACATGATGAGCTTTAAACTTTAAACTTTAATTGCAGAAATATTGAATATTGGAATCAATAAAACATTCAATCACACAAATCATTCATCCACAACACAAGATGTACCCCCGGGAAAACCTTCAAAACTATGAGGATGAAAAACCCCAACAAATCTTCAGAGTATAATTCTGATAGATCAGAGAGAATGTATTTTACACATTAAGTAGATTGCTTTTGACACCCTAGGTGCAAGATAAGAGAGAATATTGAGCAATAGAGAATAGAGATCAATTGTATCAACTTTCCATGTGCACAACACATTAATAACAATCAAGAAACACTGTCATGCAAGCCGTAACTCATGTCAGTTGGTGCAATTTTTGGACACCACTGTAACTCAGGTCGGTAGCCCTTTGAGTAGTACTGCAATAGACAACACTTGCACACGTAATCACTTCCACATACTCTTGGGTATATCAGAAGCCCTCCTAGATCACCTAAAACCAACCATTGCTCATCTTGTTGTTATAGTGTCACTAAGCACAACACTCATTAAGATACTCTCACGAACCTAGGTTGTCAAGTAGTACAACTAAGGATATGGTTGAGCTTCCTTAGTTAGTACGCTCAAAAATCAAGCCAAGTACCATCGTTGGATCTCGTATGTATAGAAGAGAGCACAATAGAGATGTACATGAGTGGGTGAGGGAATGAGGACTGCATGGAGTAGAGGGAGAGTAGCAATATTGATGGGAAGAGGTGAGGACGAATGAAGTGGAAAGGGAAAAGGCCCATGATGGAGCTGCAGAAATGAGAGGGTGTGAGGAGATGAGTGGAATTATTATTTCAATAAATGATAATTGTCTGAAGCCTATATGAGTTCAAATACCTTGACCCATAGAAACTCTCGGAATCAGAAGCCCAAGAAAAGGGATTTTATAGCAAATGTAGTGAACCATCCTGGTTCAGACTACACACATCCAAAATAATTGGAATATTATAAAGAAATCCATCCAGATAACATAATAATTGAGTAAGAACATATGTGTATAAAATAAGAGATTAGATGATTACAAAGTCATAATAGTGCCATACATATAAAAATGCTAAAGGCACTTAAGGTGATCATTTGCAAAACAATGTGTCCCTTAGAAGAATATATATATATATATATTACAGTGTGATATTGAATCTTCTTAAAGGAATCTAGAACTCTAAAGCTAGATTGGCTTGGAGTAATCCAGATTATGAAAGGTCAATTCCTTATAATATCTGATATATGTTTTATATCTATTGTTCCTAAGTTCTTCCTAAGGTCTCATGATGGGCTTGGAAAGATTATCTTGAACATTTTCATGGTGGTTTTGATCTTCTATATCTATCATTGTTTAACTGAATTGGTCACATACCGATAGCAAATAAGAATCATCATGTAATCAGTTCAATCCATTTAAAGATGGAATTAGAAATCAAAGGTTTTCTTGCAACTCCATCCCTTTAGCTTTTTCCATAAAAAAAAATCATAATTTTATATACTAGATACAAATTACATTTTGCAGATGATTCACTATCAAAAAAGATAAGTGTCCATTTGATCAATTCATACTGCTAAAAAAAGCTTATACATAAATAAAAAATATAAGTCTTAATTACAAAAAAACTATATTGCAGATATTACAACATGTCAATCTTTTTGTCCCCAAAAACTTCATAAAAGTTCAGCTCCATATTATAATGCTTCACTCAGCCACCTCTTTAGCTATCAATCTCAACAATGGAAATGTAAACTTAGCAAATGGAAAGTGTTGGCTTCTACTGAAAATGCACCCATTTACAATGCAATTCAACTTTAATTGTTAATTTAATATTGACAAAAAAAAATTATTGTAAATCTCAAATAACTAGTTTTGAATAGCTTATCACCTTATAACTCGACAAAAAATGATTCATCTTATAACTCCTTTATAAAACTGGGTTCATCCATTTGTGTATCCACCACCATCAATACAATCACAATGTTTTATAGAATATCTCAACATCACATACCATGTTTAAATACATAAGGATCAACCTTATTACGATGAAGGGAATTTACTTCACCCATCGACAACATGGACAAAAATAAATAAAAATTATGTCGTTTTCATCCAACTCTATGTAATTAATATATCCCAAGCTTTGCCAATTCATTAATAATTAGTGCATTATCTAATTCTCTACTAGAGGCATGTTTAAAATGAACATAAGCGAATGCAAAAACCTTTAGTTTAAGACGCCTTGACATGGATGGTTGCGATATAGTTTTGGAAGTGGAGTGGCTTCAGACTCTAGGACCCGTCGTGAGGGAATTAAAGTTTGTCTCTCTAATATTTACTCAGGCCAAGAACACACATCACCTCAACAACATTACGCCTAGTTCTTCTAAAATTATTTCATCTCATCGTATGGAGAAACTATTAAAGAAAGGGCACTCAAGGGTTCTTTAACACCCTCATCATATATACAACCTGACTTGCAACAAGTTCTCTCCAAGTATCAGCAAGTTTTTGAGGCACCCAATGGTTTACCTCCCTCCCATGAGGAACATGAACATGGTATTCTTTTAATCACCAACAATAAAACCCCCAATGTCTATCCTTAATGCCACCCCTTTCCACAAAAGATCGGAAATTGAAAAAAAATATTCAAGAATTATTGGAGGTTAGTGTCATACATCCTAACACAAGTCCAATTCTTCATCAGTGGTCATGGTACTCAAAAAAGGAAGGTTCCTAGCAGACGTGTCCTGATTTTTGGGCTCTAAACAAATTAACCATCAAATATCAATTCCCCATTCATGTCATTAATGATCTCTTAGATGAGTTGCATCAAGACAATTTCTTCACCAAACGTGACCTTTCCTCGATCTACCATCAAATCCAAATGAAAGAGGTAGATATACCCACAACTTCCTTTTGCACTCATGGGGGTCATTACAATTTTTTAGTCATGCCCTTCGACCTATGCAATGGCCCTTCCACTTTTCATAGCGTCATGAATAAGATCTTCCACCCTTTCCTCTGTCATTTTTTCCTAGTCTTCTTCAATGATATTTTAGTCTACAATCCCACCTAGGAAGGACACCTCTACCGTGTTGCTCGTACCTTGTGATCATTACAATGTAACATCCTTGTTTTCTCCCCGAGTGTAAATATGTAAATATGTAAATATTTTTGACATGCTGGAAGCTTGAGACATAGGTCTACATGACATGGATATTGTTATGCATATTTTTGTATTGATATTTAATATAATTTCCTGAGTGGTTGTAGGAAAGGATCAAACAGAAACAAAAGGGGGAATATGAGTCCACAAGTGGCAAGGGTGAGAGAAGGAGCAAGGAGGGGAAAAGAAACCTTGGTTAGAATGTATTTGGCCTCACCTCAACAATAGGAATCCAAATAACCTACAGTTTGTTGAGAAAAATATGTAAGTGTTAATTCCCTATTTAATTATGCTAATTGGGGATTAAAAGGGGATTCTCTTCGATGACAAGTGTCAATTCCCTGCATGTACATAAAAGTGGGGAATTCAATTCAATTTAGGATTTCTAGAAGGTAGGATCATCTTTCCCTGTGGAGGAATTTAGTTCAGTGGAGGATCCTAGAAGTCAAAACATTGTCCCCTATTCAGGAGTTCAAAGAATCAAAGATTCAAAGAAGAAGACATCAACAAAACAATGTTTAGGACTCAATATGGTCATTAATTATGAGTTTGTGGTGGTGCCATTTGGGATGACCAACGCACTAGCCACGTTCATGTGCCTTATGAATGCATTTTTTTTGGAAATATCAAGATAAGTTTGTCATCATATTCCTTGATTACATTCTCATTTATCCCAAGATAGAGGAAGAGCATGCAAAACAATTGAAATTATTGCTACGAGTGTTGAGGGAACATCAGCCATGTTTCAAGCTTAGTGAGTGTTCATTTTATCATAAGCAAATCCATTATTTGGGTCATATTATTTCTGAAGAAGGGTTAGCAGTGGAACCAGAAAAGATCAAAGCTATCATGAGTTAGAAAATGCCTAGGAATGTGTCTGAAGTAAGATCCTTTACGGGATTGGTTGGGTTTTACAGAAGATTCATTGAGGGCTTTACAAAGGTGGTGCATCCAATTACCTCATTTCATAAGAAGGGAATTAAATTCTAGTGGATGCCACAATGTCAAGAAATATTTTAGCGAATGAAGAAATTGATGACTAGCATGTCAATTCTAAATACTATTGATCCACATCAAGACTTTGTGGTGTGTACATATGCTTTTCAAGAGGGAAACAATGATCTTGATGCATCAAGGGCACATGGGGTATTATGAGTCCATGAAGCTCAAGGATCATAAGAAGAAGTATGCCATGCATGACCTAGAGCTTATTGCCAGTGTACATGTGTTGAAGATGTGGTGGCATTGCCTCATGGGCAGGAAATTTGAGTTGAGTACACATCACAGTGGAGTAAAATATTTATTTGAGAAGCAAGATTTAAACGTCAAGCAAGCAAGATGGTTGGAGTTCTTCTGTGAGTTTGATTCTGAAAAAAGAAAACACATCAAATATAAGGAGAATAATTTGGTCGATGCACTTATCCAAAGGATACATGCAATGCATGCTACAACCATCAGTATGGGTAAATAAAATATGAAATATAATATTGTTATAGTTGTAAATACCAATGCATATTATCAACAAATAAATGAAGAGTTGCAACAATGAAATGTGCCTTAAAAGTAGGAATTCTAAAGTATCAAACTAGGATTTATGTGCCCAACACAGGTGAGTTAAGGAAGTTAATTTTGGATGAGATGCATAAATTTCCTTGTGTATGACACCAAGGATACCATAGGGCACTTACATCAATAAGAGGTCAGTATTTTTGGCCATAGGTGAAGAAGGATATTGTTGAATATGTAGCTAACTTCTTGGAATCTCAGAAAGTTGAGTTTGAGCATGGGCATCCAGCAGGATTGCTTCAACCTTTACCAATTCCAAAGTGGAAGTGGGATGTGCAGGTTGTATATTTTATCACCAAGTTTCCCATAAAAGTTAAGAAACATGTTTATGTCATGGTAGTGGTGGACAATATGACTATAAAATCTCACTTATACCTGTCAAATCAACCCATAAAGCAAGTAATATAGCATACATCTACCTGGATTAAGTTGCTAGATTGTGTGGGATTCCCAAGGCAATTGTTTCATACGGAGATCCAAATTTCACTTCAAATTTTTGGAAGGGAATTTTCAAGGGCTTCGGAACAAGTTTGAACCTGAGTACAACATATCATCCTCAAATAGATGGGCAGAGTAAGAGGGATAATGAGGTTAATGAAGATATCCTCAGAGTGTATGTGATCAATCAACCATCCAAGTGAGAAGATTACTTGCATTTAGTGGAGTTTGCTTATAATAATGGATATCATGCATCTTTAAAGATTAGTGCATTTGAAGTCTTGTATGGCAAAAAATGCAACACTCCCATCAGCTAGGATAAACCAACATACATAGTGATTATTGGGCCAAAGTTACCTAGAGATATGGAAAAGAACATGGCCAGGATTAAGCAGAATCTAAAGGCATCCCAAGATAGATAAAAATAGTTATGTAGACAAGGGTGGAGCAGCTAGACAATTTCAAGTGGGTGATCATGTCTACCTCAAAGTCATGCCAAAGAAGAGTGCCCTAAAATTGGGAATATGTTCAAATCTTGTAGCTTGAATTTGCAGGCCATTTGAAACATTGGATAGGATAAGGCTTATAGCTTATGCATTAGCATTACCTGCTTGTATGTGTGTGCATAATGTATTTCATGTGTCATTACCAAAGGAATATTTGCCTAATCCTAACCACATTATTGATTGGTCTATGATCTAAGTGGAATCGAAATTCGATATTCTAGTGCAATCAGTTTGCATCCTAGACATGAAAACTACAATGTTAAGAAACATGGACATCAGATTGGAAGGGAGTTGGAGGGAACCCAAGTGGTAGTAGATTGTCTGACCAAATACGCCACTTTTGAGCCTTACCACAATCTTTTACTCCTGCATAGTGGCACAAGTATTTATGGATCATACTTTTAAGCTCCATGGAATGACAACTTATATTGTCTCTAATCACAACCCTACCTTCACCATCAATTTTCAGCAGGAATTGGTCAAACTTCAGGGCACCCAATGAAATATCATCATAGATTATCACCTTTAAACGGATGGCCAAATGAAAATAGTCAATAAATTCTTGGATTCCTACTTGCAATGCTTTGCGTCAAACAAACCACACCACCGGGCCCAATGGATTCCTCTCGCATAGTGGTGGTATAATACAACTTATCGTGGTTGTACCAAAATGATACCATATGAAATAGTCTATGGCCAAAATCCCTTAGCAATGATTTCCTATATGCCAAGTACTTTCATAGTTCAGGTCGTAAACAACACACTTTGCACTAGAGATGATATTATCCACACCCGTAAAGATAACCTGGTTATGGGCCAAAACAAAATGAAACATGTATATCAATATCACTCCAAGTGTTCCTTTGAAGTTGGGGAACATGTGTTTCTTTGACTCCAACCTTAACTTCCCTCAAGTTTCATCTACACCAATATCTTTCTATGAATTTCTATAGACCCTATACGGACCTCCAGTGCATTGGAAAAGTGGCCTACAAGCTTGCTTTGTCAGATCACTCCAAGATTCACCCAGTCGTTCATGTCTCTTGTCTCAAAATGGTGGTGGGATCTAATTTCAAAGTGAAAACTAGCTTACCTATACTGGATGAGGAAGGCTCCATTTGGATCTAGATGGAAGTAGTCTTGGCTTCCAACAAATTACAAGTGTGTAGGTGCACCATCAAATAATTTTTTATCCAATGGAAATATACGATATTAAAAGACTAGGAACCAACCAAAATTTTATAGCAATTTCCTCACCTTAAACGTCGAGGACAACACTACTTTTGAAGGGGGAGGGCATGTTAGGTTCCTACCCTAACCCTCCTTACTTTACTAGTTATTCATGCGTTGTATACAACCATATCTTAGGAATAAGGCCGAGTAACTAGTAGTCAACAATTATTGTAAACAATGGTCTCTCTATTAATTAAGACCCACTAGGAAGTTGGTACTTATTAATTATTTGACCATGTCAAGTAATTAGGGTTTTGGATCTGGGAAGAATATTTGAAGAGGTACAAGGTTATGAATGCTTTTGTCGAGTATTATTGTAACATAAATCTGCTCAAGTGAGAGGTTTCCCTTCCTCAAGAGTCATGTGAACATTGCTCCTTGATTTTTTTCTCATAATACAAAGCTTATTTATGTCCATATTTATATTCCTATTGTTTAATGTTTCTTGTTATGTTTCATAACCTATAATTTATTGCATCTTAACTTCTATATATCCTATGTTGTTTTAAGTTACAGGGCTAAAGAACACCACAATTTTCTTGCATGGGCAAACATTGTCTTGACCAAGTGGTCCCATGAGCTTGATATTTGAGAAGTTCAATACCAAACTATTGGAAGTGATCCATGAGTTAGTCCCTTTATCTGGGAGTTTTTCAATATCGGGTTAAATCAAAGGTGAGACAACAAGTGTCATAAGGGCTTGTTGACCCTTTCATTTTAAAGGAAGGATAATACGACACTAGGAAAGAAAGCAAAAAAATTAAGATTGCAACATCCTTTTTGGATTTGAGGACAATTGGCATACAAGAACAAAGGACAAAAGGGAGATAGAAATATAAAGCAGTGAACTTCAAAGGATGTGATCTTTTGTGTACCTACCCACACCATTACTCGGTACTCCTCTTCTACCTTTATCTCTATCTTGTTCTCTTTACCATTATATGTAAGAGCCACATTAATTGCCACACATCCACCTTGATCTTTCTCTTTCTTTACTTGTACTCTTTAAATAAGAAACCATGTGTATGGAGGGGTTATGCTAATATGTGTGAAGTAGTAATGGAGGCCGTCCCCTTGAAGTGGTCAGTGATATAAAATATTTTTATTTTATGTCATTACCTTTTTTTTCCTTTGTATTGCAACAACTTGTTATTTCTTGATATTGGATGTTAATGGCGTATTTATGGTCATATCATGAATGTTGGGTAGAAAATCTTTCCATGATCCCCAATTTTCAAGAGAGAATTTAACTAGAGGATTTCATGTAGTTAGCGAGGGTGTTATTGATCAAGTGATAGATATTAATGACAACCTACCATAGTTAATTGTCCTAGGGTTTTGACTTGGCCCTTATGCCTTAGGATATTTTTTATAAATTTGTATGAGAACCTGAAAAGGTTAGATGCCAAATTTGATAGGTATTGTATATACTATATCTTTCAATATATGTTATGTTAATTATGGTGCGTAAATGAATTATGTGATCACGATGTTGTATCTCTTGGTTCTTGGACCTAATGGAGATATGCTCCTTACTTTTTCCATTTTTTCAACTTGTTGTACATATATGTTGTTTATTTCCTTTTTATTCAACGACGTGTTGTTGTGAATGAGATTTTAGTACAATATAATTTTGCTAACTCATATTGTTGTCAATAGGAATGGAATGTAAATGCCAATGGATATGAATAGTAGTTATTGTTGCTCATTTTTATTTTTAACTATTCCACGTGACTAAAGTCTTGGTAACACACCTTAGGTGAGAATTTCCCTATCATAGATGTTATCACTCAAATTTTTCCTTTGGATGTGGCAAGAAAATCATGAGGTGACCTTTTCAAACCAAGCTTTAGGTTGTATTCTGACCTATACAACCAGAGAGGGCTCTCTCAAATATCAAATGACTGATAAAATAATCAATATTTACAGTGAAAAAGCAGAGGCCGGATTACGTAAGTGTAGTAGGGTTTTAAAATTTTGTGGCTGATAGGTTTCAAAGAGGACCATTGGGCATGGAGTCATAAGGGTAGAGATTTTTAAAATAACTTGGAATCAACACACAGTTCATTTCATCATAGAGGCATGATAGATATCATTTTTGCATATATCTTTAAAGGTTTTTAATGGTAGAAATAAAATAAGGGAGGTAATCCATTAACATTGAGCAACTTGCATGGTGAATTCAATGTTAGGTTCAAATGAAATAAATGGAAGTGTTTTTTTTTTTCTTTTTTCTTTAACCCCTCTGATGAATCAGAGCATAAAAATGAATTCTAACTCACATATTCTCACTTGAATGCTTGGAATATAAACAATATTGAAAATGAAACAAAAAAAAGACATACACAAGAGATTTATCACAATCTACAAAACAATAACTCAAGCATCTCTGCAACTTTTTAACACCTTCAAGCTCCAAGATTTTATTAGTCTTTAAAAAGGAC
This sequence comes from Pseudotsuga menziesii, assembly GCA_001517045.1. NCBI lineage: Eukaryota > Viridiplantae > Streptophyta > Pinopsida > Pinales > Pinaceae > Pseudotsuga > Pseudotsuga menziesii. Next base: position 130,353 of record LPNX010606804.1, on the reverse strand, counting down.
TTTACATTACCACAATATATCTTCTCTCTAGTATCAACCCTCAATAATTCATTTTCATGCCCATATATAGAACTACCCCATCTTGAGTGCAAGGTTTGAGCCTTCAGTTCTTTTCCCAAAAAAGTAAAACAGTTACAAAATTATAACTCAGGTGCTAACTAATCTCCAACTTTTAAGAAATGATTTACAATAATGATGACATGTGTAATCCTCTTTCTTATCCTTTAATTTTATGTTATAATAACTAAATATGATATATCTCTTCCCCAAGTCGAAATGATGAGGCGGCTCATCAACTGATGACTATGCATTTTTAATAGAAAAATAAATCTGTCGAATTTCTAAAAATTAGGGATCAAAGATCCCTTAGAATATCTCAAATTATGATAATTGTGTAAAACATAAGAGAGGTTTTTGTATATGAACCCTTTCTTAAGAAAAACCTTTTTCAGTTTTTTGATATCAATCACCATATTCTTGTAATCGGCACCCAAATTTGTAGTTCTGGAACTATTTAATTTTTGAAAAATAGGGCTTAAATATAATTCCATATCTTCCAAAACCATGATTGTTGTGAAAAAAATGAGAGAGACTTTTGTGAATGAGCACATTCTTGAGAAATTCCTCTTGAAGTTTTCAAAAATTCCTTTTCATTTGGTCAAAACTTGAGCTTGAAGTTGACTGCAAAAATAGTCATTTCCAGAACTTTAGTAGCGTTTTCACTATTTTTGTATGGATGGCGCTACATAATTTATTAAACTGTGTTAAATTTTGAATAACACCATGTTTCACTTCTAATTAAAATGGACACTTGCTAAGGTCTTTTTAAAGAACTCTTAAATATATATTTTTTTCACATGGAAGTGCGAAGCCTTGTACTTATTTTTTGAATAACACCCTATTTCACTTTTTTATTAAAATGGATACTTGCTAAGGTCTTTTTAAAGAACTCTTAAATATATATATATATATATATTTTTCACATGGAAATACGAAACCTTGAACTTATTTGTGTGTCAAGGCCGGTCGAGAAACTAACTACGCTGAGAATGAAACCGTGGGCGATCGAGAATCATCCGAGTGAACTAGGTCATCAAACAAAAAGAAACCATTATGCACATCTATCTTTAATTCTCCATTTGCCTGGTTCTCTTTACATTGATAATGAATAAGGTCTTATGATGCCAGAATCACTTATAGGAGACATCTGACCATTGTTTGCAGCAAGTACACCAAGTCCGATTTGATTAGCTTCTCGTGCACTGACTTCTCTAATTTGTGGAAGAAACTATGCACTCGCTTTGCTCAAGATTATGGTGCGAGTATTAAGACACATCGGTCTCTCTAATTCAAAAAATCATAGAAAAAGCATGAGGTCCAAAATAAAAAGGCCATGATACAACAATCTGTAGCCACCTGTCTACCAACCTCCCTCACTAGTTGAGTATCATTTTGGATTAAAAATTGGATAGTATGTAGCTCATCGACGATCCATATAAATGCTTTTTGACATTTAGTGTTATCACCACTCCTCTTAACAATTGGCACATGAACACAAGACGTGGGCATTTCAAGAATTGACTCATCACTTGGAGCGTTCATATCGACACTTGGTATCATTGGTTTGGACAGCGCTGCAATTTTTTTTTTCATTTTGCGTAGTGGTATCCCACATTTGAGCCGAGACAGGACTTTAATGGTGTTTATATGTACCTTTACCATCCGCCAACTTGTTTAGCACTTAGAACTGCCCCTTGTGGGGCTCCTCCTCCATGTGACTTGGTATTTCATGTTAGGCGCTCGGAAATGTGCTGTCGGTTGTTGCGATGGCATATGACTTTTACATATTTGACATGAAACAAGAAAATTTGGCATTTCATGTTAGGCGCTGGGAAATGTGTTGTCGGTTGTTGCAATGGCATATGACTTACATATTTGACATGAAACAAGAAAATTGGGCATCGAGGCCACGTTTTTTTTTTTTGGAAATAACCATAACCTTTGTATAAACCTTGGAGATAAAATTGGCTTACACATTTTTCATCACATAGGTTTTTAATTTTAATTTTTTTCCCATTTTCCAAACAACCCAAACTCCAAGCTCGATAATTAGCCTGGTTTATCCTGAGAACACAATAACCCTTAATCAATTCATCCTAGCCAAATTACTATTTTTTTACAAAAATCTATAAAATTTTTGCATGTGATAACAATAAGGATTAGGATGCCTATCCTAGATTACACCACTTTGTTGAACACCACTTCAATTCTTAGTCTATTTTTCAAGCCAACAAAAAATATCCTTCTTTGATCATAAAGGTAGAATGCATGTATAGTTGTTGGGAGGGGTCACTGAGTATACTGATTCTTTTTTCATCTCCTAAGATTGTGGCAAACCCCAATTGAGTCTTGCAATGGAGCCATAAAAAATGTTTAGAACTTTCCCATGTGGGAATAAAGGCTTATTTATATAATGGGTGGATACCATAAGAACTAAATAAAGTATCGAGGATACTTCAACTTAATATATTGAAAATTGAAGACATATAGAGTTGAGACATATATTGAAAGTTGAAGAGACATATATAGCAAGGGGATCCCAAATTAGAGTCAAGCCACACTAGCTAAAAAATGGAGATATGGAAACCAAAGCCTTATTTAAGTCCCTTGCCTATGAGGAAGCAACAAAGCACATCAAGTCCTTGAAAACCAACCAGGGAAGGATAATTGACCATAGAAAAATTGAAAAATCATTTGTCAATCATTGTAGAATGGTTTTTTAATATTAAGATGTGATGAAGGAAAGAAAAGTTGCCATCCAAAATTACATTGATGTAGCCCCTCACAAACTAGCCTAAGAGCAATAATAGTCATGTCATCAAGGGTTGAAATTGGATGAATTGGTAATGATCCTCGATTAGGAAATGGTTGATGAAATGCTAACTTTATAGGAAGAGTCCGAGCAAACATTATTATTATAACATTTTAGCACAATTTCAAAAGTAATCACTATCACTTGAATTACTTAGACACATATTCTTAACATATCATGAATTCATAAATTTATACTTGTATGTTACTTGAGTGCATTGACAATATTCCATAAATAAGGTTTATTGGGTCATATTTGATCATCGAAGGAAGTTTGAGTCTATCACCAAGAAACCCTTATTCTAGCATCATTAAGTTGGGCTTAAATGTTCCAACAACCTCCCTTAAGCATAACTTCAAGGATCAAGGAGGTGGCATGATATCATCAGTCCCCTTAATTGAAGATTTTGAAAGCCCTAGAAATACCTAAATTTGACAAGCTTCAGCTTTGTCAATGGATTTGTAAAGTTGTCAACATATTAATTTGTTTTCTTATAATAAACACAACATATCACATTATCTTGTACCAACTTCTTGAGGTAGTGCATGAGGTAGTGTGCATGAATCTTAACATGCTTCATCTTGCTATAGGAAACTTGGTTATGAGCCACTTGTATTACACTAAGATTGTAACAATGCATTGTAGCCAAATTTGTGCAAGGAATGACATGCTCATCCGCGAGGTTGAAAAACAACACTACCTCAATTGTTGTATTCATTGCTCCAAAGTATCCATCCTTAGTGGTGGATAATGAAATAATCTATTGCTTTTCTCACAACCAAACAATCAAGCTATAACACCCTAGTTTTGACCCCAAGGGGAGAGGGGAATGTGTGCCCCGTTTTCAACACCATGGTATTGAATAGCATATGATGTAAATATTTTTATGTGATCATGGTGTGGAGCTCAAGGAGAAGGCCCCACCATCGATTTAGCATTTTATGTATCGACGATTAAAATCGATGCTGATGGTTTATGTGCTAGCCAGACACAATATATATATTTGGAGACATCATGTAAAAATGTAAATTAATATAAATACCACAACTAGCTATGCACCGCAACATTAAAGAGACGGGAGCATGATTTCACAAGGAATAGGGAGGGGGGAACATTCAAACCCTTGAGCCAATGGGGAAAATCCAAATGTTAAAGGGAGAACTCATCAAACTCTCAACTACCCATTTTTCCTTTTGTGCCCAGTCATTTAGAAATTGGTTGGGGAAGTTAATGCATGGGGATGGGAAGAGCATGTGAGTCAAAATTGAATTTGGGAAGCCACCCATTTTTGGAAAACGTGTTTTTGACTTCTTGGGCAAGTAAATGCTTAGGAATGCATGCCCAAGCCATTATTCACCCACATATTTCATTCCTCACCCATTCTCATTCACGTGGGGGCTCTCTCACACAACAGGAAGAGGGTTGAGCTCTCTCCTTCATAATCTCAGTCGTTTTTTTCACTTCTCCATGCCCATAATTTGTTTTCTGTGTTGCTGGGCGAATGGGAAGAAAGGGACCACGAATTTGGGGTTTTAAGAGGTTGTTTTTTCCCTTGTGAGCAAGCTGGAAGCTCTCCTTCATGATTATATAGTTTTCCCATTTTTCTCCATGGGTGGGAAGTTGTCTCTGTGTTGCTGAGTGCATGTGTAGCATGGATTCATATTTTTGGTGTTTGTTGGGGTCATTTTTTCCTCACGTTTTTATGTTCTTTTGTCCATGTTCTCCATGCCCAGAAACTCGTTTTTGGTTATGCTCAGCGGCTGGGAAGGTAGATCCATGATTTTGGGTTTATGGTAGTCGTTTTTGCCCACGTGAAGCCATAGACGTCTCTAAAATTGAATTTGTTGTCAGAGGGTTGTTTTCCCCATCTTCCCTCTATGTTTGTGGTTCCCATGACGTTTTGTCCATACCCAACAATTGTATTTTACTGTGAGGAGCATCCTGGAGTTTCCTTGAACAAGTAAGTCCAAGGAACCCATCTGTTAGATTGATGACTGTGTTGAATGTGATTGTGGGCCTGGCTGAGTAAGTCCAAGGACCCCATGTTATTGGTTGCTACCTTAACAGTCCGAGAAAACCCATCTGTTAGATAGTTGATTGTGTTTGATTAGAAGGTTGGGTTGGTTGGGTGAGTCCAAGGAACCCTTCTGTTAATTGGTTGATTGTGTTTGATGCAAAGGTTGGCTTGGTTGAGTAAGTCCATGGAACCCCCATGTTATTGGCTTGTTTCCTTAGTATCCTGTGAAACCTTTATTGGCTTGGTTGGACAACCTGTGAAACCCAACTGTGTGTTGGCTTAACTATGGGTGTATGATCTTGCTGTGTATAAGCCTGCTGTTCCCTAGTTCCTTGTGGAAATCATGCCCAACTCGGGGGTGGCAATGATGCTGAGAGATTGATGAGCACGCTGGCCTATGGTTGGGTGGAACGTTGCCACGACCTAGCGAGTTGCGAGCCAGCTTCTTTTCAAGAGAAGTATTCTTGTGTGTTTAATCTCCGCAATGTATTTAATTGATAATTTATCATGAACAGGTTGAATGGTTGAACATGATGAATGCTTCCTGTTTTATGAATTAATGAACAAGATGAATGTTTTGAATAAAATGTATTTGCTTCCACTGTAGATTGCATGTTTTTATTTTCAATGCAATTTTCTGTTTATGTTTATGGGGCTCATTTCCCCACTTAAATGATAGCAACAGTGTCGTAGTCGCGTCCTCTTGGACGGGAGGGGACGTGACACAAGCAAGATCCAATATGAAACACATAGCCAAAAGTTACTTCCAATTGTCCATGTCACCAACCCTATCGAATTTTGTATGTTCAACTGATTGTTTTATATTTTTCATGAAATACTAAATTTCTAATTGATATTAGCTTTGACATAGCCTACAATCCGCTTTTCCACCTTCAAATGACTCACAATGGGATCCTGGAGACCAACATAACATCAAAGACAATATCATGTACGTTATGAGTCAATAAACAAAATGCACAACAAGTTTTCTATACATATTAGCATGAACCTTTGGAGAATGACACTCTTTAGTCAATTTGACTCATGGTTGAAACATAGTAGGATAGGTCTTGCAATGCCACACTTTAAATTGCTTTGAGAGATAAACCACATACTTAGGTTGAGAGATGAATATTCCATCATCCAACTCCATAACTTGGACACCAAGGAATAAATTGAGAAAACCTAAGTCTGTCATCTCAAATGCATCCTTCTACTTGGGATTTAAACCAAGAATTGAATCATAACCATTCCCAATGAGAATCAAGTCATCCATAGGAATAACAATCGAGATAATTTCATCACTGCACATAAGTATGATATAATTCACAATGATTGAAAACATTGTGAAAAAAGAGCTTATCAATATTCTCAAACCATGCATGAAGCACCTCAATTAAGGCGATACAATGATTTCTTCAATATGCACACAAAATTGTCATCCTCCATAAATCTTGTTGGGTTCTCCATATATATATATATATATAGGCACTATTGACATCCATTTGATCTATCTACCAACCAACACTTGCAATAAGTGAAAAATTTCTTTGATCAAGGTAGCCATCTGAGTTTGTCTAAAAATCAATCCTGATATTGGAATGTTTTGAGTCATTTTATCCTTATCCATTCTTTAAAACTTTCCCATTATTTTCTGGATTAAATAACAATGAAAGTACGCAGATCCAACTCATTTAGCTAATGTTCTTTCCAACGAGCTATAGAAGAACCAATTGAAGCTTTTAAAGAAAAAAATATGATCTTAGAAAAGCTCCCATTTTTATAAGACAACCTAGATTTGTCCAACTCACCATCCCTAATCATGTCAGGGTTAGGGTTCTTGCACTTTAGTGTATTTTCTTCTTAGGTTGTTTGGGAATTATATTATATGTAAATTCACCCCCTTGTTGTGGTATTTGTGTGAATTAATGCAATTGCCGCATCTCTTATTAGAGCTGATCTACAACCATTCTAGCCATTTTGTATTGTTGTGCATATTGCAATGTTGTTCATTGTTTGATTCATTAATTGAATTTGGTATTCATTGTAATACTCGATACTCAACACTATATATTTGTGTTTTCTTTGAAATATTTCATGTTCTTTAATTCCATTCTCAATCCAACCTAGATCAAAGATATCAAATAAATATGCTATTTCTTTTTTTGTGCATGTCCTCGACAAGGCTAGGGTATATGGCATTGGGACTCAAACTAAAATAGCCTTATGAAGACTTCCCTTGTTGATCCAAGCAACCTCCCATGCAAGATGAAAATGATGATGAGGGATTAGGGGATCCTATCAATATTTTGATCCAAGAATCACTTAAGCGATGAAGAAACACAACATGGACCATTTCACCTAGATCCATTGGTATCTCCTAACAATGACAAAGGCACCTTGGACAAGTAGTCATTAGGAGGAACAACACCCTTTGAAGTAAAATTTAATTTTGATATAACTCGATGCTCAATACTATATATGTGTGTTTTCTTTAAAATATTTCATGTTCTTTAATTCCATTCTCAACCCAATCCAAATCAGAGATATCAAATAAATATGTTATTTATTTTTTGTGCATGTCCTTGACAAGGTTAGGGTATATGGCATTGGGACTCAAACTAAACTAGCCTTATGAAGACTTCCCTTGTTGATCCAAGCAACCTCCCATAGAAGATGAAAAAAGTGATGAGGGATTAGGGGATCCTATCAATATTTTGATCCAAGAATCACTTAAGTGACAAGGGAACACGGCACTGGACCATTTCACCTAGATAAATTAGTATCTCCTAACAATGACAAAGGCACCTTGGACAAGTAGTCATTAGGAGGAACAACACCCTTTGAAGTAAAAGTTAATTTTGATATCCATCTATTTAAAGGAAACATAGACTCAAAAGCTTTAGAGAGATTTCTAAATCTGTTAGAGTGTTATTTCTTTGTTCACAAGTTTTCTAGCATGATAAGATTACTTTTTCACTTCTAAAGGCCCTTCATAATATTAAATACTAGTGGGATACTTACTGCATGTAACACGTAGAAGATTATTTTGAATTGTATTCGATGGAACCCACATGGAGGGATTTCATTGATGCCCTCAAGGAGTAGTATTTACTTGTGGGAAATTATGAATACCAATACGCAATATGGACAACCTTGTGCTAAGCTAAAGACCATACAATTTTGGAGTACATTGATGCATTTCATACCCTATGTACAAAACTAGGTATTCATAATGTTGAGTGGGACATGGTTCTAAAATACACAATGAATACATAAATACACTGAAATAAAAATGGGGTTTATGGACATCTCTTCACTATGAGTTGCTTATCGTTAATAACATCCATATTGATATAAAATATAGGTAGAATTGTAAGAAAGAGTTTGGGGCCGAAAATCAACTACAACACAATAAGTATAAACGTGCCCAAACTCTCAGAGCATTGAAAAATAAAAGATAACCAAACTCAAGACAACTAGTGAAATCTACATGAAAAGAAGAATAATGGGAAGTTAAAGAAGGAGATGAGAGATTGGTGTGAACACCACAAAAATCCTTTGGCACAACAACTATGAATGCCACACGATGCAATCATTATTACCTAATCCAACAGCCTTAGACTCTAAGTCAAATTATACGATGCCACCAGATTCTATAGGCATGGGAATGCAAATCATTGATGTGGAACTTGATGTTACTATATCCACTACTAAGGTCCAACTGGAGGGTCTTAAGGAGCCCAAGGAAGGTTAGCACCTCTTCTCACATATGTGGGTGAAGGGGAAACCACTACATTTCTTAGTAGGGGTCATCAAAAAGATGAATCTACCAACAACAATGCACCCACTACCATACACCATCATTTATATGAGCCAAGTATGTGACACTGACATTAGTTAGTAATGCTTCTTACAACATGACATCAATCCCTTCAAATATGCGGTACTATGTGACATTTCCCTACTTGGGGTTCGTGTTTTTTTTTTTTGGAAAACCATACATATGTAAGCATAATGTTGTGTACCAATCTTGGCTCTGCAGTTCCATCGTCACCTTAGGAGATGATATCTACAAGATTTCAAAGGTATCATCAACTACCATAGTCCATTTAATCACTCTTAACAATGTAGGAATATGATCTCTTAAATCGATATATTTTTCCTCTTCATGATCTAGTCGTATGATCCAAAGAAAATCAGTATGATTTCTAAGGCCTCTACAAGGGATACCTCTATGCAACAAATATAGCTATAACAATTGGTGAAAGAATACAAAATGTTGTTCACCTCACATATAGGAGTATCCTTTACTATTCGGTAAAGCATGGAACCAGTTTTACACCAAGTGCCCCTTTACCAAATGGTGTTTTATACAATTGTTTCTTTTGGAGAATGAGGAGATCGGACACTAGATTGAAGTGTTGAGGACCGCATTCGACTAAACTCCTCATATTTTGATATCCCTATTGTGATGGCCTAAAATAAGGATGTGTCATGGCAACTCTTTATTGACCATATATCCTTAAAGACATTCATAGTTGAGAACCAATACCCTATCCCCCAAACTGATGATATGATCGATTAACTCAAAGGAGCCAAGTTTTTTTAGCAAGATTGATCTTTGGTTAGGATATTGCTAGGTTTCGACTAAGCCAAATGATGCATGGACATCAACATTCAATTATGATGAAGGATTCTTCAAGTGGTTAGTTATTCCTTTCAACTTAAATAATGTGCCAAAGAATTTCAAGTGGATGATGGATAATATTATGTGACCATTCACCAAATATTTTATGGCCTTATACCTAGATGGCACCATCATATTTCATAGGAACTTGAGAGATAATCTAAAACAAATTCAAATAGTATTGAACACCATGTGGCAACATAATATATACACTAAACTAGAGAACTGCTCATTTGACATGCAAAGAATTCAAAATTTGGAATAAATAATGGATTATAATTGTTTGCATGTGGATCTAGCTTAGATCCAATTCATGTGTGAATTGTTGGTTGTGAATACACTAATGGATCTACAAAACTTGTTGTGCCTCACCAAATTTTACCATACTAAGTTTTTCTCATACCACTTGGCACTTGGTCTAGGTGTCCATGTCAAGTTTGTTTGGATAAAGGGACAACCAAAAACATTTAAGTATATGAAGCATCATATGTACATGGTTGCAATTCTAATTTTGGTGGATTAGCAATAATCGTATAAAATCGAGATGGATCCCATATATTATTCCATTTGTACAGTCCTCACATTACATGGACATCTAGTGTCTTCTCATAGAAAGACACTAAATGACATGGTTGCAAAATGCCCCACCTATGACAAAGATGTTGGGGAACCTCTTCATATAAACCATATAACAGTAAATAATATAATCGCAGGGAAAAATATTCCAAGAAGAAAAAGGTGGTGTCTAGAAACACAATTACAACACTTAAGCATAATACATTATGAGAACATCACAATGCATTATGATACATGATTCAAAAATTTATTCAAGCATATGAGCACAACCCATATAGTTGTTCTTTTATAGTCTCCAGATCTAACAAACTCCCTTGAAGTGAGGAAAATATGGTCCACAAATGGGGGTCATTGGTTCTAACCATTTCCATCAAATACGCAACGTCCTGCAGTCTAGTAAGCTATTATAGTGGAGCTAACCATGACCTCGTTGACCATTGAGTTGAGTCGTCGACTCTCCCAGTCGGTCCCCCAATTGAATAATTTTCTAGTTTACTATTGTCTATTGACTGAATGTATTTAGAAGATCCATGAGTGTGATGAACCTGCATGAATTTCAGTTCCAACACCCACCCATTAGCACAACACTCTAGATATTCAACAAATATAATTACATTCTCTAAGCGCCCCCCATAATTGCAGATTCCTAAAGACTGATCGTAGCCCGAAGTTTCACAAACTTAGCTTCTCATAATAGCTTTGTAAATATATCATCTGTTTGATCATATGTCTTGCAATATACAAGTGAGACAACATTGTATTGTACCAATTATCTCAAATAATTAACATGAAGTTCAATGTGCTTCATCCTAACATTAGCAACTAGATTATAAACAACTTGTATCATACTTTGATTATTACAGTGAATGAAGGTCGAGTCCTGAACATGAAACCTAAGTTCTTCTAGAATCTAACAAATCCAAACTGCCTTTGTTCCTGCATTGACAATACCACTATACTTTGCTTTTGTAGTCGAAAGAGATACTACCATCTATTTTTTACACAACCAAACCAAGGGTCTAAAACTCAATTGAAACACATATCCAGAAGTGGACTTACAGTTGTCAATATCACCTCCCCAGTTGGAATTAGTGAACCGAACTAGCGATTTTGTACTACAACAATACTTTATACCATATTGATTCATTCCTTTAATATATCAAACAATTCTCTTTACATCTTTCTAATGTCTCTCTCGAGGATCCTGCATGAAGCGAGAAACCACACTAATAACAAAGGAGAGATATAGTCTACTGTGAGTTAATTAAATTAGGCTACTGGCCAACTATCGATAAAGAGTAGCGTTGGCTTGTGGAGAGTCGCAATCTTTAGACAACATCACCTCATACTGATAAGGTGTAGCACAAGACTTATAATCGTCCATCTTGAATCGTTTCAAAATATCCAAGGCATATTTAGGTTGAGAAAGGTAGACACCATCATTGATTTGGAAAATTTGAATGCTCAGAAAGAAATTAAATAGACTAAGATCAATCATTTCAAAGGTATATGCACATTGTTTCTTCAAACCCTAAATGAGATTGCCATTATTTCTAGTTATGACTAAATCGTCAACATACATTGCCACAATCAAAGTATCACCATGAACATGTAATACATAAATACTATGATCATACTCACAATGTTTGAAGCCAAGATTGACAAAGAAACAATCAATCTTCTCATACCAAGCATGACATGCCTGTTTCAAACCATAAAACAAGTTCTTGAGTTGACAAACAAGATTGGAATCTATCACAAAACTAGGAGGTTGCTCTGTATAAATTTATTTGGTCAAATATACATGAAGTAAATCACTTTTAACATCATTTTGATGAAGTTCCCATCCAAAATGAGCAGCAAGGGAAATAATTAGTTGAACATAGTTCATTTTTGCAACATGGGAAAAGGTTTTCGTGTATTTGATTCCTTCTTACTAAGAGAATCCCTTGGATACCAAATGATCCATGTGGCATTTAAAAACACCGTTAGAATTAAACTTGTTTTTATAGACCCATCGACACTTCAAAACATTATTTCCTTGCAGTCAAGAAACAAGTTCCTAGGTCAGATTCTTCTTCAAAGAATCAATTTCAGGAGTCATATCATTTTTTCATTATGGTACACCCTAAGAATCAACATAAGTGTCAGGATCATAGGTTTCAAGAACATGTGTCATTAGTGCAACATTACCATGTTGTTTCTAAGTGTGAGTTTGTCGACCAATACTAGCGTCTCTAGCATCTAGTCCATCATATTCAATTGTTTTAGCAGCCCACTGAGGTAAACGATTTGTCGGTGATTAAAGTTGACGGTCATCAATTGAGTGATTCAGTGTGTTGACATATTCAGTCATGGTAGACCAACTGGCATTCAACTTAAGACTAAAATTCATCGATCTGATCAAAATTCCAAACAGGGGTACAATCGATTTAGATTCTTCAAGAGTGTCAAATGGATCAGTATGCAATAGACAAGAAGAGGAATTTCATAACTTATTACCTGAAATATTCTCACAAAATATCACATTTCTACTCCAAATATCACATTTCTCAATAGGATTTTGAATCATTAGAATAGCCCATCATGATGCAAGCATGACTTTTTGCATCCAATTTCTTCCTATAGTTATCATTGATATGTGCCCAAGCAACACGCAAAAGTTCTCAGGCATGATAGAGGGTTTCCTTTTGTTCCACTTCTAAAATAGAGTCATGTCAACAAATTCTCTAGTCAACACAAGGTTTAGGAGATAGTTTGAACAAAACATATCTCCTACGCAAAATCTAGTCGAAAGATCTTTGGTCTGCAATAGGCATTGGGACATTTCTACCAAAGCCTGGTTTTTTCTATATACAACGCCATTCTGATAAGGGGTATGAAGGACAAATATATGCCAATAAATACCATTTTGAAAGAGATAATATCCAAACTGTCGACTCACATATTCACCACCATTGTCTGATATTCTGAAACACTTGATGGGTCAGCCACATTGCTTCTCAGCCAATGCCCTAAATTCATTGAATCGTTCAAAGACATTCCTCTTATTCTTCAGGAAATATACCTATGTAAATCTAAAGAAATCATCAATGAAGGTCAAAGTATATTCCACACCTGCTAATGAAGGTTTGTTCAAGCAACAAAGATTGTTGAGAACAAGTTCCAGTCAGTTCTATGCATGCTATGCTTTCCATGAATCAAAAGGTGTCTAATGATGCTTTCCAAGCATGCATTCTCTACAAAATCCATCATGTGGAATAGTATTTGGGATCCTAGTAATCATATTGTTAGTTACCATCATCTTTAAACTTTGAAATTTTAGATGTCCAAGTTATTTATGCCAAATTCGACTTCTCTCATCAGTATGAGCAACGACTTCTCTCCCCAATATGAGCAATGAGTGAAGTATTTCTAGTTGGTGTAGTCATTGCATTCAAACTAGTTGGTCAAGGAGAGTCACAGAACTTATAAAGTCAATCTTTTGGATCCAACTACCCTGAAGCAACAACCCCCCCCCAAGCCTCATACCTTTATGATAAAGAGACCTGACCAAAACTCAATAGTCTTCCTGGTCTGCGTAAGTTGAGCAATAGGAAATAAATTTTCACTCAAGATAGGCACATGATAGATGTTGGACATTGGACTAGGATGACATTCAACAACGTTGCTTCCAACAATAGCAATAACGTAATCACTAGCTACATAAATTGTCTTTTCTGGAGTTGCACTTAAGGAAGAAAACAAAGAAGCATCATTAATAGAATTCTTTATAGTACAGCCTGAGTGGGCCTAATAGTTAAGAGCGTGTGTTTCCTCCTAGGAGGTCACAAGTTCAAATCCAAATGGGGGTAGGTTATGTACACCTATGTAGGCTTTAACAGTTAAATCATTGCGGAGAGGGGGTCCCTTGTCCCACAAACAAGGGGGTCTCATACACCAATTGGTGTCTCGCTTGGCGGTGACCTTAAAAATATATTATTACAACTATAGTACATGAATGAATGGTAAGTGCAACTTGTCAAACTATAATAGAGATACAAAGGTCAACAATGCTAGTCGAATGTAGTAGTAAAGAAGGTGTGAACAACAAGGATAAAAATCACCAATTACAGGTTATTGTAGAAGTTATAACTGATTATAGATTTGACCAACAACCATATGAGGAGCATTGAATAAAAGAGAACCTGTGATCATGGATTTAATCCACAATGACCTCAAAGTGTAACACATATTCTAGCAAGTAGGGTGGATGACATTTTTTATAGAAACAATGGATGCGATGATGTAATTGTTATAGGGTTCATTCACTAGCTATTTGTGAACACTGCTCTAGTTTGAGGATTGGCGGTGGAGGTTACAAAAGAAGAAATTATTGAGGCAACATGTCTTTCTAAAGTAGTTGACCAATGATTCAAAAGTAAAATGTAATCCCATGACACCAACTGAAGCTTCCTACAAGTTGGTGAATTAGTCACTAACATAGGAAACGATGTAAAGAGATAAATACTATTGAATTCATGGAACTCGATAGCTCAACATGTTATGAGGTAAATCACATGTAAATGAAAGCATAGCAATGTGTTGGTATACCATATTTAAACATTTTGAGCATTTGTGACATGAGTGATTCATTAGTTATTACCTAACGAAATCACTTAAGTAAATGGCCACAAAAGTACAATAAAGGAGAGAAGCAGATGTGGCACATCATGGGTTGAGTAAACTATTGGTTATAGATTCCTTATTGAGAAAGAAACCATATGTCACATGTAACATCTCCCTTACCTAATCCAACCATCAGGAGGGGACATTAACCAATTTCGAGCTCCTAAATTTCGCCCAATAACCAAATTATGAATTCATAGCAATTAAAATACGTGTGCAAAACATAAACTAACATACACAATGGAAATAAAATTCATCCACACACATATAGCATGCATTTACCAACATTATCTTTACATGCATCAATTAAAAATAGTGCATAATCAAATACAACAGAATAATTATCTTACACAATGCAGATTTAAGCAACTAGCAATGTGAGAGTGTTTTTGCACCCAACAATAAGCACTATGTATAGCATATACACTTTTTGCTAAGAGGCCACCCCAAGTTGGGATATGAGGCCACCGAGGCAGAGGAAACACATAAAGCAAAGGAAACACCTACAGGCTTCTCTCGATCAACCCACAACCCGATATTCTCTCTTTGCTTAGACAAATGATCATATGGAGCTCTACAGGTATTGGATTCCACAATACCTACCACACACAACACCCTTCTTGGATCAGGAATCCCATTCAATGACCCACGACTTTATTGGGTGACCCATCTTGCCGAGTGATTTCGGTGTGTGCATAGAAGAAGAAAAACCTGCTAAATGATGTTGGAGAACCACCTGTAGTCTAAATTCGTGGATTTTCAAGCATCTACGAGAAACATCAATAAATGGTAAAGGGTTCCTAGCCTGCCCAACCTCTTTTCTCACCTACTCTCCCAATATTTAGCCTTGTCCCTAAATTTGAATTTCTGTTGTATACACAGTCTGGTAATGGTCTAAAACAATGATACAAATCTCTACATAGTGGATATCTGCTTGAGAGTGTGAGAGACTGAAGGTTGACTCCAAGAGGTATGAGAAAATGGTGAATAGACAACTGACATGGATTCAAACAGTAGAATAAAGGACTACTGCTAGTTGACAGAACTATCACAAAAGTGTAGTCAATCCCATGCTTTAATAACTGCATGAGGAGACTTTTCCCATCAACCCCACACATGCATTCAATGATTGGAAAATAGTCAGAAAAGGAGATAATTGGCTTATGCAAGGAACATGACATAATTTTGGATGGGTTCTAAAGTTGACACTTGGAAACAAGGATTTGGTATTCCAGGGGCCCCCTTTCCTCTTCCCCTCTGGTGGAATCATAGCCTCTTTAGTTCTCTTTACACAACCCAGGTTGGACCATTTTTATTATTTATGCACATAATATTTACATATCTTTCAAGTTGGCATGATAAGCTAAACACAAAGTCCAAATAAAATATCTACATCATACATGCCTAGCAATTCACTAGTTGGGCCTTAGCATCAAGCTCTGCACTAGGAATCCATAGTAGCATATTTACATCATTTACATAATTTTCATTAAATACATCCAAGTCAAAACTGGGGGTATTGCAATCCTCCCCCCTTGGAATAATATGGTCACAAAAATGGGTACCTCTTTCATGGCATCCTCCAACTCCCACATAGCCTCATTGGGACCAAAGTGCTTCCATTGCACCTTTACTTGTTCGATGGCTCAGTTATAGAACAATGTCACCTTCCTATCTAGGATGCACAGTTGATTGGTTTGGAAATATCCCTCTGGTTCCACTTAGATCACATCCCAATCAATCACATGGTTAGGATCATGTACATATTTCTTTAGCAAAGAACCATGAAAAACATTGTGAGCTCTAGTGTTAGTAGGAAATGCAATTCTATATGCAACTGGACCTATCCTCTCAAGCACTTCAAATATCCCACAATATCTTGGTGATAGCTTGGCACAACTTCCAAGCTTCAAGGAAATTTTCCTTAGCCTCACTCGGAGGTAAACATGATCCCCAACACATAATTACCTATGCACTATATTCTTATTATCATATCTTTTTTGTCTATCTTGGGATTCCTTTTAATTCTACCTAATCTTTGCAACTTTATGTTCCATTTCCTTAAGAAATTCTATCCCATGTACAATTATGTTCATGGGATTATCCTAAGTAACTCGTCTCCTACATTTTCTTCCATACGAAGCCTCAAATGGACTCATGCCCAACGATGCTTGCTGCCCATTGTCATATGCAAACTCTACCAAATGTAGATACTCTTCCCACTTGGATGGTTTGTCCATCACATACATGCGAAGCATGTCTTCAAGCACCTGATTTAACATTTATGTTTTCCCACCCATTTGTGGATGGTAGGCAACACTAAAGTTCAGTTGAGTACCCAAATCTGCAAAAAAGACTTTTCCAAAAATTTGAAGTGAACTTGGTATCCCTGTTTGAAATTATTGCCTTAGAAAATCCATGCAACCGAAAAATTTCCTTCATGAAAATATTTGCAATGGCATCCGTTTTATATGTGGATTTAACTGGTATAAAATGCGATGCCTTTGATCATTTATCCACCACAACCATGATGGAATCATGTTACATAACAATCATTGGAAAACCTGTATCAAAATCCATGGAAATTACTTCCAATTTTTATCTGGAATCGACAAAGGTTGCAACATACTTGTTGGGTTTTGATATTCAACCTTCACTTGCTGGCATCCTAGAAATGTACTCAGCAATATCCTTTTTCATTCTCGACCAAAAATATTGCTTCCTCACTGTAGCAATTGTTTTCTAGTATCCTAGGTGACCGAAATATGGAATTTTATGGATTTCATCGATAACGATTCTTCTCTAATCTACCACATTTACAATATAAAATTTGTTTTTGTAAATAAGAAGTCTACCAACTTCCAAATGGTAACCTTCACACCTGTTTTCTAAATTATGTTGTTGTAATTTGTCTTTTATTTGGATATACAATTCACCTTCAACAATGCAATTAACAATTAACCGCCTCAAATATGATTGAAAAGTACTAACAGTTGCCACATGCATTGACTGGACTTTTCTACTAAGTGCATCAACCACTTTATTTTCCTTACCTTTTATGTGTTTGATCTCAAAATCAAATTCACACAAAAATTCCAACCATCTAGCTTGCCTAGCATTTAATGTTGGTTGCTCAAAAAATATTTTAGACCGCAATCATTTGTACTATAATTTTATGCCTGTTAAATAGTGCCTCCACATTTTCAATGCGTGCACTATGGCTGCAAGATCTAAATCATGGGCATCATAGTTCTTTTGATGCTCTTTCAATTTCCTAATTGACTCATAGCATACCACATGGTTAAATATTTCATAAGAACTCCTCCAAGTCCCTGGTTTCATGCATCTGTACACACCACAAAACCTTTTTTGGGTTTGCAGTTTTCAAAATTGGAGCACTTGTGAGAAGCTTCTTCAACAGATGGAAGATTTATTCACATTTTGGTGCCCATTCAAACTTTATCCCCTTCTTTTGCAAAGAAGTGTCTAGATGCACAACCTTGGAGTATCCTTCAATAAACCTTCTGTAGTAACCAACAAGATCCATAAAAGATCTCACATCTATCACATTCCTTGGAGTTGGCCAATTCATGATGGATTCAATATTCTCGGGATCAACTGATATTTCCTCCTCTTAATGTGACCCAAATAATGAATTTTATTTTTGTAGAAATCACATTTGCTTAGATTTGCATACAACTTATGCCCCCTTAGCAATTGCAAATCCATTCTCAAATGTTCTTCATGCTCCTCTTCATTCTTATAATAGATAAGAATGCCATTTAGAAACACAAGAACAAACTTGTCCATATACTTGTTGAAAACACTATTCATGAGACACATCAATGTAGTTGGTGCATTGGTGAGTCCAAATGACACCACCATAAACTCATAGTGCCCATACATTGTTCTAATGGTTGTATTGTGAATTTCTTCTTCCTTGATTCTCACTTGATGGTAACTAGACCTTAAGTCAATCTTCGAAAATACCTTTGCCCCTCTCATTTGATTAGAAAGATCATTAATTCGAGGCAAGGAGTATTTTTTCTCCACGGTAACTTTATTCAATTATATATAATCAATACATAACCCGAGTGTTCCATCTTTCTTCTTCACAAATATGATAGGTGCCCCCATGGGGATCCACTTGGACAAATGTACTTATTTTCTAGAAATTCATGTAATTGCATTTTCAACTCTAATAATAATGGCCTACTCATCCTGTAGGGTGCCATGGAAACTAGTGCAACTCGTGGCACACGATCTATGGTAAAATCAATGTCCCTCTTTGGAGGAAGTCCTGGAACTTCATCAGGAAACACATCCTCGAATTCTTGTAGCACACGATGATCCTCCAACTTAGGAATTTCATTTCATGTTTTCTCCAAAACATGGGCTGCATACAATTGGAAACCTTTCCTACAGACTTTATTCAATTGCATGGCTGAAATATGCCTAACATAAATTGCCTCTGGGATTCCCTTGACAACCCCATGGTTTCCTTCTTCATCACTGCATTCAAAAGTCTTGCTGTAGCACTCAAGTTTAACTCTACGTGCTTTCATTTCTTACGAAACACGAGTTTTAAAAAGCACCATTTCTTTAATGAATCTAATATACAAAGTATACACATTCTACTTTATCGGACCTTTTTATAGGTTTGTGCAACCAATTGGTAAGGGGATTATCTTAGTACCTTTTTAAAAGGCGTCATTTTTTTAATTAATCCAGTCAACAAAGTATACACATTCTACTTTACCTCACATTTTTATAGATTTGTGAATGCAATCGGTAACAAGAATAGCTTAGTACTCCTTGTTTTAAAAAATCACATCATATGAAAAAAAACTACTTTATTTCTTACAAAACACAAGTTTTTAAAAAACACCATTTATTGAATGAATCTAATCAATAAAGTATACACATTCTACTTTATCGCACCTTTTAATAGGTTTGTGCAAGCAATCAGTAAAAGGATTACCTTAGTACCCCTCATTTGTGAAAGTCATGACGCCCAAAAAAACTTACTTTAATTATTAAAAAAACACGAGTATTTAAACACCACTTATTTAATGTATCAGATCGACAAAGTATAAACATTCTTCTTTGTCGTACCTTTTTGTAGGTTTTCGAATGCAATATGTAAGAGGAATAACTTAGTGCCCCTCGTTTTTAAAAATCACGCCATTTGAAAAAAGCTACTTTATTTCTTACAAAACATGAGTTTTTTAAAAGCACCATTTATTTAATGAATCTAATATACAAAGTATACACATTCTACTTTATCGCACATTTTTATAGGTTTTTGCAACCAATTGGTAAGAGGATTATCTTAGTACCCCTCGTTTGTGAAAATATTGATGTCCAAAAAAACTTACTTTATTTCTTAAAAAAACACCATTTATTTAATGAATCAGATCGACAAACAATACACGTTTTACTTTGCCACACCTTTTTATAGGTTTGTGAATGCTATCGCTAAAAGGAATAGCCTAGTGCCATTTAAAAATTCGTGTTTTGTAAGAAATAAAGTAGTTTTGTTAGATGCCATGATTTTTAAAAATGAGGGGTACTAAGCTATTCCTCTTACTGATTGCATTCACCAAACCTATGAAAATATGTGATAAAGTAGAATGTGTATACTTTGTTGACTGGATTCATTAAATAAATGATGTTTTTTAAAAACTCGTGTTTTTTTAAGAAATAAAGTAAGATTTTTTTTTATGTCATGATTTTCACAACGAAGGACACTAAGATAATCCTCTTACCAAATGCATTCGCAAACCTATAAAAATGTGCGCAAAAGTAGAACATGTATACTTTGCGATTTGATTCATTACATAAATGGTTGTTTAAAAACTTGTGTTTTTTTAAGAAATAAAGTAAGCCTTTTTTATGTCACGATTTTCACAAATGAGGGGTACTAAGCTACTCCTTTTACTGATTGCATTCACAAACCTATAAAAATGTGCAACAAAGTAGATCATGTATACTTTGTTGACCCGGTTCATTAAATAAATGGTGTTTTTTAAAAACTCATGTTTTTTTAAGCCCATTAAACTAAGTTTTTTTTGGACTTCATGATTTTCACAAACGAGGGGTACTAAGCTATTCCTCTTACCGATTGCATTCACAAACCTATACAAAGGCGCAACAAAGTAGAACGTGTATACTTTGTTGATTAGATTCATTAAATAAATGGTTCTTTTTAAAAACATGTGTTTTGATAGAAATAAAGTATTTTTTTAGATGTTGTGATTTTTAAAAGTGAGGGGCACTAGGCTATTCCTTTTAGAGATATCATTCAAAAAAACCTATAAAAAGGTACGACAAAGTAGAACGTGTATAGTTTGTTGACCCGATTCATTAAATAAATGGTGGAGCCATTTATTTAATGGGGGAGTCATTTGGTTTATTTAATGGGGGAGTCATTTGGTTTCTCAACCTATATATTCTCTCCCATTGCATGTGTATCAAAATTATTGGGGTCCTGGGAATCATCCATGATGATGATCTACTCGACCCAACAAAGAACAAAGATTTGCCAACTGTACTAGATTGAATGTTGAACCTTAATTCTCCTTGTTATGAATTCAAATATGCAAAAGTGTTGATAAACACATTTGTTAGTTGCATTATATTCTTACAAAAAATATAATTATTTTCATGCATTCTGGGAAAACCATATTGTTAATTTCTGTCAAATTACGGAGATATTTGAATCACCCCATTCAGAATATAAATGTGCAAATTCTGCCCCATTTTATATTGTTCTAATAGGAGCGATAGAACTTGAGAACTAACTTTGTAGATTTAAAAAAGAAAAAAGAAAAATGGGGGTCAAGGGGGCTTGCCAGAAACAAGTTTTTAGGCTCCGTAGGAAGTAGTTTCTTGAAACTGCTTTTACGAGCCTGAGTGCATGAGATAATGACATGTCATAGGTCGATTTCCATCTCATTCTCATGAGAATCAATTACCTTTCATGCATCTCCATGGGCTTGAATCCCTATCAATCATCGGTCTTATATGTGGATCTTCCATCACTGACAGGACTCGAGAGGGTCCCATCATTCCTGATGCAACCTTATGCAACCCCATGTCACATATTTGCATGTCACATCACCTCCTATCGAGCCCAAAAGTGGTTTCAGGATTCGGGGAAGGTGGTTTCTCAAACCCCCTATTATGAGCTTGAACACATCAGCAATTGACACATGGATGTGGCGATTTCCTTTCAAGGTTGCACAAATCAATTATATGTCATGCAGGTTCATGATACTGAAGCAATGATGACCATCAATCAAATCTACACGATCCTCCCAAACTGATATGACCGGTGCGGGTCCCATCACACCTAACACCCTCGCCCATCAAATCTAGACCCCATGTTACATTACTACTTGCTAAACCCAAAGGTGGTTTCAGGATACGAGGAAAGCAGTTTCCTGAACCCACTTTTGTGATCCTCAACACACTAAGGGTTGACACACAGACGGGGCAATTTCCTTTGAGGGTCGCACTAATAAATTAACCTTCATGCATCTTTGCGGGCCTGAATCGCTAAGATCCGTCAATCTTCACTACTACCCAATGACCAGATCTCATCCTCCCTCACACTGCCACATGCGATCACCTACATGTCGATCTAATGTTCCTGATACACATCATTCTCTCTGCCCACATGGAACTTCCATGTCAAACCTCTTGCCCACGTGGCTCCTCCACGTCACCTTGCCACCTGGCACTAGTGGGGCCCAACTAAAATTTTCCATTTTTTTTAATCTCATATTTTGACATAATTTTAATTCGCCAATAACGATGATTAATTCAAAATTAATTTTGCCCCCTGTTGCAGCTGCAACCGTTCTCCCCAAATTTCTTAAATTTCGGCCCCCTCCTCATGAGTTAGCGTTGTTTTTAATCGTTGGATCCTTTGAACCTTTTGGTTGTGCTTTAATGTTGGATGATTTTAAAATTTTGACTCTCGGCCTGTTTTCGGAGGTTGCGTGTGTCTGAAGTTGTTTGGGTCGCCGATTGTGAGTTTGGTTTTGCTGATGGTTTTTGAAAGGTCGTTGTTTCAGAGGTGAAATGTATTTTTACCATTGTTGAATTTTAAAAACTCTCCGAACACATAATTTTTTCTATTGATCGGGCGTCATTTTTGTTTAATCGGAGGCCGTAGCCATTTCCTCTTCCGCCGTTGCGGCTCCCAAAGCGGCTTAGCACCCGAAGTATAAAGCCTTCCGACTTCCGACTAAAGCTTTTCTTGCCCGCATTTCGCGTGTCTTTAGCCTTTCCTCTTTCATCGTCGCGACTCCCAAAGCGGCTTAGCACCCGAAGTATAAAGCCTTTCGACTTCCGACTAAAGCACTTCGCCCTCCGATATGTGTCGCGTGGCTATAACCTTTCTTCTTTCGCCGTTGCGGCTCCCAAATCGGCTAAGCGCCCGGAGTCCAAAACGCTTCGCCAGCCGATGCATCAGTCTTTTAGTTGCTTTCCTGTAACTTTTCTTCTTCTGCCGTTGCGGCTCCCAAAGTAGTTAAGCCTCTGAAGTGTAAAGCCTTCCGACTTTCGATTGAGAGTGTTCCCGCCCGCGGGTCGCGTATCCTTAACCTCTCCTTTTCCGCCGTTGCGGCTAGGAAAGCCTTTTCGCGTCTGATGTGGATATCCTTCCGGCTTCCGATTCAGAACTTTCCTGCTCGAGGCTTAGTCAAACTCTTCCGTTTATTAAAATTCTCAGATCAAGGGATGCACCTGGCCTTTTTCTTGTGGATTAGCCATTTCAGGTGGTTTAAGTTAACGTTTAAAATGCCATTTCAACGAATGATGCACAGTAATTGATTGCAGGTAGAACTCAAGGGACTGTTGGGGCGACCACGGTGTGAAGGCGTAGCTTGACAGTTTGTAAAAATCAAATCGAAACCGGCAGAGTCGCAAGGGAGACAAGCGAAGGAAAAGACAAAAAATCAAAAGCAACAAAAAACGCAAATCTGAAAGGTCCAGTAGTTACTCAACTGATCATGAGCATACGAAGAACCAAAATGTCACACGTTTGGGGGGAGCCCAAACGATCTACTGTTTGAGTTTAAATACTGGAAAGTTAGAATTTACCGGGACTTTTTTCCCTTGGAAAAAAACTTGTAAACCATTTGCTTGTAAGAGGAACTATTTCATTTTACAATCAGAAAATGCAACTTTTGACTGTGGGAGAAAGCGTAATGTGGAATGTATTGATGCGATTAAATGAGCAATGTTGAAGGGGAACTATTTCGTTTTCAGCTATGTTTCATTAACCGTGAGAGTGTTTTAACTTCCTGAACCTATGTTCTTGTTTGAATGCTCTTCAGTATATTTTGTGATGTTTTCCACTGTGAGTAATGAAGGTTGTTCATAAACAATTGGCTATCTGGTTGATCAAATATCTGTAATTGTTCATGTGTCTTGAAAGAAGTATCAACTATCTGTAACTTTTCATAATGCATGTACAAAAATATATTACTCACCAATGAATGATAATCCTGCTCCCTAGGGATAAGTTAGGTAGTTAGTTTTAATTTCTTGTTGTATGTGATTTAGATGCTTGTGAGTGCTAAGACGAGAGGTAAGAACCTGTGCATCACGTTGTGACTGCTCCCTGCATACTTATCACCCTACATTTAGTTAGGCACGTGCATCTCATACATTAAGTCAAAAATACAAAAAATATACACGGTGGACCGGGCCGCAACCGGTAAAACCTTTTGTTTTTTGTTACTTTGACCTACGGTAGCCGGACCGCAAACCGGACGGATTCCCTACACCAAATAGTCACGGGCTAGTTGGGAACGTTGACTGGGGAGAATCCCTTGCTGTTGTTGCCTGTGAATTTCCAGGCCTCAACACCCCCATATCGATCACTTAACAAAAGCTGATTTTTGCGGCGCCATTTCTGATTTTCACCCGTAAGTCTAGATTTATGGCGCATATAGCTCTGTTATTGCAACTAGAAGCTCTAATACCACTCTGTAACATCCCCCTTACCTGATATGACCATCAGGAGGGGACATTAACCAAATCCAAGCTTCTAAATTTCGCCCAATAGCCAAATTATGAATTCATAGCAAATAAAATACTTGTGCAACACATACACAAACATATACGACGGAAATACAATCGATCCACACACATCTAACATACATTTACCAACATTATCATTACATACAACAATTAAAAACAATGCATAATCAAATATAAGAGAATATTTATCTTAAGCAATGCAAATCTAAGCAACTAGTTGTGTAAGAGTGATTTTCCACCCAACCGTAGGCACTTTGTCTAGTATATACCGTTTCTGCTAAGAGGCCACCCCCAAGTTGGGATATGATTCCACCATGGAGAAGGAAACACCTATAGCCTTCTCTCGCTCATCCATAAGCTGATCTGCTATGTGTCCTTATCCAAATGCTCATACAAAGTTCTACAAGGATCTCACTTAGCTCTCACAGCCTTGGCATCCATAATACCCTCTCCACACAACACCCTTCTTGGCTAAGGAACCCCCTTCACCAATCCATAGCTCTCTTGGGCGGTCCATCTTACCAAGTGCTTCCAGTGTGTGCATAGAAGAATACCAACTTGCTAAATGTTGTTGGAGAACAACCTGTAGTCTAAATTCATGGATTCTCAAGCATTTATGAGTAGCAAAAATCAATGGGAAAGGGTTCCTAGCCTGCCTAACCTCTCTACTCACCTACAACCATCAATCTCCTCTCCCAATCTATAGCCCTGTCCCTAAATTTGAATTTATGTTGTATATACAGGTTGGTAGTGGTGTAGAAAAACAATACAAAGCTATGCATAGTGGAGATTTGTGTGAGAGTGTGAGATAATGAAGGTTGACTCCGAGAGGTATGAGATAATGGTGAAAAGACAACTGACACCGGTTATGAAAGTAGAATAAAGGACTCATGGCAGTTGATAGAACTGCCACAAATTTGTAGTCAATCCCATGCTTCAATAACTACATGAGATGACTTTTCCCACCAACCCCACACATGCATTCAATGATAGGAAAATAGTCAAAAAAAGATATAATTGGATTATTCAAGGCACATGGTAGAATTTTGGATGGGTTCTAAAGTTTACACTTGGAATCAATGTTTTGGTCTCCCATGGGCCCCCTTTACTCTTCCCCTATGGTGGAATCATAACCCCTTTGGTGCTCTTTACACAACCATGTTGGACCATTTTATTATTTAGGAACATAATGTTTACATATATTTCAAATTGGCATAACAAGCCAAACACAAAGTCGAAATAAAATATTTACATCATGCATGCCTAACCATTCACTAGTCAGGCCTTGGCCTTGAGCTCAACACTAGAAATCTATAGTAGCATAGTTACATCATTTACAAATTTTTCATTAAATACATCCAAGTCAAAACTTGGGGTATTACATCATAGGGTACATGTTTATCAACAACCATCAAGTGATTATAGCATCAACACTACTAGTTGAAGAACCCTCACATGCCGCAGAGTCAGTCTTGAATACTGCATAGGTGACTGAGCCTTGCGGTATTAAAGTGTGAAGAAGGAGAAACATAAGTTCTATATAGCTTGCGCATGAAACGAAATAAATAATTTCTATGGTTGTAGAAGAAAATTCCTTAGCACAAGCTGATGAAATAATAAATATTATTTATTCTCCACTACAAGAGGAACTTGCCATCCCATAATGGTTTCCAATCTTTGAAGAAAAATAAGATATCAATGACCATGTTGTTGAAAAGAAACCTATGGTAGAATATGCTAGCAACTATGTTGTTGATAAGATGCGCTAGAGGATAAGGAGATCTAGTTGAAGTAGGCTACAAAAAAGCATTATGATGCCTGCTAAAGTCACAAATTTGGTTGAAGAATTGAGGAGACAATTGCATCTTGCTCAGGGTGAAGCAACATAGTGAAATTGAGAAGGAGAAGGAGAATATCTATCTAGCTTGCTCATGAAACAAAATAAATAGTTTCCAGGGTTGTAGAAGAAAAATCCCCAACACAAGCTGGTGAAACAATAACTATTATTGATTCTCCGCTACAAGAGGATCTTGCCACCCCACAATGGGTTCCAATGTTTTAATAAAAATAAGATATCAACAACCATGTTGTTGAAAAGACACCCATGGTAGAATATGCTAGCAACTATGTTGATGAGAATATTTCCTGGAGGATAAGGAGATCTGGTTCAAGTAGGATACAAAAATGATTATGATGCTTGCTATAGCCACACATTTGGTTAAAAAATCAACAAGACAATTACATATTGTGTCACGTCCCCGTCCCTCAACCGGCGAAGAGGACGCGACGAACATCAACACAGCCGGGCAAACAACCCATGAACATAAAACAGAGGAGATCAATGCTAAAATTAAACCTAAACAACAGGCATAATTCATCATACAAGGATGCACAGTCCTTCAAACAATCAGCGGAAGCAAACGTAGACATTCCAGCATTTAACATCAATATAAATTACAGAGATGAAGTAACCGGCAGTACTTATCTTTTGATGAAGAATTAACCCGCAACCAGCTACGCCGCTGCAACGTTCCACCCAACCTTAGGCCAGCGTGCTCATCAGTCTCTCAGCAACGCTGCCACCCCTGAGCTGGGCATGATTCCTCCGGAATAAGGGTCAATTGCAGGCTTATACATAGCCAAGGGGCACAAAACATCCAAACCAAATACCGCTGGGTTTAACAGGCCTTCAACAAGTGGCCAAGCCAGCGCCATCCAAGGGACAACCACTGCGTACCAGCATCCAAACAACCCTTCACAGCCCTGTGAAGAAGGCAAACAGCCCGAAAAAGATCCCAAGCCAAGGGTGAGACACAACTCAAATCCAACCACACTGCTGAGTTGTTCTTGGCCCTAACGTGGCCAAAACAACTCAGCCACAATACCCAAAAGATGATTGCATCCACAGCAACCAAAACCAGGGAAATTCAACAACCCAAACTCACAATGAGTGATGGCAACCAATCACAGTCCACGAAGGTTAATAAACAGCGTTCCCAGCATAACCATGGAAACTCAAACGCAGACCCTAGTAGAAAACGACTCACCACGAATACACAGTGGTCCAAAACGAAATTGGACACCACATCCAACAAAAACGCAGGGAAGAAAACTGCCCCAAAACAAAAACAGTCAGCACGGCTCTCTCATGGGAAAATCGGCCTCAACGGTCTGTGCGTGAGGAAAAGCTTGCACCCAACAGCAAAATACACGAGAAATACATACCCAATTTCTGCGTGAGGGTTCCAGCCTGCGCGTGAGGGGAAATAGTCTCTCTCTGCGCACGAATCAACAGGCCATAGGGAGGATGAACAGACCTCTGCATGAGGAGATGAACAGACCACGCTGAAGATGATGGTGAAAGTGAAGACCAGCCGCGTGAGGGTGAGCGACAAGATGTGAAAACCACCGACCATGGGAAGAATGGAGTCGTGGGGAAGATGGAGGAATTGCTTGCCTCTTTACCCACGTTTTTCTCCAGCAATAAATGCCCTCAGCCACTCAGCCATAACTCCCCAACCACCAGCTGAAGCATTAAAGAGGTTGACAAG
This sequence comes from Pseudotsuga menziesii, assembly GCA_001517045.1. Lineage (NCBI taxonomy): Eukaryota > Viridiplantae > Streptophyta > Pinopsida > Pinales > Pinaceae > Pseudotsuga > Pseudotsuga menziesii. Next base: position 101,923 of record LPNX010606804.1, on the reverse strand, counting down.
GTTGGATGAGACAAAAGGTGACAAACAACAAAGGTGGTGAAACATGGGTTTTTCCCATAACCAAGGTTTGACATTCCCCACCCCTTATCCTTTGGAACCATGCCCTTTTCATTTTAACGTTGCCTTGTGGTAGCTGGTCGTGGGTTTATTTTATTTGATGTGCGTATTTACATGATGCCGAATTATAATGTGCCAAATAGCACAAGATACCATCGGCAACTACCTCTATTGCCAAAACATACACAACCAAATCGATGGTGGGCTTTTTACTCGAGCTCCTTACCACGATCAATTACAATATATACATCATGCCAACGGGGTCAAAACCGGGGACATTACATATTGCCTAGGGTGAAGCAACCAAGTGAGAGTGAGAAGGAGAAAGAGAAGATCTATCTAGCTTGCCTATGAAACAAAATAAATAATTTATAGGGTTGTAGAAGAAAATTCCTTGGCACAAGTGTTATAAAAACAAGATATCATCACCATTACATTGGAAACATCACCGTGCAAAACATATGCGCCATGCCTTTCATCTTTGACATTAATTGATACTTAACTGACATCAGAATGAACTCATTATCTAACTGAATTTATATCACTTAGTTAACATGCCAACTTAATTCTCATGGTGCTTTAACTCAAGAGTCGACATGCAAACACTTTTATAATTGAAGTGTCGTATTTTGATTAACTTAAGTGTCGTATTTTAGTTTAACTAAAGTGTAAACACTTTAGTTAACTAGTCCATATTTCTTTAACACTTAGTTAACTATTATTAACTGAATCATGCCAATTGATTTACTTTGGAGTGATCATTGTGAGTTCCGTAATTAATTGAAGCACACATTAAGGCTTTAACCGAATCTCAATAACTCGAGTTCACTTAGTCATATTTAGGCAATTTGAATTATGTCTTTATCTATTCTGATCTCTTTATCTTTTATCTTACTGCATTGCCTATATGTGTTAACTTTATTTACCTATCATATCACATTATACTCTGAAGAACTGTCACACGATATGATCATATTATATTACTCTCGGACATATAGTGATATGCTAAAGTAATTCACTCTAGAGGTAACTAATCTCTAAAGGACACTTAATAACAATCGGTGATGATGGTGAGTAATACATCACATAACATTTATGCTTCAACATGCAAAGCATTTCACCTTTATAACTGGAGGCCTGTCCCAAGGGTACCCACTATAACTGGGGTTCCACATGAGAATCGTGACTTGATATACTCACAATTCCGGAGCCTTGTAGTACAAGACTTTACAACATCACCACCTCAACACATGAGGAATAGGACTTGATATACTCACAAGTCCGGCTTGATAAACTCACAAGTCCGACTTGATAAAGTCACAAGTTCGAAAAATGACTTCTGATGCTGTACATTTAACATAAATTTCATATTGAATGTTGTGTATTACATATGAAGCTAAATTGTGCACTTTAATACGTCACCCAAGAGAGAATAAACCTTCTTTGTGAACTCTACTTGCATAATTATGTGTTTTAGTAAGGGTCAGATGGTAATCAAACCCATATGTTGGGGATGCGCAATTTAGAGCATTTATGTCTTGGATATAGAATGAAACCACCAAGTTTAAGACTATAGAATGTTATAAAGTTGAGAATATGATAACATACATTAAAGTAAGAGGAGAAAGTTCCAAATCAAGTGAGGTCTAGAAAAATATATACGATTGATAGTAGATCCAACTACCTACTCGGTGTTAGAGACAAGGAAATTAGAGGTCATTGCACTTTATAATGAACTCATTAACACCTCCTGAGATGAAGTGTTGATGAATGCATAAATGAGGTGGAAGCAACTGATAGAATGGATATGGCAAAGAGAGTCACACTCGCTGCTAAGAATCAAGACAACCCTTTACAAGATTAGTTGATGTGTTGAAGGATTTAAGAGGATTGCCTTTAATTATATTGGATTAAAGTTTAGATTTCACCTTTTGCTACACCCCATTCCATAATTTAGATGTTCAAGGGAACCTGACATTGAAGTTGAAAAGGAAAGATGGAAGGAAACTGCCATGTTTTTGGGTTACCATATAAAGGAAGCTAAAACATATCTCATGGTCTAATATGTTAGAAGTGAATTATTCATTGCACATAAGGTTGTAGAATATGATATTGCTCAGTAGGGGAAAATTGTATTATATTCACCAGGAATGAACAACATTCCATAATTCCACTCAATATAAACATTGGTAGAAGCATAATCATCTACAACCGTGGTAGGATAAAATTCAACAATAGAAGAAACAAAAGAAATAAGGAGAGGTCGAAAGAATAGGAAGAAACTGATAAAATTGTTGAGTAAGTTGTAATCAATAATAGGGGAGACTAAGTGACCTAATCCCCAATATCCTTGGTTTCCCATTTAGTTTTTTATTTGCACAAGGACGCACAAATCTGTAAGTTTAAGAGTATGATAGGCTCTTGAATTAGTTCATCTCGTTCATCATGTACAACTAATTACCTCCCTAGAAGATAGAATTTTATCCATTGTTTAGCTTGATAATCAATAGTCGTTATGCTAAACACCATTAAGCAACGATCATGAGCTATAGTCAAAATCTAGACCCCCTTTCAAGTTGGCCATCCTTCTTGAGCGTTCTGTATCATACTGGAACACAATTCTTGCATTTGAATTTGAGCGTTCTGTATCATATTAGAACACAATTCTTGCATTTAAATGCTCCCATTTGTAATAATTGTTAATAAACTAGGGTTTCTTAATAGTCGTTCATCTCCCCCATTGCAACAAACACCGCTTAAGAAGGAAGGAAAGATTAGTTATATTATGCATGATGTCTCATTGTAACAACTATAAAATAAAATATTATTTAGATTAGTTACTTATCTTGAAAGGGTGTAACCCTTCAGTTTACACGCTCAAAGCCTATAAAGGCGAGCTTCCTTTGTAATTATTAAATCATCCAATATATTATTATTATTCATATTTCATTATTACAATGATAGTCAGATTAGACTAACGGACAACCGGATTTGGTTGCTCCATTTGGTATCAGAGAGCTCGGCTCCTTCGACTTGAGCTCGGAATCTGCTCCTCCAACACTCACCCCGGACTAGGCTCATCAATTTTACCACTCCACTCCCCTCACTCCACTCCCCTCTCTCCCCAAAGCTGTTCCTCCACCATCTTCTCACTGAGCACTCCTACGGACTGCAGATCACTGTCTTCTACCTCTGCGTTGTTCTCCCCTTCCCCAGCACACACCGTATTTCTCTACTGCACACCACTCATTGATCCACTCGCTCGCGCCATCCCATCCCTCATTCGCCATACACAACGTCCCCTCGCTCCTGCTGCTACCTCTCCACGCCCTCTCGCGTCCCTCCACCGTGGTTTTCCCATGCCTACCACCTCCCAATCGCCCACCCTCTCGGCTCTCTCACTGCACGACCCTTCCACTCCGGCTCCATCTCCTTCCCGCGCTTAGCTTCATCTTATACCCGTGCGCTGAGCTCCATATCCTACCCACACTCATGTCCATCTTCTACCCGCGCCGAGCTCCATCTCCTATCCACCTCCGCGCTGCCTCGTTCCCAACCCGCAGCTTTCACTCCTCCAACACCTCCCGCTTGTTTTGTGATCTCCATTATGCTCTCTACAACTCTCCACACAGCCGCCATCCATCTCCCTTCCACGCTCCATCCTTGGCAGGCTGCTCCATCCGCGCTGCCTCCACGCGCCATCGCTCCCATCCACCTCCACGACCTGCAACAAAAAAAACCAAAACCAAGTTTAAAAGAATATTATATAATAATAAAATTATTATTACAATTTTTTTTTATAAACTATATAAAAATTAAATATTATATAATAATAATACTATTATTACAATATTTATTTAAAAAAAACTATATACAAATTATTATATAGTTTATAAAAAAATATAATAACAATAATATTAATTAATTAATATATTATTATTTAATTCATCTCAAAAGCCAAAATAGCGCCAAAATACACACCTTCGTATACAAGGTCCAAGACCATGGAGGAACTGAAAGAGAAGATCGAAAAAATGGAGAAGGACATAAAGTCCATTGTCACTAACCAAGAAGGCTTGAAGGAAAAGATGCAAAATAACAATATATTACTCAAAGACAAGCTTGTTTTGGTACTAGAAAGAAGGTTGGACGACAAACTTGACATCCTGAACGAAAAACAAAAAGACGTGGATGACAAAATTCATGACGCAAAACATAAACAACTTAACACGGAACATGAGCACCACGGCGTAGAACCATAATACATTAATCGAGATGTTAGAAAGGCTCATACCTAGTCCGGGCCAAGTCAGCAATCCAGACAGGATAGATGCCTCATTTCATGTTGCCACCCAGGAAACACTCGCAAAGAATCAAGAAGAATTGCAAAAATAAATAAAGATTAACAATGCGACGCTTAAGCAAGAGATAGAAACACAAGTACTACCATATATGGAGGCACGATTGAACAACAAAATAGACGCTATAAGTAAGATAGTAGAGAATAAAAAAGCTAAAAAATCACTGCCAACAATGAAGCAATTCAGATATGTCACTTTTATCGTCCAATAGTTTCGAGCCACCATCAAACCATAAGGCAAAAGGAAATCAACGTCGTCCTTACAAAGTGTACCCACCTAGGCAAAAATAAAGTTGTCGAAATACAATGGGAGTGAAGACCAATGCGTTGCTTGGCTAAACAAAGCAGAAGAATACTTGGACATTTACAACATTCAATCTGACGAGGAGAAGGTGAAATATGCGTCAATGCATATGGAAGGGTACGCCTATAATTGGTACTTATGGTGGAAGAGAGATAATTTTACCTACACCTGGAACTTGTTCAAAATGATTTTTTTAATAGTTTTCAAGGAATCAAAGAAGATGATTTACTCAGTAAACTTACCAGACTATAGCAAGTAGGAAACGTTGAGGAATTCACTCATCAATGGGAATCCTTATCAACACGAGTATTTGGGTTGTCTGACAAGAAAAGACTCGAAACCTATTTAGGAGGTCTTAAACCATACCTCCAAAAAGAGTTAAAGTTGCATGACATACCTAACGTAGAAGTAGCAAGACATAAAGCAAAAGCTGCAGAACACAAATTGGAAGGAATTAAAACAAGAGGCGATAACCATTATCGGCAAGAAAAAGAGACACAATGTAGGTACTGTGCAGATACTTGGTCACCCGGTCATCAATGCCACAAACCTCAATCATATGCCTATGAAATGGAAAATAGATCGAAGTCATCTAACAGTTACGCTGATAATAGAAAAAAGAAGAAAAACATATGTCGTCGATGCGGTGATGATTGGACCCCTGGTCATAAATGTAGGAACAATGAGACAATACAATGCAAACTCATCAATGGAAAGGAAGTGCAAGTCTCTGCACAAGAGACCTCGACCGATTCTAATACTGACATTGAGTCAGAATGAAGAGCGACACTAGGAAAATACTTAAGCTTTGAGGACAAAGCTTCCTTAAAGGAAGTGACAATGTAACAACTATAAAATAAAAATATTATTTAGATTAGTTAATTATCTTATGAAAGGGTGTAACCCTTCAGTTTACACGCTCAATATTTCATTATTACAATGATAGTCGGATTCGACTAACGGACAACCGGATTCGGTTGCTCCACTCATCTTCCCCACTGTATCAAACATTGCCTCATAAAGATGGTCATTGGTGTGCCGCCATTATGATCACACAAAACAAGCACGTAAATTAAGTGGGCATGATCACACAAAACAAAAAACAGGAATGAAGAATAGAATTCCTTTCTGCACTCACAAATATACGTTACTACTAAAGAAAGATTGATCAATAGGGGCGTCATATTGATTTCAATGATATGTTTCAGAGATTTGTGTTAGTTAATCTTTATTTTCATAAAGAATTATCATAGTTATGAGCTATGTATATCAGTCTTTACTTGTTATTTCAAAAAAATTGTTGGTTTTTTAGCACATTAACAAGATTGTAACAAGTGTACAATGAAGATTTATTTTATTGATGTATTAGTGTAAATGTATTTTAATTTTAATTATGTAAGTGTTTTGTTTTTTTACTTTATTTTTATATTAGTTTTTGTTTGTTTATATTAAATAGTATTTATTTTATATTTATTATGTTAATTAATGTAATAGAATGGTTAATTGTATTTATAAACTTTCAATGACTACTTTACTTATCAGTAGGCTAATACTACTTTAGTCACTGCTTCAATGAATTTAAAGTTTGGCCATTTATTTGAAAAATGCTATTATAACCAGGTAGCCCACCATTTATGACAAGTAGCCCACATGAATAATTGACATAGACTTGGCACTATCTGTTATAATTATTGCTTGTTCAAGAATTTCGGTGTTATTTTTTTCCACCTTACACTACCTTCTTTATTCAATTAAAGTGTAGATAGAATGGTTAAAAAAAGTTGTTATTATAGGCCATGTAAAAATTGCATGTTTGCTGTTCAATGTACTCTTTTTTGTTTTTTACTAACCTTTAATTTCGTTTGATCGATGGAATGAAAATGAAATGCGTGCTGCCATTCATGGCCAGATAAGTACATTGAACAGCACACATTTCATCTGCAACGGACAAAAATAAAAGCATAAACAAGTTAATAATTATAATATAAAAAATCATACATTTTCAAATAACTACAAAGGTGAAAGATATAAATTATGGAGTGTTAGTGTGCAATTAATAATCAGCGCAGAAAGTTAATAATTGGTACTGAGAAAACACGATACGATGGAGTTAAAGCTTTACGGTATTGTTATTTTACAGGAGAACGACACTGCTAAGCCCCAAGGGTTAGCTCAATTGGTGAGACGTGCGCACACTTTCTTGGTACGGGGAGAGGTCACGGGTTCGAGCCTTGAGTCCTTCGGGGTTAGGCCATCTGTGAGGATGGCCGGCGGTTTACCACCTCTACCATCCACATAGTGGGGAAGTATTGCTGGGTTTTTCGTGGAGATTTCCTCTGAAAAAAAAGGAGAACGACACTGCTAAACGATTAGTTGGCACTGGCAACGATTAGTTGGCACTGGCAATTTAAATTTATGATGTTTAATTGGGCGAAAATTAGCTAGCTTGCGGCAGCCTGATTGCCTTTTAATTAATTGTTTATATTATTGCTAGTCATATTATGTTTTAATTGTTGAAAGGTGAATACAGTAGAATGGTTTATCTTTGGTATATAGTTGATGTTAAAGATGAAAATTAATTAGAATAATGATTATTGTTTTAGGCTTATGGTTGGTGGTTAGATTTTAATATCTTGGAATTTAATAGTTAATAATGAGCTTGCAGCAGCGATTATTGTTTTATTCCAGATTTATTTTTTGGATGTTAGATATTGAAAATAAGTAACTTGAATTAAAATTTATTAATACAATGCAATGGTTTCTAAATAAAAAGTTAACCAATAAAATATTAGATAAATATTTTAATAAATATTTAAAATATACAATAAATTAAATATAAATATAGAAAATGTTGTAAGTAAAACTAAGGAATATGAGCCTGAGTCTTTAGCTCCTTGCTGTGCTTGTTATATAAGACTAACATATGTAGGTGGTAGATCATTTATCGCTCTACTAACTTGTGAGTGTTTGAAAAATATTACTACATTATTTAATAAATTTTTATTTGTTTCTCTTTATTGTGTGGACTTGGTTAAGGAATTTTATTTATTTAATCAAATTAATTTATTATTCAACAAATATTAATGTGTTTATCTTCATTGTGTCTATATGACCTGGTCGAGTAGATAGCTTACTTAGTTACCTAGTGAGACCGAGACTTAAAAACATTTTCAATAACTCTTAAGTCCAACCTCCTTGCAAGTTACAAGCAACAACCTCCGATTCAAGAGCCGTCCATCCTGCCACAAAATAAAGCTGCTCACAAAAAATCTTCAATCCCTTCCATGACAAGCCTTGCAAATTGTAGGAAACTACCAATTCATTCATTCGTTTCGTGGTAACATGCTTGAAAGGCTAATATGCCTACTTGCATGGCAATTTTTCTGTAGCTTTGGTTATGTTGTGAAATTATTTGGTGAATCCAATTTCTACAGAGTAAATACTCAAAAGGTAATATGCCTCATTGCATGGCAACTATGAAATATACTCAACAACTTTATATATGATTTGATGTTTTTTATTTTTAATTATCATTGTTATTAATCAATATATATATATATATATATTAAAAGGTAGCTATTATGGTAGAGAAATCAATTTTTAAAAAGAGATCAAGAACAAAGAAGAATTTAGTGGAGTGTAAAATGCATTTCTTAGAAACAATAAAATTTCAATATTAATAAGTTTAATTTTCTCCATGAATTCTTGGCAACTTCGTGTTCAACGATCTCTGTTTTTTAATTGGCCTTTTATCAATTGAGTGTATTATCACACTATCAGCAAAAGCTATGAACTGGTAGAATGAATTCAAAAGCTATGAACTGGTAGAATCAATTCAACAGTACGGTACTCCTCTCCATCAAAATCTGATATTGTGGCACTCATCTAGATAAATATCCTTCATTTTCATTTCCCACGCAAGCTGGAGTCCCTTCATGGCATTTGGGTGAGCTGAAAGAATGATAAAGCAAATGAATGAATTAGTAGTTGCCTAGCAAATGAATGAATTAGTAGTTGTCTGTAATTTGCAATGCTTGGCGTGGAAGGAATTGGAGATTTGTTGTGAGCAGCTTCATTTTATCCCATGATGCATGGCTCTTGAATTGGTTGTTGCCTCTAACTTGCAAAAAGACTCGAGGTGGAAGTTATTAAAAATGTTTCTAAGTTTTAGTCTTAGTGGGTAACCGAGTAAGCTATCTACTAAATGGCGTCAGGTGGACCTAGTGCAAATCCTTGGATAGATAACTTACTCCCTTGGTTAGTGTAAATACATTTAACTATTTTGTTAATTCACTATTTTTATTTATTTAATCAAATTATTTTTTAGTTAAATTTCTCATCTATTATGGGTCAAATTGTTTGAACAAAATTCGAACCTTTATTTAATTAATTGTTTTTAATTTAATAAATTTTAAATTAAAATTAAATTTTTATCAATTTTTTTTTTTGTTAATTCACGATTTAATGTTTCTAAGTTTTAGTCTTAGTAGGTAACCGAGTAAGCTATCTACTAAATGGCGTTAGGTGGACCCAGTGCAAATCCTTGGATATATAACTTACTCCCTTGGTTACTGGTAAATACATTTAACTATTTTGTTAATTCATTATTTTTATTTATTTAATCAAATTATTTTTTAGTTAAATTGCGGGTCAAATTGTTTGAACAAAATTCAAACCTTTATTTAATTAATTTTTTTTTAATTTAATAAATTTTAAATTAAAATTAAATTTTTATCAAATTAAAATTTTTTGGGTTAATTCACGATTTTTATTTATTTAATCAAATTTAAATTTTTAGTTAAATTTCTCATCTATTACGGAAAAATTTAATTTAAATTTTTTTTAATTCACGATTTTATTTATTTAATCAAATTTAAATTTTTAGTTAAATTTCTCATCTATTACGAGTCAAATTGTTCGAACCTTTATTTAATCAATTTTTTTCTTTCAAATCTAATAAATTTTTATCAAATTTAATAAAAAGTTAAATTTCTCATTTTATATGGGTCAAATTGATTGATTAAAGTTAGATCAGAAGAACAGGATTTCTAATTTTAATCGTTTTGACCACTGCATTTTCATGCCATTCACATATTTATTAAAAGGCTCCAACAAAAGCATCATATCACTTACAAGAGTAGAACCTGCATCAAACGGTAACATTGATTCCTCCCAACTACCCAAGCTACATCATCCATGTCTTGTCAAATATATCCTTCTAAGCATTTCAATACTTTCCTGTCTTATTTATGTATGCATAGCACTCGCAGTGAACATTTTGTCACAAACTGTGTCAGCATATGTATTTTGAGTTTGAAACAGATTCCTGTTCAGTTTGTTGTGAAACAACATACTTAGCTGATCAAATATCGGACCGAGCTACTGATTCAAAAGCAGCTCTCAAGTAGATATTGGAGGAAGACCAGCTAGATATAGACTGCGTGTTTAAGGGAGAGAAGCTAGCCCTTGAAGAAACCAGTGTGACTGGCAGAGATTGAGTATATTGAAAGGACCTGTATATAAGTTTTCTAGCATTTTTTTTAATCATGGATAGCTTAAGTTGCAAGAACACACACACACGCAGTAGATTGGATGAGCTGCTCACCAGCTTGATTGCCATATTTCAGCCGATGTATTTGTCGACTTTACTAAAGTCCCAAAAGGAGCAAAATTTCATCTATGAGAATTTCCTGAAAACATTGTTGAAGGGCGTAGAACTGCTGAAAAAGTGGGAAAATACCAGCTGTTTTCAAATTTTTCATAGCCTCAGGTATGTGTTTCAAATCCGCCAACTGGAAAGGGAAATCTCCGACTTCCTTCAGTACCAGATGCCTGTCCACATTTTCCTCGAGGTGAAGAGTCTCATAGCAGAGCTGAATAACCTTCGCCAACTGTACGAGTTCGGGTCAATGGATGAGAGCAAGTTGAATGAAGCTATTTTTAAACACGTGTCCAAACTGACCAATGATCCCCAAGAAAATGCGATGATGCTTCAACAAATTGGTGCAGATGATATGTTTGACGGAACTCTTGTCGAGGTTTCTTGCAATTATAATGGGTTGGTAAAGTCTGGCTTTGAAGTGGGCTTACAGAAAAATATTGAGAATTTGAAGAGCGTCTTGCTCCGAAAAGATGTGTCTGTTGTTGGGGTTCAAGGTATGGGAGGACTTGGTAAAACGACTCTGGCATCGGCCCTATGCAACGATGGACAAATTAAAGGTGATTGGGGTTTCCATTTATTCACACCATTTTTCATAGCTTGAAAGGCACTTTGGTTGTTCTATGCTTGCTGGATAATGTCTGAAAGGGCCTTTTTTGGTTCATCTTTCTTGTAATTTTTTAATAAAATCTGATGCCTACATTCCTAGCGAGCGTCGTCTAAATGCAGGTCTAAGATGCAACGCCAGGTTGGTTAGCTCAAAGTTGTGTATCTTTACTTTCAATACTCTATATATGTTTTTAATTTGCATTGGTAAACTACAATTCCTATTCTGGAGCAGGAAGGAGACAAGTCCATGGCCACAGAAAAGTTCGTGCAATTTCTAGATAGTCCTTTGGGATTATTTGATAAGGTCTTGTGCATTCCCTGAAAAAAAATCGAAATATGGCAGAGGTTTTGAAATTCCAGCGCACCAGTCTATTTAACAAAGATCGTTGTTGAGTTGCTTTCTTCAATCACCAAGGCAGTGGCCTCAAGCTTTGATACCAACAGACCAATAGATATAAATGACTTGCAAACTGTGGCCAGAAACGCTCGTGCATTCAACTTTATCATTTCTTGGTAGCCCTTTGGAATTATTTTATAAGATCTTGCGCATTTTGTTATTGTTTGGCATTTCCAGAAAAAAAAATTGAAATATGGCAGAGATTTTGATATCTCAGCGAAGGAGTCTATTCAACATGGATTGCTGAGAAACATAAATTCCTGAGAAGATGCTTTCTTCAATTTCAATAGCTGCTTTTTTTCTTCCTATTTTTCAATCACCAAGCTGGTAACCTCCCCATTTTGTTTGTGCATTCTTCGAAGAATAAAACCTCCAGCTTTTGTTTGTGCATTGTCCGACAAGAGAAAATACACTCTGAGATCCCAGCCTGCCAGTCTATTCAATATAGATTGTTGATAAGCTACTTTTTTCAATTTCTAGATTTTTTTTTTTTTCAATCACCAAGGTAGTAACTTCAGGCTTTCATACCAAAAAACTCATAACTAGCAAAATAAAAATAATTTCTTGCAGGTTTTTATTTTGTAAGTTATATCTATAGATTGGTATCAAAGCCTGAGGTCACGGCCGGAGTCATTGGAGAAAGTAGCTGTTGGAGATTGAAGAAATTAACTTATCAGCAATCTATGTTGAATAGATTGGTGCGCTGGGATTTCTGAACCTGCCCCATCTCAATTTCTTTTAGTCTTTTATTCTGGTTGTTATTTCCATCGTTTGATGTCAAAGCAGGAAGCCACGGCGTTGGTGATTGAAGAACTAATCTATATTGGAGATTAAATCTATTCTGACTCTGTCTATTAGACCTTCCGGCCATCGTACAATCCTTCTCTTAGGCGAGCCTTCATCTCCGTCTTCCGTCCTCCTTTATCTATGTTGACGATTTGGACCTTCCGGCCCGGGACTATACTTACCTCCGGCGAGCCTCCGTCTCCGTCTCCCGTCCTCCGTTATCTTTGTTGACGATTTGGACCTTCCGGCCCCGGACTATCCTTCCCTCCGGCAGGCCTCCGTCTCCGTGTTCCGTCCCCCGTTTATATATGTTGACGATTTGGACTTCACGGCCACCGGCCTATCTTTCTATCCGGCAAGCCTCCGTCTCCGTCTTCCGTTTCCAGTTTCCGTTGACCGTGGTCCCCATTCCCTGCTGCCACCGCCATGGTGGAACGAGGTGAATTAAATGAAGGGTGCATTGAGTTGATGGAAATTCAAGAAAGACCCCCTTCCTTCCTTCCTCACCCATGTTCCAATCGATGAGATCGATTCATTTGGACGGTATAATACTCCATCGTGGATTCGGGTTCATCACTAGACGATTTGGACCTTCCACGAACGTTTTATTCCATCTTTTAGTTTTGCCATGAATGAATTTCATCGTTTCTTTAGGATCTATTTCCTACGGTGGGTTTTGTTCATGATAGTCTGGCTATGGCAAACCACATACAATGGAGTCCTGACGCCTTTAGCTTCCAGTGGGAGTCTGTTTCTGGTTTTCTGTTCGATGTCGGTCCAAAATGTCAAGCTTAAGCGGCGGCCTGAAACCGACGGGGCTGTGTGTTAGGTCAAGTAACTGCATTTTTCCCTAGTTGCATCCCAACTGATCATTAGCAAAGCAACCAACGAGTCTTGCTGTTTCGTTTGGGCGGAACAATCGCTTTTGTCTGTTCTGGGCATAATCATCAAGTCCAATTAATTAGGGTATCCTGGTTAGCTAAGTGCACTGGAAAGGTTCAGTCGGAATTCGACCCACTCAGTCGGGATATGTTCGTGCCATTTTAGTTAGTCGTAGTTTTCTTGAAAACGTTTGATGTATGTACTGCAGATCTGGTTTAGAAGACTAGCACAGGATGAAACGTTGGTTTGATCCTTTGGTTGCTCCGCCCCGGTGATAGACCTACCCAATTGAATACAAATTTAGTTTTGTATAAATAAATGCCATTATGAATGACCCGTGCTTTGCTTGCTGCTTTCAAGTAGTATCATGGAGAAGAAAGGAAACATCTTCGAACCATGAGCTAAATTGTGTCTCCCAACAACTTCTTGTTGTAAAGGAGAGGTTCTTCTTTGTTATGAGGTTAAAAAGTTTGCTTTTGCTTTTGTTGAAATGTCACGGACATAAATCATGGGTTAGGACTGTGATACCATCCTTGAATATACGAGCTTAGATCCATGTCAATTAGAATCCTTTAATATTTTTTTCTCATTTAATATCGATTTTTTTTTCATTTAATATCGATCTAGGCTTCTTGTAATGTCACTTAACTCAACTCAAAACTTATGTAGATATGGATATGTAAAAAAATAGATTGTGATTATTAACTACATATTCATATTTGCATTGTAACGATATTTGTATGTAAATATTGTATATTTTCTATTTATGTCTAAATATAGTGTCTCTTTTTATTTTTCTATATGATAGTTTGTAAATTAGTTGTACATATTAAATCTCTCTTTCATATATGGAGATTTTTATTTCTATTTTTTATTTATATTTGGCTAACATATAGTATTACTATGATTATTTGTTAGAATCAGGTATTGTTTTTAGAGTTCAAATATGAAGAGGTAAGTGTTATCTATGTGACAACATCTCTATCGTATTGTGTTGTATAACTAGCGCCTTTTGGTGCAATGACTAATGGTCTTGTTGAACTATAGCAAACTTTACAATGAGTCTCTAGGTGAATATGGTCCCTATAACCTCGAAAGGCAAGATTGTGTGTGGGGATGAAAGTAGCAATGGTGAGGATTGAGGTACGAGGAAGAACCTTGTCATGGAATTATTGGTAATAAGTAACTCGTTGGCGTGGTTCATAAGAGGTACAATTGGAAGGAGCAATGTTATCAGAACCGGACCGGTCATCGAACCGGCGAAGCCCAAAATGTGAACCGGACCGGAACCGGAAAAAAACCGGGTAAAAAACCGGCTGACTAAAAAATACATAAAATATTCATATTTTGTAAAAAAACATATATATTCATGTGCATACATATGAATCCAAACCATTAATACACAAATATGCAAAGTTTCTCATATATATAGCAAATATGGGTGCAAATATCCAAAATAGCACCTAGTGCAATACATCTGTGAGGTTCTGAACCAAAGTACATCAACAAAGAGGCTCTAAATGGCCCCTACAATCCAAAAATAAACCATAGTACTAATGAATAACAATAAAGTGATCATATGGCCAATAGGAAGCAGGTAAAAGCAAA